>VXAA01000086.1:0-173634 GCA_013399115.1 Anseranas semipalmata | reverse complement strand
CACGCCTCAGATGAAATAGTGAATCCGATTGCGGGACAGGGGTGTGTGCTGACGTGGAGTGTGTGTATTCCTGTGTTTAAGGTTTCTGTCTGCTGAATAAATTAGCACCTCAGTTTCCCCACAAATAATTTTCGTTCTGAAGCTGGATCATAGCTAAAGAGGAACGGTGTTTTCCTACCTTGTCCTCAAGGTGTCTGACCTCTGTATCAATAATACAACGACAGAACTCTTTAAAGAGACCAGTCGAGGGAAACCATAAGTAATCTAGCTTCGTACAGTATTTGAGGGGGTTATAGAGTGTATTGCTGAAATGCTTAGATCACGTTAAGGGAATGGCCCAGTAGTCTGGTATGAAAGGAGCCCTCTCTGCTTACTCGGTGTCCTGATTGTCAGCCCTGGGTCTTTCTGTTTGTGGGTTCGGGAGGAATTTGGAGGACTGTGGAGGTATTCAGCCTTGGTGCACTTGCTAGTGCTTTATGTTCCTCAGCAGTGACATTTAATGCTGGTTATGGAACGTTACTGACACCATAGCTCTTCTAGGCAAAATAAAATAATAAAAAAAATCTGATACAGGGCCTAAAGACAACACAAGCTAGCAGTATTACAGGTAGATGCAGGCCAGGTTTGCTATCAAAATGCTCTTCCATTTCAATGGCAGAGGTCAGCCATGCTTCTGTTTAGAAGTAATGAATCTATGTTCCAAATTACATAAACCAGAACAAATGTGGAGTTCATCGAATTTGCTTTCTGTTTTTGATGCTTTATATTTCATGTGCTTTCCTGTGGAGTCAAGGCCTGAAAGGCCTTACCTGCTATAAGCGGTGTCATGCATGCTGTATCAGTATGCTGAACTGTACAGCAGGGTGGATTAGCTTGTGTGGAACTCCATGCAGCCTTGGCTAGTCTGCCTCCAGCACATATATCATTGCCTTAGTGTACTGTCAAGCACCAGCATACCCTGTGCTTTAACTTTGAAAAAAATGTGGAAGTATAATCACAGGATTCCAGAAACTGGGTCTTATTGTGAGCTCCTCGCTAAGGCAACAAAAAGAAAAGGTGTTAACAACTTGGCTAAATGTTAAGATTGTAAATAAATCCTGAAAGCGAATGACCTTTGTTGGTTGTGTGATATCAAGGGAAAAGAAAGATTGTTGGGCCATAGTTACTCCCTAGAAATGGTAGGATTATAGGATTATTTTGCTTGGGAAGAGTTTATTCAGAGTTCTGGTAACCCATATTTAGAAACCCAGTGAGGAAGCTTCCACAGTGTTTCCACAGCATGTGAGTGCAGAAGTGTATAGTTGTACAATTTCGATTAGTACAAACAAACTCTGTCTAAATTCCTGTAACTCACGCTGGAAACACACTATCATTTGCAAGGCAGTTGGAGCAGACAGCTGAGCTCACAAGGTTATCATCTGCGTCTGTTCAGAAGATGGCCTCAAACCTTGTATTGGCTAATATTTTTAGCTCTGTTAAGTAAACCCATGTAAGACAAAAGTCAACCCATGCAACAGGTTATATACTTTGCTTTAAATCAGTTGCTTTTTGTGAAGGCTGAATAACTGCTTCGTGCCTTTCCTGTAGCACTTCGAAATGAGTTTAGGGTATGTGAAAGGTGCTTGACTGATAGTTCTGGAAATTGAACTCCTGTGTTTAATCCCAGATTAGGTCCTGCACAAGCAAGCTTCTCAGTGCTACCAGGGACGAAACTTTGTTAGGTCGAGGGCAGTCCATTCACTTACTTTCTCATGGCAGCAAAGGCAGGATTTCCGGGGGACTGTGACTGACGGTTCACTTTAAGACTTCATGGGAATATATGGCTAGGCCAGGTAGCTTGATATGTGTTTCAAAACCAGTGTAAATTGGCTGTAGAAACCAACAAAGAGAATCTGTCCTTTTGGGTCTGTCCATCAACTGCTGCATGAGCTCTCCATCTTTGCAAAAGACTATAGATCATAGGGATGAAATAGGAGACTGCACAATGTGGGTAGTCATAGAAAACACTTAAAGGCTACACTGTAAGATTAATCAATGATTTCTTAATCAGTAATTACATGATGTATCAGGATATAATGATAAAGTAAATGATAATAGGTATTGTCTTTCTAGGCACACCAGCTTTTCACGGATATTGAAGGAAATATAATTTGATATATTTCCAATAATCTCCTTAAATATCAGGCTAATTGTTAATTTATTACAAGAGAATGCTAAATGTATTTTGATACTACAATATCAAGATGCCAAAAGTTTGCTAGATTTTTTCTAGCAAACACAGGGATACAAAGGTTATGTGGAAGAAGCTTTGGAATCTTTATTTGTCTATCAATTAATGGAATATATTTTGTAAAGTATCAGAAACTGGTGTTGCACTTAATTCGTAAACTGTCAAGTTTTTCTTCACCCTATAGTTACTGGGTCTAGGATATCTTTTTACATTAATACTATGCCTTGGATACTAAGACTACGTGTTTAATTCAGAAAAAGCGAGTATTTAGTAATTCGTCTGTTTTCTAAGGTATGATTATTCTGCTTCAGCCTTAATCTACATAGCAGTACTGTGGAAAGCTAATGATCTTTACAGCACACTTACTCGGTTTTCGCCAACTTTGATTTATGATCCTTATTGATTTTTGTAGACAAATTAATTTATGCTATTAAGATGCAGCTTCTTTTTGTGCAAAATTGCAGGTCTTGAAGCTATAAGCAGACATGGAGGGTGTGATACTATTCTTCAAAGTGGACGTGGAATAGCTGATCAGAAGCTGTGTAAGTTCTAGGCTTCCAGGAATGGATGCTTAAGTATTTTATTAAATTTGCTGTTAAGAATAAATGTTGTCTGACAGTTGTGTAATTTTTATGACAGTATCTCTTGAACTCAGTCACAAGACAGACTGATATGAGTCATGATGTCAAGACTGTGATTACATCGTCCCCGTTCACAGGTACTGTGGTGACAAAAATATTTATGGTTGTGAGTCTTTCCATTGCTGCACCATTGTAGATGAACTGCAGTTACATTATTCTGACTAAAGTAGCTCCAGATGACTCATGTCTGGAGATAACAGATTCGGGAGAGGTTTTTTTCTGTAGAAAAGTGATATAAAATCTGTTCTGTGGTGATTGGTGCATTTGTCCTCTTCTTCAGCACCCTCTAAGCATATAGGATGGAGCTAGGCTGACTGAACTTTCTGAAAGTCCTAACACCTGTTTTCAAACAGTGCCTGGAAGCATGATGTCTCACTGAAAGTTAACAAAGCATAGGCCTTTGTGCTGTGGTGGAATAGGAATGTTCGTCTACTTGGTTCTGCTAACTGAGTGGTGGTGATGAGGGAGGTCATATGGGAAGCGTGGATGAGCAGGTAGGGGAAGTAATGCCCCTGGCCTTTCCAGCTAGGCCTGGAAGCCAATGGCTTATTATGTTACAATTCATTGAGATACTTTTAATATTTTACCATCTATTGCCACAAATGTGGTCTCAGGGTTACGTCTGTGGTTACTGTAGCTCTTTACTACCATATGGGGCAGGAACAGGCTTCAGTTAATAGCATCCCATGGTTGGGAGTTCTCTGGTTCTGCCCATAGCCTCCCACAGGCTGGGCCCAGCTTTGGCTTGCATTCCCATCCCTTGTCATTGGGTGTTAGGACAGGTGGAACTTCTGTTCTCCACATATTTGTGTGGCAAAGGTTGTACTGACCTTGTGTTCCAAAGGACATCAGAATTACAGTGATTTAGCTACTCAGGGTTTTCAGAGCCTTTCTTAGAAAGCCTTATGATTTCTTTAAGCTGTAATACAACAAATCATTCCAGAGAAGTGAGAGGTTTTAGTTCTTTCCTACAAGGTTTTGGCAAGCCTACATGTAAAACACTATATATAGTTCAGTGGGAGTTGTGAGTAGACCAGCAGCTGAATGAAACGTCAGAAGGCATGCTATAACATTTTGCTGAAGGTTTACATCATCCTTATAGGCTGTTATAAACATAATACTCTAACATTTAAGCGATGACCATTGTGAATCACTTTATGATTGTACTAGAAAAATCTGCTACATAAGACTGGAAGAGGTTTGGCTGAGTAAAGATACCGGTGTGGAAACTACAGGAGGGAGAAACAATTTCACTGGCAGGTTGTTGTAACAGTGAAATATTTTAGCCTGAGAAGAAATACTAGTTAGGTTGGGGAAATGCCAAACCTATAATACACAAATCTATACAATACACAAAGTCTACACAATACACAAATCTATAATACATGAAGCAGAAGGAATCCATCCCTAATTTTGGCAAGCCTACCTGAATCTCCCATTGCTCTAGGGCTCAGAAATGGGCAGGATTGAAATGACAGCAGAATTCCTGAGGTCTAGTGGTTCTTACAAATAAAATTCTACTAGCTTTGCTTTGACAGATGGTTTCTGTTTAACCAGCATCACTCAAAGTGGTGTGTTCATACGGCTCCTTCTTGTTAAATAAAAAAGCTTATAACCAGGTTGGACAAACCTATGAAGAATACACTTCAAAGAACACTGGAAAGAACAGCAGTGTTATGGAAGGAGGATAGAGAAGACAAACCTTTTCCCTCATTAATTTCCATGGTTTCATTAAACACAGTCAGTGAATACATTCAGCCACACCTAACTAGTCTTCTGGAAAGCATAAAATTCAGCAAGTAAAGCTTATATGACTTTATAATAAAAACAAATTGATTCAGGCAAAAGAGGATCATAAAGTAATGCAAAGTGTTAGATTGTATGAAGCTTATCCATCCTCAAGTTGAGATGTAAAACTGAGAAAGAGCAAGAAGTGATCAAAAATTCCTATCCTATCCTTTTCCTACATTGGAACTGGAGAGCTTGGGATAGATTTACTATGGAGAAGGAAAAGGGATTAAGTCCCTCCATTTGCATGGGGCTGCGTGCTCCTGCAACATTTAGTGAAAGCAATGTGTCCATAGAGTCTTTCTCTGTCTAGGCTGAGTTTCAGAATTTAACCCCTGCTGGAAACCAAGGTGGATTGCAACAATACATGGTGTGTGCAGTTGTTTACTCTGCCAATACAGAGGATTTGCACCAACGTCGCTGCATTCCTAGCAAATCCCCAGTATAACAAGCCAAGGCCTGTAATACCACCTGGACTCCTGGACTTGGTTCTCAGCAACCTTTCACCATAACCTTTCACCATGCAGTGAGTGTGAAATGCTACCAAACCAGAACAGCGTGGTTTTACTCTGCTTCACAAAGAACAAGTGATTAGATGCAACGGATGGAGAGGAAGTCCACTGTGAATTAAATATTGGTTAGCTGAAAACTTACATAGGCTTTAATCAAATTACTTGTTTGCCTATGCAGATTCTTCCAGGGAGCAGTCAGTTTCCAAGAAAAAGAGAGTTTTATCTCCCTTCCTAGATTTAGTGTGATACAAATTTCAAATTGTTTCGTGTGCCTTCACTCCTGATCTGGGACCAGTAAGGGAGATGAGAATTAGCACACTACCTCTAACGCCCATCCCTAAGGACTGAACCCCTCTTGTACAGAAGGTGTGGGAGTCTCTCATAAGCATCACTCTCACATAAGCACCTTTTTTGTAGTGACTGTGCATATCAGTTCAAATACTGCTTGCTGTAAAACAACTCTGGAGCACATACTGGAGATGCCATGGTTGCTCCCCCTGCCCCCATTTATCCAATCATGAGTTAGAACAAATAAAGGGCATGAAGTGTGATTTTGTTTCTGTCCTGACAAATAACTCTCACAATTCCAAAGGACTTTGGCCAAAACAAGCCAGCCTGTGTAATTATAGGAAAAACAGTACCTTCTGATATCTCAGAGTATGATATGCGTACAAAAATGGGTACAGACATACCTGAAAGGGCACCACTGGTAATTTTTTGCAGTTCTCAAGCTGACACAACATGTTATTGCAATTACACTTAGTTGTCAAGTCTCTGAACCTCATGTAAACATCCTTTTCCAGACCTGATAATAGGTTACTGTTCATAAAAGGAAATTTAACTATAAACACATATGCTGTTCATTCTTCTGTGTGTTTATGCTATTTATTCTTCTGTCTGTTTTCACTTCTTTGTTCTGTCTCCCATTTATCAGCTAAAATAAAATGTGGTTGTTTAGATAATTTTTTTCAGCAGAAGTTTTTGTTCTAAGGATGACCCAAAACCAAACCTTGGGTTAAAGTAATACGTTCTGCCTTGGGCTGTAAGTATAGGGGCTACAACACTGCACAAAGCTGTCTCTGAGAAGGCAGGTGGCCCAAGTGTTCAGTAGGCCTTGTCCTTTGCTGCTTGTGCGGTTGGAATCCTTTGTTTGCTGTTAGCTTATGAGAATATAAGACAAGCATTTGGTTGAGAAATCACCTCGTACTATATCACTAGGCTACGGCCAGTGGAGACCCGGGCAGTCTCACTGTGAGTAAGAAGTGTCTGCTAAAATGGCAGTTTCAGTAAGCAGTCCTTTTATCTGGATTCAGATTCTTGCTTCTGTTCTGGCAAGATGTTGCATGACATGAATGCCTAAAAATGGCTTGGAATTTAATTGCATGTGGAGCTGGAGAGAAAAGGAGGATCCAGAGAGAGAGTTATGATTCTATGGGTTTTTATTACCCCTATATTTGAAGGTTGTGTTATACTGCATGAGAAAACTTTCAGATTTTATCTGTGTGTTTTCCAACAGGAAAATATTGAAAAGATGTCGTATACATTTAAATGAACCCATTTAAAATAAAAGAAAATTTGAAAATATGGAGAAAAAGAAAGAGAAAACTGAGTTTGACTTTCAGATTTTTAGATTTACGTTTTAATGGAAATCATTAAATATATAATGGCAAACTACTATTTCATCCTCACAGAGTTTCAACTGGGCTGGAAGTCTGTATGTCTTGATAGCAATATGAAAGTTGCTTTCTGAATATATAAGTAGCTCTTGTAAACATTGTATAATGTACTTGTTTAAAAAAAGGAAAAAGCATGCAGATACTTTTAGTAAACATAGAAAATTTTGGCAACCTCCTGCTTTTTGCTACCAAGTGCTTACTCTTTTCAGACTGGGGGCATATGCCACTAAACTCAAGAAAGTTTTCCATTGTTCTTAATGAGATCAGTCGCTGTCAAAGCTCCATCAGTGTTTCTAGTTATTAGTTACTACTCTGCTAGAACTTTCAGGTAGCACCAGAGTGCTTGAAGAATCATATTTTGAAATATGCTTTGAAATCCAAGAAAGGCCCAGAACAGTTGGTGTAGGCAATATTCTTACTTGTTATTTGACTGCCAGCTCTTATGTTGCACGGAGGTACACTTTCAACAGTTTGTGAAGAGTTTATATATTTGCTCATAAGTACATGGTTCAACCATTACAATTATAGCTATCAATGATAATCCTTCTTTGTCCATGACATGTTTAAAATGTGTATTAATCATTCATTGAACTTTTGAAAACTACATTTATATTTATGTATAGTTCAGAAAGTATGAACTATTTTGGTTTTCTGTTAGGGATTCTAGAAATTTCTTGATAAATTTCTGAAATATTTTTGCTGGTTTAATTGTAGTCTATTTTGAAGTAAGACATCTCTAATTTCTCTGTTCCTTGTTCAGTAGGCCTCCAAGCACAAATGTTTCCATTTGACTAGTATACACAGTTTAGAATTATTTTCTAAGGGGAGGAGAGATTGGAGAACTAAATCTGGCTACAAATTCTGAAACAGCAAAGTAATGTAGAAGAGCGCTGTCGGTTTAGAAGGCAGCGACTAGAGTTGCTAAAAGAAGGTGTTACAAGTTATCTGCATAAACCTCAGTTATTCCCAATTTCCCTAAGTAAAAATTCTGAGATGCGACACTGGGGTGGTTAAGGCTGTCAGTAAATCTTCAAATAAACAGGCAGACTTCAGGCTTCAGGGATGAAGGCCTGGCAACCCTGGTACTACAGCAGAGCCTACAGGGCATCAAGATTCTGTACTATAAAAAGGGATTTGAACTTGCACCTATGCACTGACATGAACATTCCCTGCCTAGCAGGGAGAAGGAACACTTCTGTAAGCAGGGTCTTTGAGACTGTTCTTCTGATCAGCAGGTCATAGGCCATGTTACTGGGGGCAAATGATTTACAAGAACTTATGCTAGCAAGTCAAAGATAGGAAATCAGCATCGGTACTTCCAGCTATAGAAAGTTTCCTTCCTTCCATCCCTGTATCTATCTTGGCTCTCTGAAAGATAACACGGCAATCTGTCCTTTCATCTGTTCTATCACATCACTTGTCCGGTTACATATTGTGGCTCCTAAGAACAGAAAATACAGTGAAAAACTTGACAAAATCCAGAGTTATAAGCCAGGTTCTTTTTAAAATTTCAGGTTGTTTTGTGGAAGTTATATGTCTTTTTCATTTTTTAGGCTGAAGTTGGTCTATGAGGTTAATAAAAAAAAAAAGGGTGTAGCCTTAGTGACATGATTGGCTTTCTGCATTATTTCGCAAGGACATTTGTATTTTGGTATTAATCTGGGCCATTAGAAAGAGAACTAAAAAATAGTTTGTGACTGGCCACAGTAAAAATGATTAATAAAGCACATGCATTCATCTGAAAACATTTTAGTTTTTAGTCTGTATTTCTGAGCTTTCAAGCACTCTTGTTAATTATTCATTGATAATTGATCCTTCTGAGAATTAAAAGCAAACAGCACTACTAACTGTATAGTGATAATAATATGGATTCGTATCTACTTTTTAGTGGCAGAATGAGGCAAAGAAAGCAAAAAAGCCCATGGCACAAATCGATGGAAATGTGAGAAATTATGAAGATTTTTTGTCTGGAATGATAAACTCAGTGTCTTCAGTGGTTGCTGTATCACACTCCTGGAGAGCAGAGCTGTCATTTTTGCAATTAGAAGGCTACTAGGAAAGGAAGTAAGTGAGCACTTCTGTGACTCTGCCAGGGCACCTTGTCTGGTTTATGTATCTCTATTGAACTCCATGAGTAGTAGAACTGAGGAAGATCCAACTTCACATTTGCATCTTCTGGGAATCTGGTAGTGTCTGCGCTGTGACCAGAATTTTCCCCACAGTTGGGGTATTTGTTTGCTGAAATTGGCTAGACATTAGGGTGAGACTGGGTGTGTGTATATAAAGAAAGTGTCATGCCATAAGACCAATTTTTTTTTTTTGAGGGATTCTTTTCCCGCTAGTTCCAATAAAATATGCTGTGTCTTTTATCTCCTCTGTGTAATGGACTGGGGCTTCTGAGCAAAAGGTGCAATGCAGCAGCAGCAGCCTGCCAAATAGTTTAGGTATCAATAAGAGTATTGCCATGGGCTTATTAGCTCAAATGCTGTCTTGGGCTGATGTGGTTACACTGCTTTCCTGGGCATGTGTGGTGCAGATCTCCTGTCTGTGTTCTGTGGGAATAGCTGGCCCGTTCTTAGTGCCTTTATTTATGCTGATGCACAATTACAGGCATTGTCTCAGCCCTAACAGATTTAGCAGGACAGCATCCCGAACGATGGATTTGCCAGTGTGAATAAATGAAGCCATTGGGTTTGTAAGAGTTCACACTCAGAATTTACAAATGAGGTGCGATAAAGGCACTGTGGGTTGAAGGTAAAATAAGGTGTATTGTAAACAAGGACTTTGCTGTTTAGCAACACTTGCATACAGAACATTTCAGTTCAGTTCATTTTAAGTCCAGTACTTACTTTGCTGCCTCACCATTCACTTTTTCCCTACCTGCAAATCATAGGGTGACTGTTTGAAGAAGATTATGTGTCTCAGAGTGTGTGGGTGAATGGAAGGTTAAACATTTTGACTGGCATATATATATATGTATATATATATATATATGCATATTGTACTTGTGTAGCAAAGCAAGAGACCTTAACAGGAAAGAAGAGCTGGTCTTTTCTCTGTGGTAAGATGCTGAAGTGTGTCCAGGATTTTGATGTCCATACATAAACAAGATAGCCAGTATTTTGATAGTCCAAAGATGATGATTATGAGTGATTTAAAGATTCTTTTCTACATGGAGCTTAGGGCTTATTGGGCCAGTTCTACCAATGATGTCTGCACAGGTATCGCTGTACAGTAGCTAAAAGAGATGAGTTTAAACCTTAAGCTGAGAAGCAGGGAATCTCTGCATTTTTTTTTTCAGTTCCTGTTTCAGTCAGTGAAGTGCTCTCAGCATATTGGTAGCCACTGAATGGTTTGCACAACTTTGATATTCTTGCATTGTGGTTGGAAATCTTTTTTGTATATTTTGTATGTGATGTTCTTGAAAAGTACTCAGTCAAGAGCACTTCCAAATTACAAGTTCATCCACAAACAACACATGCTGGCTGCCTGTTGAGATTTTCATGTGGTGCTAGAACATTGGTTTTCTTGAAATGACTGAGCTTCACCAGTTGGTATTCTTTCTGGCTGCCCTTCATGTAGAATTGGGAAACAATATCCCTTTTGCAGTCCTGTGTAACTAAGATATGTAGGTGAATACCAATCTCTGTTCTCTTGGAGTCAGTGATATTCAAAGCCTTGAATGTCTAGGTTATTTCATATGATAAAGGCATGTCTGTTATCAAGGGGCAGAAATTGCATGTTTTGTCATCATTTAGAAGGTAGCTGGGTATAAACTTTCTTTTGGACATCTGAGATATAATATGCTTGTGCAGCTGGGCACAGTTAAACAGAAAATACAGCCAAAGAAAAAGGAGCAGATTGAGTAGTTTTTGTACAACAGTTTACAAATGTATACCTGACTGGAAAAAAAATCTTTCTGAGGGAGCGGATGTAGTGCAGAGAGTTAACAGAAAGGGCATGGGACAGGAAACTTCGTGTCTCTGTAGGCTTTTGGAGGGATTCCAATAATGATGTAGAATCTGAGGAGTGGTAGGACGCAGAGGCAGTGAAGCAGCTGTGGATGGTAATGCATTCGTAAGCAGTTCTGCAGTTCTGTGCAAGGAGTAAGAGGTACAAAAAGAAAGGCACAGAGGCAAAGGGATGTATAATCTGGTACATTATCCTCTTAGAAGTGAAGCCTGGCACTGTCCTTTGCTTTCTAGCTTTCTGCAGCAGAGAGCGCAGCTACCTAAGTACTTTTGCATTCACAACTGACAGACAAGCACTGAGAGAATAGTAGGGCTCCAAGGTCATTGCACGCTGGACGCTGTGGAAATGTAAACACGGTTTATCTTATAAAGACACTAAAGGTGGCTTGCACCCCTGAACCCGCCCTGCCCTCCCCACCCTCCAATAAACCACTTACCTTTTTAGCACCACTTGTGATCACAGAGGGAGGCCTTTGATGACATTTTTTATTTAGTTGTACACAATAACTGGGTGCAGCGTAGCAGAAAGCAGCTATAAACTAACTAGGGGAATAACATAGCCCACCTATGTATAAGTTTAGTGACATCTGCTATCGTTGTTGCTATATCATGATTCTAAGGCAGCTCAGTTGGACACAGAGAGACAGTTTCCTCTAAATACAGAAGCTACCAGCCACTAATAAGGGTATCTTATGTAAAATTTAATTTAGAATTTCATAGCTATCAGTTTCCTTATAGCTGCCTCTTCCTGTGCAGTCATTAAAACACATATGTTCTGCAGATGCTGGCAGGGTTTTCAAATGCCTTATGCAAAATGGAAAAAGGACATTTTCCCTTAATGTAAACAATCTTTCTTCTTGGAATAAAGCACTTTTCCCAAGATTTACTGGCTCATTGCTTTTAGTGGCTGTCATGGAGCCTTCTTTCTGAAAAGCGTGGAACACCTGTCCTTTTAAAACCCAGTCTTTTCAATATGTCTCAGATTTGACATCCCGAAATTAAGGCTCTCTAAGTGAATAGCCAGTCTTTGGAATTCTGGCTATTACCTTTACTCAGCCCAGGTGACCCCACATGGCACCATGGGGAATTTTCTTATCATGAATTTCTCGTTAAGTCTCAGGTCTCTCACTGGCAGAGCTGTTGTTATTGTTCTACCCCACATGAAAATAAAAAACCACATTAGCCAAACCTAAGACAGTGCTCACGAATCCAGAATGAATATGGCAGTTTGACTCCATAGGTTTGAAATTACATTCCAAATCCATTTTTTTTTCCCAAATGGTACTCTATAAAGTGACATGTAATTTGATTATTCTTTACTTACATGTTTTGTACTTTGCGATCCTGGGCAGAAGTAATGTTACCTGGAAAGAACCTGCTTGAAAATAATGAGGAAAGGCACTGTTGCAGTAATAGGTCAGAAAACACTTGTGGCTGTGGGGATCTCTTATCAGCCTTATTTTTTTCTCAGTGTTATTAATCTGGATAAAGCTAAGTAAGTATCTTAGACGTGCTGGAGTTATATAGCAATACACTTATGTCCTGTACCTTTGGTAGCCTTACCTAGCCCCTCACTTGCATAATCCTTCAGTCAGACTCACAAAGACCAGTTCTATGTGAAATAGGAAATTACTTTGAGTCCAGGAGCAGAGTGAGTGAAATACAGTCCTAGCCTAATACATTATCATCTTTGGAATCCATTGGGAACAGGAACATCAGACTGAGAAGGAGATAGCTTTTGTTGACATTCAGGTGTTGCATTTAATTCTTTTAGGACTTAAGATGACAATTTTCTTTCTTTGCCCTAGTGAACAGACCATTTGAAAGAACACCATATGTGGTCATACCATTTCTTTCACCACAAGGCCTGGCAGTGCGATCCTGATACTGATACAATCATTAACTTCTAACTGTGATTCTTAGGTTTTACCCTATGTGCCTGGCTCTGTCAGTCTTTGTATATGTACATACATGTGTGTATGTAATAACACAGTTCTGTGTCTGCCTGTTTGGAATATCCTGCTGTATTCATTTGTGGTTCGACTGCATACGCTGTTACGTACAAATAGACATACCAGAATATCACAACTACATTAAGGCTTTAAGGGAAACCATATGCAAAGTCGTAGGTCAACAAGCATGCAGTGGAATTTTGAGCTCCATTATCAGATCAGAATTTGGGTTTTGTGAAATACAATGTGTAGCTGCAGCTGGCAACTTCTGCCAAAACATCGCATTTCAAGTAATTATGTAAACGAAAATTAGATCCTCACACAGAGACTCAGTTGCTTCCTGGAAAAAACACTAGCAATGGCACACTTTTCATGTGCAGATTTCTATCACTGTACTCCGGTTGTGCAGGTGTGCTGTAAGTCATTCCTGACAATCCCATCTACTATGATTAACATCAGCTGAGTATAAAGCAGAACTGGTCATTGGCAACTTACACAAATGCTGCAGCAGGATAAGTCTGTGGTCAGGTTGAGGCCGGTAGAAAGCTCCACTTTGTGGCTGCACACCCGTGGCTGTCCCATATCAGGCCGGTCACTAGCACACATGGTAACAGCCTTGGCCCTTGGGATCTGTCCCAGCAGACAGTTCCTGCTGCATTCTGTCTGTGCCACTTGCAATAGAAGAGGGCTATTGGAGGAGGTGGTGAAAGAATATACTCTGGCAGCTCCGTGCCCTCTGAGAATTTCCTCTGTACAACAGGGATCACTCACATAAGTCAAATTCAGCAGACTTAAGGATGCTTTGAGCATCCCAGAGAACAAACTTATCTATGACCTAGTTCTTCCATTCCATTTGATTGCTTTATTGAGACAGAATTCCTGATGCCAAGGGAATCCCTGGGGTCTGACAAGTCTGGTGTGAAAAGAGATGTTTGAATTAAACACTTTATGGATGAAGAGGACACAACAACTCAAAACAGATTTGGCTATTCTTGCTTCCATTAAGAAACTGTGGTACTATTTGGAGTCTGCTTGCAGGTTTTAAATGGAAAGATCTCATTTCTCTCCTGTAGTATAATGTTTAATACATATTATATACTAGGCATACAATGTGTTGCTCATACTGTTATGTGTAAATCACCTTTTGTATGCAGAGCTAAATAAAGGAAGTTCCTGCTGCCATCAGGTTTGTAATTTAAAAAGTGTCTGAAAACTAAGAGCGAAAAAAATTTACGTACCTGTGAGTGAAAGGTAGCTGTAGGAATGTGTCCTCCAATGGATGGGATTTGAGAATCTTTCATATTTTTCAAAGGAGGTGAATGACAAAGCTTTGCACCTATATTAGTGATGCACATAGTTACTGAACAGTACATTTACTATGTTTGTTTCTGATGGCAAATATTTGTGTCTTCTTATTGTAGTCCCCCAAGCACGGTTCATTCTCTTATCCGTTCATCGATGATCTTCCATTTAAAATATACCCTGAAAACCTCTGTCACAGCTGCTGCATTTAGCAAATTTTGTATTATGAATGTTACTGCAAACTACTGATTTGAATGAAATCCTCATTCATTCAAATGCATGAGCAACCTTATGTAGATAAGATAAAAATAGTCCGAGTTGAGGGAAAAGGAGAAGCCTTAAGAGATAAGAATCTAGTGAGGTCATACACACATATGAAGTTATTTATGTGTTAAATTTGGGCATGATCATGTTGAACCCCGCCTTTGGCAGAAGTTCGTCATTCTGCCATCACAAGCTGTGAACGCATTCATATTAATTTTCTGCAGCAATCACTAACAAAGACAGCAGTTTGGAAGAAATTTGGCCGAAAGGCCCATTGTGCATCTTAGGAATGTAAGAGATTATATCAGTCTGAAGGCTTCTGATGATTACACTTAACAGTTGGAAAACCAAAACTTAAAGATTAATACCAAGTTATTCACATATCACAAATGCTTATTGTTGTCAGGCTGCCCTGTGAATTGCTTACAGCTTCCTCTAATTCTTCAGGACTTACTCATGGATGACTTATGACTCAGGCTGGAACGAATACCACGTACAGTAAATTATGTGAGAAGATTGCACAAAGTACCTCTCCTGTGACGTAACTTACATTAAATTGTTAATCATAAACCTGGGGCTTCTGAGCTTCTAATAGCATATACAGCTGTTATACAGCCAGAGGAAACATCGTCTGAGGAGTCTGGTGAAGTTGCTGAGTTTTTACTGAAATTTGTTGAAAGATATAATCTACATGTAAACCAAGAACAAAGCAAAACCTTGCTTCAAAAATAAAAGCTTTGTGTATGGAAAGGATGCTGAATTTTGAAAAAATAGTTTATTTTAGCAAAGACATGTTTTTATTTGTTCTTTTCTGGACACATGACAAAGCCTAACCCTAAGGGAAATCATTTGCTACAGCTCAGTGGAGTGTTGTATTATTCTCTGATGAGATTTGTTTGCTATGTCAGTTTTAAGAGCAGTTTATAAACCATTCATGTTGATCAAAACCAGAGGAGCTAAAAGGTTCTTAAACATTCATTGCAAGAGATGTTTTTTCCCTTAAAACAAATCCTCCTTCCTTTTTGTTAGCTCGACTTTCATGAACTTTTCCTATACAGATGACTGAAAAAAAATAGTAATCTTTTAAGTTGAAGTTGTTCATGTCAGCTGGAACGTACCATTCCCATAGTACCCATTCATGTAGTTATTAACCATAAACCACTCTATAAAACAATACTTGGTTTCTCTGCATGGGGTAAGCTAACTTGCTTGCAATTTCGCTGTTTTTTAGCCTGGCTTAGGTTCTCCAGTGAAATAAATCTTCAAGTAAAGCCTATTTCATTCCAAGAGATGAGTATTCCAAGCACATCTTTTGCTTTATTGCATCTTTTTTCCTGCTCTTTTGACATTCTTGTCCTACTGTAGGTAACTGTTATGTCATGTTTATAGGAGGCAAATGAACAAGGTTCTAGGTTTCTTCTATTACAATATAGGGAATTATGAGAAATGCATTTGAGTGGCCTGTATGTGCCAATATGAAGTTTACATATTCAGGCTTTACCAAAGCCATAAGTGCTTTTTCTTATGCTGGTCAGGAAGGGACCAGGGTACGGTGTATACCCTCTCTATGCATAGCGGCTGTGCATGCTTTTTGCCATTGTCAGATGAGGAGCAAGGTCTGTCTTGTGCACCATGCTGAGCCTGTACAGTAGGCTGAGTGGAGGACCAATACAGCAGACTGTTAAAGAGCCCTACATTATAACATTCTGTTACAGCCTCATAACGCAAGAAGACATGCTGGATGTAGGGGAAAAAAAAAAAAAAAAAGGAAGAAGAAAAGGCCTGAATTAACAAAATAACATTTTGTTAAGTCTATAGACCCCATGTATTGGGGGTTGCCAGTGAAAATGAAATGCAGTGCAAAACACACTATTTTTTGTGATACTGATGACTACAGTGAAGCTGTTTCCATAATTCACACACAGAATTATACTGGATTATACTGGATTAAGTGTAACTTGTCTCAGTGATTGGCATAACACTTTAAGAAAGGAAGAGGAAAGATGGACTTAGTGACATAATAATTCTTTATTTGTAACTACTGTGCAAGCTTCGAGTCACAAAATAGGCAAAAATGTGAACCCATCCCTGTGGAGTTTATACTGTGCAGGGGTCAGGTTCTCCAGTCCAGATGCTTCGTGATGCTTTGATGACAGAAAGGTTACAGGTCAAAATGTCTTGCTACTGTAAATTTTCTAAAATGTCCCTTCACTTTCTACAGCAGGTCTTCCCGTGCTGTGCTTTCTATCCCTACAAGGACTGCAAGAATTAGTTCAAAGTAGTCCATGGACAAAATCTGTCCTGCTGTATTTCTCTAAAGAAGACTGTCAATTGCTGACTGAGCAGTAGATTTTTCCTGAAGAACCACGTGTCCTCCTGTGCTTTGCAAGACCTGTAAGAGAGCTTGGAATTCTTGTCTCTGCTTTCAAATAAAGGTGTGGGGAGTGGGATATGCTAGCTCCTCATCATCTGTGCTCACATAGCCTGACAGAGTTGAGCACAGTTCTCTTTCTGTGCTGGCAGTACCCAAACTAGCTAAATTCAGAGATGAAGGATTTTAGAATTATTAGAAACTTTTGTGCAATAAATATGTTTTAGGAATCCATTAACAAGGGTAGCACCTTCCTTTCCTGTTTTCTATAAACAATTAGCTGTGGTTGAAGCTTGCTGCTTCTCCTTTCTGTCTCCTTTGCTGGGTACAGAGTCTTCTTTGCTAGCACACCCTTACCTGTCACGTCATTTGCCCAGGTGGCTTAGGTAGTGCTGAGTCAGAGGTGAGCTGGTAAGTCCATGTCTGGGGTTATGCTGGCACTTGCATATTTTGACTGGGGCTGCTGGTTGCTGAACTCTGTACTTGATAACATGCTGGGAATAGGCTTAAATATTGCACTAGGTGCAAGAGTCAACGTGTCACTGGTGATGCCTGTAATTACTGTACGTCAGTGTAGCAGTATGGCATGCCACTCTGTTTTCCTCCACTGCAGGCCATATATAGCCTGCTATACTTTGATCTGCTCAACAAAACAGAATGGATTCCTTTTGTCTGTAAACAGCAGCTGGGTGAAGGGAAAGGGCAATGGAGCCTGAAGGTATTCGATGGATTGGAGCTAGCTTTGAATATATTCACTAACGAGATAACAACCCATATGTGTATGCCAATGTCAGTTTGGTCTGTATTCCTTATTACTTTTAGAGCGCAGTTATGGTCTAGTCCAGTCTGCTCTGGTTTCACCTTGGCAGATGTGCTTTTGGAAAGAATATGTGGCCTGGCTAAACTGGTGTGGTGTGCCTTCCTGTGACCCTCTCATTACATGCAGTATTTCAAATAAGACTCCCCTTGTTCTTGGCAAAAAGGACAGACACGTTCTTTGACAGGCAGCTTGCATTTGCTGTTACTTTTGAATGTGGATCCTCACATACAAGGAGTTTCAGCTATGTAAATGGAAGAGTTTGGTACCATTCATCAGATGCAAAGCTGACTCGAAATGGGCACAGGGAGGCATATAAAAGGTTTATACTGAAGTTGAATGTCTCTGAGGGTCAGGGAGGACCAGCTAATTTAGAATAAATACTGTCATTTTAAAACTTAAGTTCTTGGACTGGGGCAAGTATCATAAAGCCTGGAGGATGGTGTTATCTCTTCCTATGTCATCCCACATTTTCTAAACAAGTGTTTTATGTACTGTCTGTTAGATTTACTGCATTCTTATCAAATATTAGAAAAGAAGCAAATATCTTTAGACAAATGTGGTTATAAAATGGTATTATAATTGCAGGGCCTTCAAACACTCATGTTGCAATGAATAAAAGCAGACATTCCTGATTAATTTTGCAGGACAAAAATGGTTGTCACATGGCTCATACTACATAAAGTGATATAGAGCAGTTCTCTCTTTGACTATTAAATCACATACTTAGTAACAAGCATAGATTGTGAATGCAAAATTCATAACTATTACAGTAAAATGTGGAGTGTGAGACATATTAAAATTCTTAGCATACCAAAGAGTGTGAACTAGATTTGGAAATCCGATAGTGGTTTTTAACACCTCTTTTAAAATGAGTTAGATGCAGAATAATCTAATCAAGATGTATGTCCAAAGTATGAAAGGAAATCTATTCTGAACCCAAATTCCTGAACTCAGGAACTGCATATCCATGAAGTTATCAAATAAAGCAATGTTGAATCTAGGTTTCTTCCTGTTAGCGAGCACAGGAAATCTGCAAAAGCAGATTTAAGATTTTAACGGTAGGTAAATTCTGTGTTTTTGCAAAATCCTGCTTTAAAAGAGAGCACCGAAAGCAATTGCAAATGCAAAGGCAAACATGACTTCTCATGCTCTATCCATTCACACCACATCAACAGATTAAGAGTAATTATAAATGTGGTTTTGGTTGTGGTGGAGAGCCAGGCCTCATGAAGGCATGCATGGCTTTGTGAATTTGCAAATAGAAAGTGCTTCACGCTGCCTTTAGTGACAGCAAGAGTGCTGCAGGACACAAACACAAAGTATTTTCTAAGCCTGTGAAAACAAACACATTCCTCAGCTTTAAGGTGAGTTTGTTATGACACTGGTTAAAGTAGATGGAAACAAGGCAAGCTTTTTTCTTAGCATCCAAAGTAGGGAATGCTGGGGAGAAGGGTAGCTTTGGTCGTAGAAGTGGTGGGGTGAAGAGATCTCTCTTCGCCTTAGCAGGAAAGAAGGAGCTGCATTATCTTAATTGCTTTCTGTCCTTTTCTCTGTCTCATCTTTATACTGTTATCCTGAAAATCTTTTAACTGTACAAACTTTGCTATTTTTCCTATGGCTAAAATTTCTCTCATTTAATTTTACTTTCTCCTAGTTAGACATCTACAGTAGGAATCCGTTGCCTAAACAAAGACATGTAGTGCCATTCCAGATGCCCCACAGTGTCACTGAGATGCCCTACATTTAGTAAGATTTTGACATAGGGCTGGCAGTTATGACACAGGACGTAAGGGAAATCTTTGCTCTTCTGGAGCAGCAGCGGTTATGATAGGGCATCTCACGTGGGACTAGACACTTGTATTTAGCCCATAGCCCAAACAAATTATCTTGGCTCCTTGTGTGGTGAGAGAAGAGGGAAGCTGACTTTCAGGTGATGGTTGTGCTACCTACCTTAGACACCTGGACAAGTCATTCATCCCCCCAAAGTATTTGTCTCTTGCTCCACCGGAGAACCCAGGTCACTAGGTAAGTTTAGGACCCTAACTTGTGGATGGCAGGAGTTAGTTATGATTAAATCTTGTCTTTTGCAAACAAACAAACAAAAAAAAATACAGAAATTATGGGCTTTTAATATAAAGAGTTTGATTTAATAGTGTTGCTGAAATTTATCACTTATAGATGAATTGTAGGAAGTCCTGAGAATGAAACTGGCTGAAACTCATGTGAATTAAAGGTGCAACTGAAAATTTGAATTAATTATTATTTAAGGAAATACAGAAGGGCTTTTATTTGGTTATGTTCAAGAAAGATATGTGTGTATCTTTTAGTACCAAGCCATTCCTCTCAGTTTTAAACTGGCTTAACTGTTACCTGTCTAAAGTAGGTTTGTTGCAGATGTGATGGGCTGACGATACAAATGAAGCATGATTTGTGAAAAGTAACATATATTGTCCTTTATTAGACCTGCTACTCTAGCAGGAGAAGAGTATTCATCACACAACCCACTCCTTTAGGTTCTACAAGCTTCTTTGTTTTCTTCCAATTACTTCAGTGCAGCTATTAAAAGATAGTACTCCCCCTACAAGACTAGCCTCATTTATTGCTTAAGGAATGCAAATCTATTAATAGTGGAAATGAGGTAAGGAGGTCAGGACTGTGAACAGAACACAAAGTATAACCTTTAGAGTTGTCCCTGTCTCACTTCAATTAGACTCAAAATGATAAAAGGATTCCTTTGACATTCTAAAGCAGCATGGGAAACGTGGCAGTGAAGTTTAGTGTGATAGTTTCCAGTGCCGTTTGAACACCAACATGATGATTCCAGGTTTGGCCAAGTTATTCAGCACAAAGCTCCAAGAGGGAGGAAAGGACTACATATGTCCCTGTCATGTATCCCAACAGATTCACACAGGATGTGGGATGAACACACACCCCATACCAGAGGACAGTCCCTACACTGCCTTATATTGCAAGTGGAGGCCCGTGGAGTGCAAGATATAATAAAGTCCAAAATTGGAACTTTCCCACTTACACAAATATAACTCCTTGCCTAGTTCTATGTCACCTGTTTGCTCTTTTAAATATTTAGGCATCATTACTGATAACGATTAAGAATCCCTCACAGTTGTTTTAGAGGATTCTGTCATTTTGAAACAAAATGAGAGTGGAGGCAAATATATTTCTTAGCTTTGAATTTAAAAGCTTAGGGCAATTCTTTTTTCTCTTTCCTTTTCCTTTTCCTTTTCCTTTTCCTTTTCCTTTTCCTTTTCCTTTTCCTTTTCCTTTTCCTTTTCCTTTTCCGTTTCCTTTTCCGTTTCTTTTTCCCTTTCCCTTTCCCTTTCCCTTTCCTTTTCCCTTTCCCTTTCCCTTTCCCTTTCCCTTTCGCCTTCCCTTTCCCTTTCCCCTTCCCTTTCCCTTTCCCTTTCCCTTTCCTTTTCCTTTTCCTTTTCCTTTTCCTTTTTGCTTTCCCTCTCCCTCTCCCTCTCCCTCTCCCTTTCTCTTTCCCTTTTCCCTTTTCCCTTTTCCCTTTTTTTTGCTGGGCCATGGCAACAACTATGTGAGAGACATTGGTGACTACACAGAATCACTTGTTTGATAGACTGTTTAGCATCCCAGGACTCTGTGTACTTAACTGACTGTTGTAGAGAGAAGGTTAACCATAATCCCTTATTTTAAAGGTTCTCTTGGGAATACTGAATTAATTCATCATTAAGGCAACATAATGTTCCTAGCCATACTAAGTAAAATAGCTTGATTAATGTTTATTTCATTGTAGATCTCAACCTGAAGGACTTTTATAATGCATGATCCAGCAATATATGTTACTGATAAGGTATGTGATGCTGTCTTGATAAAAATTTTCAATCATTTTTCATTATTTATCAAAGTGTTTCAATGGTACAGATATTTGCTTTGTCAGCTCTGAATACATAGAAATGTTGAGATGTCCTCACAAAGCAGTTTTGTACATTAGATATGAATTGTATAGTTTCTGTTTCACAACATGTTAAATTTTTTATGATGATCATAAAATTAGAAAAATCTGATACTATATGTGCAACATAATATATGTTCAACATTCTTTGAAAGGTAAGTTTGCAAAAATAACAGAAGATAAATTATTTGATGTAACTTTTTGTGGAAACAAGTAGAAATGTTAAAAAATTGAAAGAGATTTCATTCAGACCTCTCAAATACCTGACTTTTTTTTTTTTTTTTTAATTTTAGTGAATAAAATTACCTTAGCCTGATTCAGCTAGTCTCTTAAAGAAAGGTTGATGTTTTAGGAAATTGTAACTTTACAAAAAAGTGCATATGGATTCTATGAGGAATATTATATCCTGAGGGATTCAGTAAAACATGTTCTCACACTTCAGAAATTTTGGATTAGAGCATGACCAAATGTTTCATGTCTTATGCTCCATTTTCATATCCTAGTTCTTTCAGTTTATTATCATTTGAAGAACTTCTTCTGTCAATTCCTACATTCAAATGCTGCAGCTGAAAGACTGTTTTACACATAAAAGCAAACTTGGAGAGGTTGCAGAAGCCTGATAGATTGATTCTATTATGGCTGAGGTTCAGATTAACATTTGTATGTATTAAAAGGTTCACTATTGTTTAGAAAAGAGATCAAATATAAAATTGGTTCAGTTCTGTGAAAGAGAAATTCAGAGATTGCTTTGAAATGTATTAAAAGTTGTAATAATTTCCATTTTAAATAATCAATGGAAGGTTTGAAATTGCCTTATGCACTTTATCTTTGAGGCCAATAGAAATATGCAATTGAGAGGACAATACATAGCATGGTAGGGAAAATACTACTTCACTAAAATTTGCCGTAAAATAAAACATTGTTATTTTTTTATTTGGCTATGTACATGGCTGTTTCTAATTATGTATATTGCTGTTTCCATAGAATAGAGCTTGTCACCATATCTAAAATACAACCCTTAGAGAATAATTCCCGCTGTGGAAAAATTTTAAGAAAAGTAATATATCTTTAACACGTAACCTTTTCAGGTGAGATCAGTGCTCTACATCTGAAAAATGTTACAAATCCATTCCATTAAAAACAATAATATATGAAAATGTTTTAGGTGCAGTATATGTGGTATTTTGAATAATAAAATAATGATGCATGTTTTCTGGTCTTGTTATTACTTCCTTGCTTCCTGAGGCCAGGACATCTGATCTCATTGAATTTTCAAAGAATGTTCCCTTGCTAGTGAAGTCTCTCATTCAACGTGTAGCCAGACTACTTCAAGACATCAGGAAACATGAGATCAGGGCATGAGAACTTATATACACCCACTCTAATCGGCCACTTCAGAAAAATCTCTGTGTAGCATACATGGAGAACAAGTATAGTGCAGACTTGCTGTGGCTGCAAGAGGTTTCCCCAACAAGTAGTGACTGCACTCATACAGTTTATCTTATAAAAGCCAGTAAGTTTTGACGCAAGGGCTGTGTGACTAGTTGTATTGTATGACTATATATATATATACATAAATATAGCATAATCCTGGAAAATCTGCTACTTGTATCTGAATGTGTTAAAGTGGCAATTCAAGCAAGTTAAAAATGACTGGAATAAGCAGGTTTTCTTTGTATACGCATAAATGTTTGTCAGGTTTTCATTTTTAATGCTTACCCAGTGACCTCAGTCAGACAAGACAGTGAAATCTGCAGAAATATCGACATGGGTTGTGTATTGTTTAAGTAATGTTTGCTGTGTTTGGGAGGAATTAATAAATTAGACCAGTGGCCAAATGATCCTAATTTGCTCATAGCCCCTAAAGAGCTTCATGAGTACTTGATCTAATGCACTTTTCTTCTAATCCAGGGTTCTGTTTAAAAAGGGTATAGTTGAGCAGAAAGTTTAAATGTCTGCAGAATCAGGCCTTTATCATGCAACTAATATGTTTTTTATATATTTACAATATTTTTATAATGTAAACATGTTCATATTTATGAAATATATGTATATATTTACATTCATATTTATATACATATAAGTTATTTTGCATTTTAGAATTCTTGAAACATATGATAGCCTATATAAATATAGTGGCCACTAATACTTTTTATGTCATAAATATCTGTTGGCAAAAATAAGATCTTTAACTCTTGTTGGAATTTCTTGGTAACAAATGTATCCATTAAAACGTTGAAATCTTCAACAAGGTCCTACTCTTGGCAGATGAAAAAAAAAAGTGTTTCTCTGATCTACTGACAGTAGAAGATAACTCAGCGGTGACACTAAAGCTATTGTTATCCACCATCTTCACCTAAGTCTGATGAGGAAAGATGGAAGAATCAACGATTTGGTAAGCTAGTGAGAGTAAACCAATTATAGTAAAATACTAAGTAAATTTATGGCTTCTGTACCTCTTGGTATTTTTAATCAAACCTGGATGCCTTCGGAAAATATTTAGACAAAAAACAGTGTTGTAATCAGTATAGAGGTAGGATGTTTATTTCAGACACCATATTAAATGATCTTTGACTCTTGCAGTCATTATTTATAAGCATATATATCAGGTCAAGGAGAAAGTTAAAACTCATCTGGCTGTTTTTATCCATATTGCTACATGTAAAATGCTTGTGATTTAGTGCTTCAAGGCCATAAAATTATAAAAGTAGCTGAAACACTGAAAGCATTCAGTGTTCAGAAACCCCAATAGCTCTTCACTGAAGAGTTCTGTGGTAGACTCAGGTGCCTACCGGTGATGATTTCACAGTGCAGCAAGGGTAGATAGGAGAAATGGGACGGGGCACAGTGAGCTTGTTCATTCACACTGCAGGAAGGTGTACATCTAGGCCATCCTCCAGGGTAGAACAGGACACAGCACGCCTCGGAGCTCACTGAAATAATACGGGTTGGAGAGGAGTTTAAGCTCAGGTCTGGGTTCGAGTTGGAACTCATCCCCCAAATACAGTGTAGATCTGTCTTATGCAGTTGAAGATTCTGTAGATTCTGTAGAATCTGAAGTGGTACGCCATCAGTGGTAAAATCTTACAGCCTAGGATTTACAAACCACTGCCAGGCTTTACTTTTCAGAGTAGCCATTCATGTTTATGGTGTGCTTGTCTTAAAGCATTATATAACCGAGTCTTTGTAGTCTGATGGGCAGCAGTCCATGACAGGTTCATGGAGGCTGTATAATTACTTGCTGTCTCTAGTTACCTACACAGACTACAGAAAGTAAAAGATAGGCTTGATAGGGACATTGATAAGTCATGAGATCCATCTCCTTGGCTGAAAATGACATCAACTGTAGCTATGTCAGCCTTAAGAACTGTGGCTGGAGAATTACTGGCTGAAAGTAGGATGACAAAATTGTAAAACTTCCAACTATCCTTTTTGCCTTGTACATTCAGACAATCCTACATGGCTTAGAAATGGAGCAGCAAATTTGATCACAGCTCTGGGTTTGTTTGCTCAGTTGCTCCTGGAAACATGTAAGCATCTGTAAAAATGCACAGTAATACAGCAGATAATATCACAGTACAGGGCACCTTGTTCTCATTCACAACTGGTTGTTCCTGTGTATCATCATCAAATACTCTTGGGCGTAATAGGAGTAGCAGAGTCAGAGCTTATTGTAGGGCGAAACCATGGTCTTGCAGCCATGACTAACAGCAACCTGTGTCAGAGCTTGTGAGTCATATCCTCTCCATTTAGCTCTCCAAGGTAAGTGGTTGTTTGTATCATAGCAGCTACCATGTAGCCAGTACAAAATAAAAAGAGAAGTTACAAACTGGTCATCTTAATCATCACCAGAATAACCTTTTTGTCTGATTTGCTGACGGTGTCAAAAGAGCTGTGTTTAGGTGAAAAGTAATAGATTATGGCATATGGAAGACAAGACTGGATGTAATTAATTTATTTAAAACTTACGAAATATGAAAGGTAGCATCAAAGCTGTTCATTGTCTACACACTGCAAACATTTACTCAGTCTGCCAACATGTACTCATGGTGGCATGCATGGTTTAGTGGCTGTTGACCTTCATGGCATTGCCAGTGAGATAATCCCTGTTCAGGCAGACTTCAGTCAGATCTTTGTATCCCATTTGTGGCTTTTGTTTCTTACATTTTTATCTTTTTTTTTTTTTGTTATGACTTTCTTGCCACTGACTGGGGAACCTGAGCTCTTCCAGTGACAGTTACATTGGCTGGAAGTTGTTGGCTGCACCCGCCCAGGACGCTTGCATAGCAGGACTGGGAATTCAAGATCCTTTGTGCAAAAGTCTCCTCAATATTTTAAAGTGAATTTCCTCTAACAGAGAAATCAGATATTTACCTTTATGATCTCCAGCAGAGAATCCTAGGACTAGGTGATCTTGGAGGTCTTTTCCAACCTAAATGGTTCTGTGATTCTGTATGGTTCTTTGGGAGGGAATGAAAGTCCATGAGAATGAATAAATGCTCAATTTGCTTTGATTCCATGAGTGTAGAGCTTAGCCAAAGACCAGCCACATAATAGTCAAATGGTGCAAATTCCTAGGGCATCCTCTGAATTATTCCTTGTCCTATAAGCAGTACCCAGTCTCCTTCCACAGCACTGCACTTTTGACTGAAGAAATAACACACTAATATAGAAAGAGCTCCAGGAGCTTACTAAACATGAGAAATTTTTGATGGCTTTTGTAGTACGTTCATGAGTTACATACCTGTACAATTGCTTTACTCAGTGGCTTTACTTGGCTCCAGCTTGCAGAAGTAAAGATTGTTGAACAGTGTGCCAAGTATGCCTGAGTGAATTACTTTCTTTAAGGGACCCATCTCTGTATTTATAAGCAGAAATTGAACCAACTGAAACTTTCCTATAATACCTTAATGGGGAAAAATGTTATTTCTCTGCTTATTCTCCAACTGTAAGGTGCCAGAGTTGTTGTTTGCAAGTTTGTGTGTAACTCCTGCCTTCAGGAAAAGGTTTTCCTCTTTTTTGCTGTTATGTAACGGAGAACCACGGAAATGAAGAATATATTTTGTATACATTCACCACTACTCAGATATTTACTTTTTTTAACACTCCCCATTAATTGTTAAAGGTTAGGATTCATTGCACTAGCAAGACATGTTATAAATGTGCTTTACTGAGTATTTGTTATCTCTTGAGTGGATTTCCTGTGCATAGATGCATATACAGTATTCCTATGTATAAATTATGACTAAAATATATATGCCCTGATATTTGTTCAGATACTTGGAATTCCAAGGAAAATCATGGATTCCTAGTAATATTACTTAAGCTGTTTCTATGCTTTACAGTAGATTGTTTTATTGTTGTTATTCCACATTGTAAAAGCAGTGTATACTGCTTAGACAGCTATTGCAGGAATCAACTAAATGCAGATCAAACGATGAGTGTCTTATATAACTGCTAAATTGAAAATAAATATAGCTGAGTTAAGCAGCATTTTTGTAGAAGACAATATTAGTATTGGCTTTTTATTTATTTGTTCTTGTTTTACCAAGAGACTACATATCAGAGAGGTTCCCTCCATGTGCCATCTGTTTCTTTGCAATTGGGAATGGTAGAATAATTTTCTGAAGAATTGCTGACAAGATGTGGCAAGGGAGCAGTAATCTATAAGGATGATATTTCTCATTAAAGTCACTCAGCTCATCTGTGATATAGCAAGCTCTTGATTTACACTGGTCACCTCTGGAGCAGGGAGGACAGTGACTGGTAAGTAACATTTTTTATTGCACAGCCTAATGGTGAGGTTCTTGACAGTATTTGGGATTGCTGTCAGATCAGTTTTCATGGCACAGACACATTTAGCTAAGTGAGATTATTCTAGTTAGACAGTTTATCATGATAACAGATGTGACCATAGATGTCTCTTGACCTTAGTTACTTCGTGATGTCTTAATGTTGGCTAGCTGTTGTCATATCATTCCTTAGGCTCTCGCTAGGAAGGGCAGGTGGACTGTGCAAGGTCCTGAATTAGAGCAGGGATCACTTTTGTTTTGTTTGGCCTTGCAGTAGAGATTTCATGGTGCCTCTATTTTCCATGGGTGCCTCCTGGTCTTCTCTCAAAAACAGGGCCTTAGTGTGGATTGCTCCTTCTGCTTTTGCTGAAGTGTCAGTTTATGGCATATTGGCACAGCTGGACATGTCAGCTAGCTGACAATAGTTGCAAGCAGACAAAGGAAGTCGGTCAAGGACAATTTAAAAATTAAATATCTGCCATAAAAGGTTGGGTGAAGTGGAGAGGGCGAAGAATAACATGGTAGAAATGAGACAGAGTCACAGACATGGTGGTTGGAAGAAATCCCATGGGTCATCTAGTCCAGCCTCTTGCTTAAAACAGCACTACATACCTTGGAGGGCTGAGAGCACAGGGGAGCATAGATAGGAAGCAAGTATACATGGACTAAAAGAGAAAGATATGTTCTCCTCCAGTTCAGGAACCATCTCTTTCCACGGTAAAATTAAAGCTACTTCTAAGATATGATCAGCTCTTCCCCACCCCTACAATTTTCTGTGCATCAGTATTTCACAACAAATACCAGCTATCTTTTCAAGGGGATCATCAAAGTACTTGAAAGCACAGAGTAAGTTAAGCCTCTGTATAATGTGAGAAAAAAAAAAAAAGAATCCATGATTATTGTGTAAATCATTGGCTGGAATAAAAGAGTTATTTCTCCTTCTCTGATAAAGTGCAGCTGCTGTGCTTGTTTTTTGTTCTTGGTGTATAAGGAGCCGTGGGACAGATATGTTTTCCTACCTTGCACACATAAAAGTAAAGAAGTGTTAAAGCTAGTCAGCTTTCAAGCAGAATCATGTTTAGTCTTGAGCTGCCAGTATTGCCAGATGAATTTCAGATCTGAAAGTCTGTGTTCTTTCTGGCTTGTGCATTGTTAATAGGGGAAAAGAAATGAAAAATCTAAGGTTGGAATTTCACCCCCAGCCCTGAAAAGACTGAAAGATGTGCTTAGTTTTATGTAAAACTATAGTTAAATGGCTCAGGATATAATTCCAGCTCAGCTTATGTAGGTGCATGAGCACTGCCTTAATTATCTGTGCTAATGGTTGGTGATGGGGTGCCATACAGTTCTAGCAGGAGTGACAGTGGCTATTCTGCCATTCATCTGGCCTGGCAGATCTAAAAAATAAATAATTTTTTGTAATGTGTCACTCCAAACTTTACTTTTAAAGTGGTTATTCTTCCCCTTCCTTCTCCCAGGTGCTCAAAGGAAAATGTGGAAACATGACTGGACACCGGAGGAAAATCAAGATCGCAGCACAAGGTAGAATAACTAATCACAGTAGCTGTTTGGTAGATAAAAGGGTACATTCCTTCAAGCAGTGAGAGCCCTAGCTCTGTCATGAAGTGGTGGGTGTGCTGACCCACAATAAGATGTTCTGCTTTGCTTTCTGGCAATGCACATTTGCTTTGTTTTTGTTGCAAACCATCCAGTTAGGATCCTGTGGAAACAGGAGCCTGGAGGAACAGCATGATTGGCTTGAAAGATTATTTTGTTGTGATTGCTAAACCAGCTGCACTCTTCTACCAGCTCACCATGTCAGATTGACATAAGCATGCTCCAGTGCATAAACACACTTTAAGATGCTAAATTCATCCAACTGTCTCTTCACTCCTCAAGGGCTGAGATAAAGAGGAGTGTGAGTGGCAGATACTGGAGGAAGAGGATAGCAGAGCACAGAAAGCCATTCTAACTGCTGAGTTCTGAGTCACTTAGTTAGAACCACTTAGTACTGCCTTAATAATTCAGTAAGAGCAAGAACATTATGAGCTGGGTGAATAGAAATGAGAGATTCTAGAGTAGTCATCCCAATATCCCTCTGTCACAGATATGAAACATGAGAGTAAAATTTGATTGTATCATCCCAAGTGACTCTTAATGAAGCAACTTAAGAGGATGCTCCCTGAGAAAGTTCTACAGTCCAGCTATCTCCAGCATGTTCTTTCTAAGGTGGTCATTGCTATCTAACTGTTTCTTGTTGGCCCATCCTCCAAAAAGACCATCTACACATATGTGAGACCTTGACCTGGAGTCTATGCTAGCTGTTTTCTGGAATATCAGCTCCTTGAATTGAGACTTCTAACTCTCTTACAAGGTACTAATTCAAAATGTCTGGGTCAGACCAACAGCTTCACTTGGCTAACACCATGTAAATGGAAAAATCCGTTTCTGTTGGCTGCATATTGGCAGGGTTCATTAGAGTTAATACACAGACACTTGAATTTGCTGGTAACATGCAGCTTTGAATGGTCATTTTTTGAAATAAAAAAATGCAAAACTTTTAAGATACTGTATATGGAGATGAAAAATGCATGGTTTAAATTGAAACCTACAGAGGTGTCCCTGGAAATGAAGGTAATATGTCTCAAGAATGGATGAGTAGCACATTATTTTTGCCAACTTTTTGTTTGTCTTTTCTCAGGATTGAAAGGCATAACTATCTATTTACAAATATAAACTTTTAACTTGTCCATAAATGCAATAGCTGCCCATGTAAATTACATATGGATTGCTCAAACCAAGTTCTTTTTGTCTTTGTTCACTTGCATTTGCGATCTTCAGTACTTCCACTAAGTCTGCTAAAAAAATCTCTGTCCTGAAAGGATTTACTTCCTATGTTCAAACTCATAATTACAAAGTAAAAATAAATAAAAAATGGTCTATACTTCTGAATTTTAACAATCTTTAGATTTCTTTCATCGTGGACACAATTTGAAAAGTTACATGAGGTCTCAGCAGCCTTGAAATCATCACATGGGTAAAAGTATAAGAATAAAACAGTTGTCACTGACAGTGTGTTTATCATCATGGATCCTTTTGCTGCTTCTTACTTGTCTTGCATAGGCAATGAAGAGGCTGAGAAGAGCAAGTGGTAAGTTCTCTTCATCTGTGTGCCTGGTCCCCTCGTTATGACAGGATCCTTACTACAAAGAAAGAGGGGAAGCTGCCTTTCTTTAAATGTGCTCTTTAAATCAGGCTGATGCTTTCATTCAAAAAATATTTGCATGTGTTTGGATGTTTTTCTTGATGTGTTTTTGCCATCTGTGTTGGTGGATGCATGCATGCAAATACATGCAAAGCTTACATGCACTCAGGGAAAGCCCCCAAAATGCAAAGCATACACAGTTTTTGAAGCTGGGTAGCAGTCCCATATTTGACACCAACTGTTTAAGCAACACATTCACGTTGCCTTTGATCTTAATAGACATGGTATATTTATCTATGGTTTGTGATGACTATCAAATTATGAGGAAATAAAGACAAATGTCTGCTTTCTGAGAACATGCTGAAAAACTAATGCAAGTAAAGGTAGTCTTGAAAAGGGATTTGCAACTGAAAGGTCACGTGGCAGTATGGCGATTTACTTAATGTACCAAGAATAAGATAATTTAACTTGCTTCTCAAGGATTCTGAGCAAAGGCCTAGTGTTCGTTTGTGCCTGGGAATGCCTTGTGTTTTGGCATTGTGTTTGGAGGCTCTTTAAAATACACAAAGACCTGCCATTATTTAAGCAAGACTGTCCCATCCTGTTGTTCATCACTAAGATGACTCAGAGGGTTACCTGAAAAGTAATGTCAGAAATTGACAGTGGAGAAAGGAGTTCTAGCTTTTTATCTTCTCCACAGCAGGAGGATTCTGAGTGTTGTCTTTGGCTCTTGCCAAGGTGTTGGCTGGCTCCCACTTTGATAACCCATACAACACTGAAGACATTTTTCCTGTGCTGCAGCTTCACTTAGATCATCCCAATTCTTCAGTTTACAGAGAGGAGGCCTAAAGAGAGTCACAGTTTGCTTTTACCTGAAAATACCTGTAAGAAATTTTAAGAGATTTATAATGCCTTTATCAGGTGTATTTTTTCCAACCATTTTCTCAAATGGATGGGGTAGAGGATGTGTTGATAAATAGTAGAATAGGAAAAGACTTTTTATACCACAAGTACAGATTATGTACACCTTATTCACATCAGTTCTTGCTGCAAGGTTAGACACTTTTGTTTGAAATGCACCTCCTTAGGTTGATCTTACTAGACATCCGTAATGAATGTTTCCTGGTTAGTGTCCCCATGCTAGTTTTGTTGTTGGATATGGGGACTGTGGTTGCTTTGCACTTTGTATAATAAAATTACAGCTCTTTGCTGAGACCAGAGTTTATCTGTAGTCTTTATTCATTAACTTCTCAGTGGCAGCCCCAATTAATCTCTTGTAGAAATACTCTGTAGAAATGAATATACTGCCAAATAGCAAGAAAGAAGTTACATGGCTGATTCAGAACATTTTAATTTATTACAAGGGAACCTTTCAGAAAGCAAATCTATATGCGCCCATGGAAGATGCAGAATAAGGCAAAGGAGCAACTTCCCATCAACCAGCCTTCTGTAAAATGCTTAAAATCTTATTATCTCTACTTTGGCAAAGAATTATTGGCAGCTCCCACTGAATTACAGAAGAACCATAAATAATAGGGTTGGATTAACAACCATGGTCTGAATGATATCATGGAAATTACTCTGCAGCTTGAGCACTGTGGAACTTTCTGTGCATAGTATTTTCTTCTTAGTTGCTCCACTGGGTGGCACAACTCCTGCATTGCCTTTTTCAAAGATATTACTCAATATTTGGATATACTAAATTATTTTACACTATTATTTTGTGTCTGTGTTAGCAGCTACAGCCTTGAGTTCTGATCATATTGCTTAGCTGGATGAAATAGGGACTTAAGCTAAATGGAAGGAAAGTGCCATTGTGTTCTCTTTAATGCAAGACAAAAACTAACATGTTTGCATTCCTGCTTCCCCCCCCAACCCTTGCCCCGAAACACATGTCTCTTCCAAATTGTGGTAGTCTGACTTGGAACAAAACCTAATGTGTTAGGAAGATACGTAGCTCAGGATTCAAAGCAGCTAAAGCTTTCCACAAACTTCTGTTTCTGGAAAGAAAACAAAGTGTCTACTCTCTTCATAGGAACTACTTGATGACCAGTATTTAAAAAAATTCTTCTGAGGTCCTCACCCTTCCAGGGTGGGAATGGTAAGGACACTGTCCTGCATTTCAGGTAGATCCATATACAGTCTTCTGTTAAATCCTTGTCAGTGGCAAAGAAGAAGTCTAGACCTCCAAATTCTGTCTGCTCAGAGAAATGTCAGTTAGAACTCATGACAACATTTCTCTCCATGTAGTTGCCTTGCTGATGAAGAGTATCAAGTTCGGCCTTCAGTATTATAAAATGCTCAGAAAGACTAACAAGACCCAGCTGCTTCAAAGCTTCCTCAGTAGTCATTTGTTCTCCAGTCCTTCATCTCTTTAATGCTTTTCCCTTAAAAAAAAAAAAAAAGGTTTGCCATATTGCCCACCAACTCTGCTCTGGAAGGTAATTGATCCCATTGCAGTCCCCATTTCAAAACCTATGAAGACCTTCAAACCTTAGAACTGGTTGACTCCTGATGTGACAAGGCTATACTGTTACCTCAGCTTATCCTCCAGCAGAGGACATACTGTGGCAATAACAGCACAAACATCTCCTTTTAAATTCCAGGTTTGCTGTCTCGTGTAAGTATGATTAAGGAAAGAAATTATTTGCTTTGTAAATTAAGTTTTTCGTTATAGTAACAGGGACTCTGAGGTATTCCAGCTGTTATTTTGTTTTATTTGTAAGTCTGTTGCCCAAGGAAAACACTTGCACAATTGTAGTGGTTCTCTTCTCTGTCAGTTTCTGCCCCTACCTCCATTTAGTTTTGAAGCCAGGGGTTAATTTTGGTGAAATCTGAAAGGGGAATAGAACTCACAGAGGTGTTTAAATGGATACAAAATTTGGGAGAATTGGCATGTGACTAGAAGAGAACCAAATGAAATCCCCTGAGAGGACTCCAGCATTATATGAAACATTTGGTTGTAGCTAATCAGTTGAAATGTGCCTGACCATCCAATTAGCATTTGTGCACTGTCAGATTAGCTATAACTCTGCTTTCTAGCTGTCTTCTGCAGGATACAGCTGGAAATACTGCTGCAGGAACTGGGTCATGACAGTAGGGGACAAATGTATAAGAAAACCAGTTCATTAGTTATACTACTCATGTAACAACTAATTTTAAACCAAGTAAATGTCTCAGTAGTCAGGTTCACATAAATCTTTCATGTAGGAGGCTTATGCTTTTATCTTTCACTACACTATGTTTTTTATTTTTTAAATAAATATATTTGTATTTTGTAGATTCACTTCTCTTTTGCTAAAATCTGTCTACAGTAGGTCTAGCTCCTTTTGTAACTATAAAAGGAGCAAGGCTGTAAGGGTATTCTGTATGGTAGGTGATGGATCCAAAGCAGTAAATAACGATTACCTATCAAAGCTCATTAATTTGCCCATATAAGCAAACTTCTGCACCTCATTTTTATGTTTAGAGAGCTTCGACTTTTCTGCTACTTTTTAAGCTACAGCTTCTATGCACCCAGATCTTTATACACATGGGATATACCCTTGACTTCAGTGTGGTTCTACCGGCCAGAAATTTTGCTTCTGGCTTTCTTTAGGACTTAAATTGTGTGTGCTGGAAGAAAATGTCAGATTAGACTCAGGAGAAAAAGAAATACAAAAAATAATCATGTGTAAACTATGGCCAGAAAAAGGAAAGCGGGAACTGGATTATTGCAATTTAAATAACATTCTATGTTTGCTTGAAAATCCAAATGTGGATTTAGTTTTCCCAAGTTAAATAACATATCAGAAGTAATGTGTGGGACAGCAGATGCTTCAGAGAAAGTTGATAGGAAAATGCACATAGTAGGAATTTTAAGTGACTTTTACTGCTAAATGTTTTTATATCTTCAGGATAAATAAGGAGAGCATTTAAAAAAAATAATAATTTTTTCCATACTTAACTCTTTTCTACTTGTAGGGAAGTCTCAAAGGGCAACTTTAACTTCCTTTTACAAAAAAATATGCTACAAATGTGAAATAGATTGCCAAAGAACTTTGGTTTCTTAATTGTTCTTCATATTTGTGTTGCTTCTGCAGCTCCAATTCTACTGGTGTATCCTGATGCCATATAAGTAAAACATTCTCCTTGCTAGCAGTTTCATTATTAGTTCCCCGGTTCTGTTGCATCTCTTGCCAAAGTGCATGGCTCTTCTGAGGGCATTTAGTTAGCTTGCCCTTGCAGATGGCCTAGCAGAAATGAGGTTCTGTGAGGGCTCTGAATGAGAAGGGGGGAAGTGACAGAAATTAAGTTGTTAGGACAGACCTGTTTGTGCAGTGGTGGGTGATTAAAAGGTGAGTATGGGGCAAGGTGGATGACACCCTAACTCATAATGCATGTCTTTCAAACAGTAGCTGTGCTCGGTTGCCAAGGGATTGTGGTTAGGAGAAGAGTATTTCACCTGGGGTCACTTGGAGGCTGTAGATACTCTGCACAACCTTGTTCTTCATTGGAAAGCAAGACCTGTAACTGTGAGCAACAAGGATGTTTGCATGAAAGGGAGAGGTTCAAAGCAATGCTCTGTATGAATGAGAACCTTCAGGTAAGGTGAGAGTGTAAATGCTTGTGCCATGAGAATAGTGAAAAACAGGAGTCAAAATTGCTTGTATCACTTCTCTTCTCTTCTCTTCTCTTCTCTTCTCTTCTCTTCTCTTCTCTTCTCTTCTCTTCTCTTCTCTTCTCTTCTCTTCTCCTCTCCTCTCCTCTCCTCTCCTCTCCTCTCCTCTCCTCTCTCTTCTGAGAGTGGACAAAGCTTCTTATCCCCTTTGGTTTTTAAAACACTTTATTCTTGCTGGCAAATACCAGCTCTGAATATGATTGTACTAGTAGAAACCTCCTTTTAGTGATATAGTTTTTCATTTTATTTAGGGAACAGATGGAAGGTATGGCCAAAACACTCTTTCCAGGGGAAAGTACATCTCTACTAACTTAAATCCTGAGCATTTCCGCCACCGACTTAGTTTCTTCCTTTAAAATCTTTGTTGGTTTTGAAAAGAGGGTAAGGCTTTTGGTTACTGGATACAGCAATCCCAACATTTGTCTGGGCTCTGGCTGCTACTTTGAACTTTACTTCTTCTCTTAAGGAAATGAAAACTTTTGTATTATTTACTACCCAGGACATTTTCTTTGAACTGTTATCTAAAATTAACCCATATATTATCCAACAGGACAGCAATGAATGGTTATAAAACAAAGTGAGGGTTCATGATTATTTGTGGCTTCTCATTGAGGTGTGAATCTAAACCACTAAACCCTAAATTGTTGATTTCTTTTTTTTCAAGCTGTTTTTCTAGCACTGATACCAGCCCACCTAGCTAGATGCATAATTAGTTTCAACATCAGAAGGACTTCAAATAGAACAGTGCTGTGAACTGAGTGGTCTGGTTCCTTTCAAGTGCTTACCTACTGCAAAACCGTTAGACATAGAAAGATTTTTTGTTGTTCTTGTTCTTGTTGTTGTTTTTCCAGATTTCAGCTTTACACCTTACTCACACATGTAGCTTTGGTATTAGTATTAGAAAAGAAAAGTAGTGGACAATTAAAAATGTTGTGGGTTTTTTTTGTTTGTTTGTTTGTTTTTTTCAGAGAAAATTACACAGCATCAAACGCTTTTTTGAATAGTCATCAAACTGCTTTTGGTAGCGAGTTCCAGGTAAGCAATACTCAAGAGGGAAGTCTGTATCGGTTACAGATGATTAGGGAAGTAACAGAAATTTCGTACAAGTAATAACTGATTTTAGAGAACTTTCTGGTCTGAAGTGAATCATTAGCTTACTGGTAATCTCTCAGGCTGTTCTAGTGTGATTTGTGAGGAGCAGGCCTTGGGGTTCAGGAATGGCTGTCATTAAAAGTGACTACTCAGGGTATGCCTGTAGGGTATGATGGATTTGCTCTTAGTCTGTAGAAATTCCTGCTATTGGGTCATTAATAGTGGTGTCCTTTGGACCATCCAGCTCAAAGCTTGTGCAGATAAAGTTATCTACACTGTGTCTTTGATGGCGTGCATTTCCAAGCAGAAAGTGTGTTTCTCTGCAGTAACAGAAGTAAATAGGTGGAAATATAAAAACAAAGAAGATAGAGAAGGGACGTGATGAACCTTAAAATAAATCCAGTTTCTCTTGCAGCCAGCTGTCAGCATTTTAGCTATCTATCTGTTGCATTATCCTATAGGATGCTTTTAAGGCCTGCCATTTAGCAAAGTACATAGTGAAGACTGAAGCAGGGCCTGTGGCAAAAAGCCCAGCAAACAAACAGAGAAGGTTATGCTAGCTATAAAGGATAAGAAATATGGAGATTGTAGCGATTCAGGTCGTCTAAGATCTTGCAGACAGAGATACAGGAAGGAACATTACAAACACCAAGGGACAGAATGTACTGAAGAGAAAATAAGCCTTGAATGATTTTGAATGATGAATTCGGTATTAATGAAGCCAAGGGAGTAGAATCACTTAGCTTTTGCTGTATATTTGGTTGGGTAAGGTTTTTGTTTTTTTTTTTTTTTACTGTTTTTAATTAAAAAGGTAAATAAAAATATTAGGGATGTTGAGAAAGCAAACTCACATGGCAAGATCTCTGCTGATTGCCTGGGGAGGAGTTCCAGAGCCAATATTTGAAGAAACAAGAGAGATCTTTGTTGAGGTATATTCTTTAAATGAATGTCACCCCCAAAGTACTTGCATTGGATTCTGAGTAATCACAAAGAGTTAAAAAATTCCAGACTGCTGAAGAACTCAGGACAACTTAAGGAAAACTAGTAAAATATAGATCAGTCTCCAGAGGGAAAGGCAGTAAATGAAATGGGACAAAACTCAAGAAGTTTGTGCTGGAGTAAACTTCTCCAGTCCTGCAGTTATTCATGTAATTGGTGCTGTATATGAATTTTATGGTTTACCTGTACTCATCAGCTTGCAAAATGGGGATGTGAATGATCTAACGCCCATCTCCTATTTCAGTATGTTCACATCGGTTTAACTATGCTGTAACTCACAGAAAGGTTTCCTCCAATGCTGTTCCCCAGTGGCAGGAAGACACGTGACTTTAGATGTACAAAGTAATATCTTTTCACATCAGTATATGAAGTAAACCTGATACTTTGAGAGGGAAAAGTATGGATGAAAGAACCATGAATTCAAGATGTTAAGGTTAATGGGTCAAAATCTAACCTAAATAAAACTCTCAATGAAAGTTTTGCCTGAGCATGGACTGCGGGATTTAGCCTTAAGAGAATTAACGAGGTACATCAGGTCTCTTCACTGTTCTGATTGCCAGACGCCTGTCTGGACTGTGTCCAGATATACATTCTCAATCACAGCAGATTAAAGAAGCGAGTACAGGAAATATTGTGTACTGTTTTGTATTGTCTATTCTGCATCTATGTAGACAGGTATGGTAATGACTGTACAAAGAAAATGAGAGGAAAAACCATGGAATTATTTTAATCTTCTAATGTTTTTCTCATCTACCTGTTTTCTGGGAAAGTAATTATTTTCAAGTAATTGTAAGCTGACTTTTTAAAATTCTGTTACGGTTCTTTCTTCACCTCGGGAATCCTTTTTGATCTTTTAAAACTGTTGTGGATCCCTCCCCCTTGAAAAAAAAAGTCTCATAAAATGTTTGCAAGTCTTGTTTATATTCCCTTAACATTTTTCATTATGCTATGACAGCTTCACTGAAAAATTATTTTAATTATCTCAAAATGAATCGCACAAAGAATGAATGTGAAAATATAAATCTTATGTCTGACTGTACTTTAATTGCTTTGGCTAATGAAAGAGGTGTGAGATAATCTGCACAATGCAAAAGCTAAATTGCATGAACAATATAACCAGTATTAAAAATGTGCTGAATCTGTAGTACTCACTCTGCTTCAGTGGGAAGATATGGGGATTGCACCTGTTTTGCAGTGCTTGCTTTCTGCTACTGATATGACAAGCTAATTTCATTGGGAAATGGTGTTGAAAACACCTAATAATTATCTCTTCTGTTCTCTAGGTCAGCAGCATTAATGAACAAAACAACATAAATTTATGTTCCTGAAGCAGTGGGACCTCTCCTGCCAGCCTAACCGCAAGAGTTCAGTTATGTGAGTAGTTTTTATGTGACAGTGCTGTGAGCCTTATATATGTTATTAAAGCAAAAAGTCCATTGATTGTAATAAGTAACATATTCCTACAAACATGTAAATGAAGCCAGACAAAAATGTGCACCAGCAGATGACAGAATGATTTTAAATATATAAACACATAACAGATCAAATCTGTAGGCCTAATTAGGTATTGTCTTTTTCCACAGTAAAAATTTTTGCTTCCTCAGTTCCTAACCTTGTGATCTTTGACTGAATTTTATTAAAGACATTGCACGCAGGCAGTTTACTTTTACAGACTTTTGAACTTTCAACTGTTTAGAAGCTATTGGTTGAAGGTGATGAATACAACAAAGAACAATGGTCTGACAGAAAACTGGTGTTAGAACTGTTACTTTGTCAGCGACTCTTCTACCAACATAATGCAGGAATGCATTATAACAATCCTCGGTAGTCTAAAAATATCTCCCAATTGGGTGCCTCAGTAAAATGCCATGTGTTATAAATGGCAAAGCTGATTTCAAACTTACAGGGATAGTGAGGAAGGACTGCTAGAGCTTTGATATTTAGCAGAGTGGTAATGGACATGTAGCTGTACACATAGCTACCCCTAAGTAATTGTTTTCCCTGCTTAGATTAGATGCTTCTTATCTTGGACTAATGTCATGAGTCAAAATCCTGCCATTGTTTACAGTTGTCTTCACAGGGTTTGGCTCTGCTTTTTTTTTTTCTTTCCAGTTTTGGGATAATCATCTTTAATAATCTTTAAATCTCATTTTTCCCTTGGTTCACAAATATTGTACTGAGTTGTAAATCTGTGTGATTAGTGACAGGCATTAAGTGAACTCGCTGACTCAGGAAATTAGTAGTGATTAAGAGCGGCTTTCACTTAGGTCAAACCAGCAGTGACAGGACATTTTTGCCATCTGATGGCTGTTTTCGGTTCATACTGGCCCTGGATGCTTTGAATTTGTATAGCACATTACATCTTCTACTATTACGTTTTACCTTCTGTGTTTTCAACAATAACAGTTTTATGCAGTGCAGCAGTGGGCCAGATTTGTCACTCATGTAAATCAGAGTGATACTACACTCCCTCATGCCAACAGTTCATCTGGTTCAATATATCTCCAATAACATGCAAGGGACCATAAAGCCAAAACTGTGGGTCTTAAACTTTCTTTCTGGAATTGCTGATCTTTGTGTTTTTCATGGGAGAAAAGATGTAGATATTTGTAATTAATGCTGTCTTCTCACATGCAATGAAACCACACAGGATGATCTCAATTTGTTGCAGGATATAAGTCAGCATGGTACGCTACGTGACCAGGGTATAAAGCATTTTCATATCCAGCTCCATTATTTCAAACTGTTAAATATTTCTTCCCTAAGAATGTCTTTTCTATCTGAGATTTCTTTGCCTTTCCTCACCACTTTGCAGTCCAGTTTTCTGTCACTTTCCTGTATGGCATTAACCTGTATTGGGCAGTGTGATAATTTGACTCTTTGTCAATATGAACACCCATGCTATGGGGGGGCATCATTACCTTCCTCTCTTCCATGGCAATCTGATCCCCTGGGAGTAACTTCTCACAAGTTATTGAAGTTCTGCTCAGGTTGCTAATGGATTTTCCTGGTATTTTGTTGGTTTAATAAAAAATGTTCAGGTATTGTAAATACAGAGAGTATATATATAAGTTAAATGAACAGATAACAATTTCAAGACGTTTGTTGCAGACCCCCATTACACATACATATCAGAGAAACCAGCTGATTTTTTTACAATGTCATTGCATGAGTGTGAGTAGATTTTCCTCATTTGAACATTTACCATGCTGAATTTGTTCCAAGCTGCTGATTCACTTAAGGAATGTCCCACTAGTGAGCAGCACCATCTGTATTCTTCTTTCTAAATATTTAAACTAACTACGTATTATTTCATGCTTGTCAAACCTTTCAAGGCTTTATAGTCTTTCTAGACTGTTGTTTGGAACAAGTAGTTTGGAATCTGTTATTGTGTACTCTTCCTACTAATTCTATTTCACCATAACTGATGTGTTTACTTAGCTCCCTCCAGTGACACGATGAGCAAATAAGTCCACAGTGTGCTATCATTCTAGATATTGCAAAACAAGTTACCATAAAAGGCAAGTTCAGTTCTTTAGATGAAATTATATGTAGCATTCTGCAGCATAATGACTAAAAACTATGTGCTAAAACCATTGTAGCTTATAATAAGCAGCAGCAGCTGAGATTTACCACATAATTCTACTGTTATTTATTATTAATACTTTCTTATACTTGGCAGAAATAGGAGTGAATTTGAACATTAAGTGGGAGTGAAAAAGCCCCACACTTCTAAAAGAGCATTAGTATGTTTTGGAGAAAAAGGAGTGGGTTCAGAATCTGAATTCATTTTCTGAGTTGTGTTGAAGATGCTGCTTCAGTCTTTATAATGATATGCAGAAAAACACTAGCTATAATCAGCTTCGGAAACAAAAGTATTATACATTGTATCCCGAGGAAAATCTCTGTGCTTTTACTACTGGTAGAATGAATTTAACTGAAATAGGGTCCATTTGTGAAAATTGTTCCATTTTTGAAATATGTATGAAGAACAAAAAAAATTACAGTTGTTTATGAGCTAAATTGAATCAGGAAATGCTCTTGGAGCTGAAAAACTATGGAGAAGGCTGTGGAGATAAATTGGTGTAGTATTCATAATAGGAACCGGAAAAATGATAGTATAAAGAAAACTGATTAGATACTCAGAGGGAACTTTCAGTCCTATTGAAGTAAAAGGAAGTTTTGCAGCTGATTTCAGCTGTACATGATTTAAATATGTCAGAATGAAGCTTTAGAAGAGGTTCTTTGGGTTTGTGTATCCATCACTGAAAATACATCACTTGAAGACTTAAATTTTAGAGGATTGCATTTGCAGTGTAAAGAATTAATTTTTAATTTCTAATATCTCACCTCAATTCCTTTGGTAGTTCAATAAAGACAAAAAAAAGAAAAGAAAGCTGTGAATAATAAAGTTCTTTATGTTGGGACACATTCTCATTTATTATCATTTGTTACTTGTTTAACTGTAGCATCTAGGAGGTTCCCCCTCAGGACCAAGCCATAACTGTATTTGGACAAAGCCCTCATAACATAGTGCCACCTCCAAAGAATTAACAGAATATGAGAAGTTAGTATAACACGTTGTGAACTGGAGCCAGGCTGAAGGCAATGACAGGAACTAAAATCCTGGCTAAGGCTGTTGACATCTTATTTTCACAAAATAAATAAATAAATAAACAAACAAACGAAAATCACAAACCCAAGAATTTTTCATTTTATTTTCCTCTTCACTTCTCTTTTCTACACTTTGCTCTTTCCTCCTCTGCCCTGCAACTTCCTCTGTCCTCAGCGGAAAAAGCAATGAAGAGATCAGGAAAAAGAATGAGAAGGGGAGAAAAAATGTGACAACAAACTTAGCTTATTATATTGAAATTATAGTAAGATGCCAAAATTGCTAAAAAGAAGAAATAATGTTTCTACAGAAATATAAACTGTGGAAAAACACAGTTTTAAACAACTACAATATGTACAGGTTGATCTGTAATAACAAGCCTGATTTGTACAGCTGTGGAGCTGGTGTAGTTGTGGTTCAGTGCATGGTGACACACACCAAGCAGAACAAGGACTTCTCCCTGGCCACCTAGAAGGAAAACTTTCTCCAGTATGGTTATAATTTACAAATACCAGTAAAAGTAAAAAGCCAGCTTTAGGTGGTGGGAAAAAAAACAAACACGTTAGTAAGCATCTTCTACAAAAATGTGCACTTTCTTGTGGAGATTTGATAAAATAAATTCAAAAAAGTACTGGAAAAAAATTCATGGTGAAGGAAATAGAATGTCCTGAAATCTCGGAACTGGATCTTTGTTTCTTAAGGGTGCTTAATGGTAAGATTGCACCAATTTTATGTACTAGGAATTTTATAGTATAAATCATTTCCTTTTGGACCACATAATTTTTCATTGTGCAATAGAGTAATGCAAAATGCAATGTATTCGTGTTATCACTGACAGTGAAACAAAATTAATATTTCCTTGCATCATTTCTTGAATGTTGACATATTCTGTTGGATTTCTTTTGTTTGTTTCTGTTTGTGTGTGTGTATGTGTGTCTATAAACTGACCTCTGCTTCTGCTGGGAATATACTTACTCATCATATAAGGTATTTCAATGTAATTGCCGTGGGCCTGCATCATTTTTATCCAAGTTGAAACACTGTCTGTCATTTCTTGTTGTTTATACAATCTGTGGAAAATTAAGCAGAAAAAGCTGGGTTGGAGAGTTGGCTCTGTGCTGTGTTCTGAACATGATGGGAGCACTGCTCATTTGTATCTCTGGTTCAGCAGTGAGCATTGTTCTGTGTTTTGTGTTCAGTTACTGTTCCCAGAGCTAAAGAGGCACCGCAATATCCAGAATATTTTCCATCTTTGAGCTTCTTACAGTTGCTATTTCTGCAGCTCAGTCTTCCCTACAGCTGTGCAGGCCAATGACAGCCACAGCCAGTAGGATCTTGGCACAATTGCTGCTATTTGGTGCACCTTAGGGAATTGTTGAGGACCTCTTTCTCCTTGCTCTTCTGGCTCCTGTTCTTCTTCAATCAATGTAATAGTTCAGGCAAGACACAGCTGATGCTGGAGGGTGGCAGGCTAGGCCACAGAGGGCTCAGAAATACAGAGACATAGATCATTAATATGGCTCTCTAATCCATGAGGCACCGTTCTGAAAATCAGATAAATGACAGAGTAGCAGTATACCCTGTGGCTCAAGAGGGGAGCTGTTGTCTTCTGTACCAGTTCAGACTTCAGCCCCAGGACAGGTGATCTTATTCCTGGGTAGAGTGAAGAACTGCAGTGGAAGCTCTGTGGGCAGGAATGCCTGTTTTGTGTAGCCAGGTCTGGGGCAGATAATATGGGAGCGTAGCTTCCAACCAAGAAGTGAAGAAAAGTGAAAATGGGCCTCCAATAGCAGACCAGATTACCTCTTCTGTGTGAAAAAGAGCATAAATATTTTAGTTAGTTTGGCCAGTGAGACAGAAGAATTGTTTTTATTGGGGTTGTAACAGAGAAGAGTTTAGGTATATATATATTTTTAGGTTGTCATACCAAAGATGTCACCCATCTGGAGTATTAAATTTTGATCACCACGTCAGAATGTTGAAGTCCTTTTGCTAGGTCCTCTGAAATTAGGACGCCTGCTCTGTTGCTAGGCCAGGTCTCTCTGAATCTGGGTTTGTGGTGCTTATGTTATGGTTTGCTCATGATTAATAAAATATTAAGTCTCCTTTTCCAGGCAGAAATGAACAGATGGGAGAATCAGCTGATCTGATGAACTCTGTGTGTGCATATACACAGTCAACAAATAATCAGAAAAATAAGGAGGATCATGCTCAGATGTTACCTATTTAAAAATATTTATGAAACCGCAAACTAAATATGCTGCCAAAAGGGCGGATTGACTAAGGAAAGTTTATTATTGTATGCATTATTTATCTGCTCTTTCATTCACAACAGGTTTAATTAAAAAAATGCAGTTTTTCCAAATATTTATTCAGGATGCTGTTATTAAATGTAAATGTGGCATTTTGCATAAAGTCAGTGTTAACTTTTTGGATTAGAATTTTAAAGAGCAGTACACAATCATAAGTATTTCTTAGGAAGCATTTATGTGCTTTTCATTTCAATAACACCAAGTCAGCTGACAAAATTGTGTAGAAAATAAGTATCTATGAGAAGTAACAGACAGCTCTGGAGCATATATAGTGTCTCTTTGGCATGTTTAGGATTGCAAAACACAGCAAACCCTTCACATAAAAGTAGCTTGAATACAACAAGACTAAAGCCAAAATACTCTTGAGCTGATAAAGTAAACCTGCGTAATTACCAAGCTTACCCTTTCCCCAGTCAGTGACTCATGCCAGTGTTAGAGGTGAGATGTGTCACAGAGCAGAGTCCAGCCCCTGGAGCAGAGCTGCCAGCCTTGGGGAGACTGAATGAGCCCAAGGGATGCTAGGGAGTGAGGTATTCCCAGTCATAGCTCCCAGACCAGGAATGACAGCTTCATTAATCCTGGATAGGTCTCATGCAAGCAGGGGCGCTGTTGGTTGGTAGCTACACTGGGGAAACAGGCCCAGACAGGGTTGGGGGTACAGAAGAGTATCCATGGAGAAGTCTGAAGCAAGGAGAAGATGCCTAAAAGGATTCAAAGAGAACAATGCTACAAGAATACTGTAGCCCACTTTGAGCTCACATCAGTTTGTATGGAAGTTCCCAATTCAGTACTGAGACCTCAACATCCACTTTTGCCTCTCAAGTTCCCCAAATGCTGTCACTGGCAGTTCTAAAGCCTGACCTTGTGTAGGTCTTTGGGATGCAACCCTTGCAGCCATACTGAGTACTCAGCGCTTTACAAGGCACGTGTCCAATAGAAAATACACATTTCTGTGCATCACTGGCTAAAGCATGTTTGCAGGACCATGACTGAAAAAAGGAAGACTCTGTTCAGAGGACAGTTCTGAAAATGTGATTTACACAACCCAAACTGCACAAGATATGGTTTCCTAACCTTGAACATGGACCACCCACGACTGATTTAATGTTGAACAAGGCTGGAGACATATAAAAGACATTTTCCTTATCAGGATTTCTAACTTTGCATGAGTCCAGCACTGTTTTACTGAAAGGTGATTTCTCCATTGAATGACAATCAGGCTACATCGCTATTAATAGAATTGAAGAAGTACACATCTGCTCTACCCTCCCCTCTTGCTGTCAAAGCTAAGCACCTAGGAGACAGCAAATGTTTCTGTTTACTCGTGGAAAAGTACCTGGACAGACCTCACTTGCCCTGGGAAGGCTGAAAAGTGGGCCACGGGCACTTTCAAGATAAAAAAAAGCCTAGATAGGAGGCAGGCAAAAAACAGCTATGAACCAATACAGAGAAAATACAGGGAAAATATCCATTACCTCTCTTCGTTCCTGTGAATTCCCCCCAAGATGACTTTCAAGATTGCTTTACTGTCTTAAATAGTTCTTCCCGTCAGAAGGCTTGCAGTGGAGGAAATTTGCATATTTTTACCAGGCTCTGACCTTCTAACAGGACAGGAGTTTCTGGGGTTGAGAAGCTGGTTTTGCTCTCTAGCCTGTCTCTCTCCAGATACTCTCTGCACTACACAACCCTGATTCATTGATAGGGCACCACATTTTGTGTATGCAGGGAGGCAGAAGCTATGTGGAAAACTGTGGTATGATAAAAATTGAATATAATTTCAAGATAAATATCTAGTCCTTCAATAACTTTTTCAGAAGCAGCCTTCAGAGAACATAATGAGTGAGGTCATTATCATTTTAGGGAGGAGGGTACTGAGACAGCATTTTGCAGTGCTTTCATACAAAGTTGTAAATTTGTGTTAAAATGACAACGGTGTCGTTAAAAATTGCCAAGCATGAGAATTACTGTTTATTCTTTGTACTGCCTGAGAGCCACACTGATGAACAGAGCCCTGTCTGTGTCTGTGCAAACACTTAGTGAACTTAAGAAATGCCCTTTGAATGTATTATGCACAATGATTTGGTTTAAGGGCAATTTAAACCTTTTACCAGCTTCTTCAGGAGTCTTGACTAAAGGTTTCCTGACCTTCCTAGGGTAGGTAGGACTGCAAAGAAGGGAGTTATATGTAAAATGTCAGAAAGCATTTAATGAGCGTATTATCCAAAAGCTCCCATGTTATGTCTCATTTGGATGGAAAAGTTTGCATTCAATACACTGCCAGTCTTCGAGAGGGCCCAGACTAATGCTCCAAATGCCTCTTTTCATGAAAAGGGACCTTTTATAAATAATAATAATAAAAGATTTTATAAATAGATTTTCTAGTTTTATAAATAATAAAAATATTACGTTGCACAGTAAATCGGAATCTGTAAAAGAGTGAAAGAAAGTATAAGAATCCTTTGTCTAAAACACCTCAAGTAATAGCATCTCATCTATTGCTTTGTTAGTATATAGATTGTTTTATTACTGTATTGATAGAAACTGGTCAAACCTCAGATCTCATCTTTTTAAACATTAGGGTAGCTCTGGGCAGTTCTGTGCTGGAAAACTGCTCTAACTTTCAGGCAAAATATGATCCAGTAAGTTTATGAGTGTCTTTGTTGAAGAGATCCAATGGCACGATATCTAGTCTCTCTTTGCTTGAGATACCTCAGTGCCATCATAACCCTGGCTTTTGTAATAGCTTTTAAGTAGGCATAGTGAATGTTACAATAGTAAGAAGATTAAATTTGCTGAAACGTAAGTTTTCCTTTGGTGCTACACCCGAAGTAGTTTACTCTCAGTCTTGTTGCAGCTGCCTTTGTGGAGCCACAAAATGTCCAGCCATGTGTCACTTCCTAAACAGACTAAGCAACATGCCTCAATAAAGGCTACTTGGGACACTATCTTGGAATACTTAAATGCAGCTGAAACTTCACTCATGTGAGGCTGCTATTTCCTTGGTACTGGATTTGAGGACTGCACCTTTTGAACAAGGTGTAATGGTTTTATTTCCTCATCAACTCCATGATTTGTGGTCAATCTTTCGGGCCAGGTGGCATCCACATGAATTGCTTTTAACTGGATTTCTGATTGTTGGATAAGAACCATTAGACTTGCCCGAAGCCAAGTATTACCACATGCTCAGAAAGATCTCAGGGGATGGGAATGACTCCAGTCCTTCCGTGAACTTGTGCTTGCACTTTGAACAGATGCCTCAGCATTTTCAGCACAATGCTAAGAAATGGAATCCTTGAAATGGCTGGAATTGTGCCTGTGCATTCAGTGCAGGTCTCCTTCTCTAAATGACATATCTTATATTCTGGAAACACTTAGTACTTAGCACTGTTGTAGTAAGCCTAGTGCATCCCAAAACTAGTGTCAAGTCCCTGTAAATAAAGAGTATAAAAGCTGTAATTTCCCCTATTCCCCATGGGCAAAGCGTACTTCATATGTAGCATTATTTTAATGGAAATCTCTTACTCTGTTCCTTGGTGGGGAACGAAAGGTAGAAACTATCATAGTGGCTAAATCTCTCCTTGGGCATTCATGTGGATGCTTATGCTGATTTTTCATTTCATTTTACACAGGTATTTTACGCTCAGGGGAAATAATAATTTCCCAGGGGAAATTATTTGCAATCATATTTTCAGTGTTACTGTCTTTCAAGGACTAATTTGTTACATACAGCTGTTCCAAGGTGGAGGTGAAAGAGGAATGAAAGGAGAACAAACTAAACTTCTGTAACAGTTTATAGTGAAAGAAATACTTGTGGAAAATTGTAGGAATTACCCAAGTCTTCCCTTCTGCCCACTAGGCTAAGTGGCAGCTGTTGTGCCTGATTGACTCATCTTGGAAACATTTGTATTTGAATAATTTTCCCAGTATTTATAAACCTTCCTGAATAAAAATTTTTGTGGCCTGTGTCACAGTACCACTTCATTGCAGTATCCTCTACGTTTTACAATTTTAAATGAGAGCAGAATCAAGTTTAGAGAGAATATTACAGTGATCTTTATCAGACTGTTCAGGAAAGAGTTGTTGCCATTAGGAATTACATCAATGTTTTAGGCAAATTGTTCCAGATGTTCTGCTCATTAAGAATGTGAATGTTTTTAGAAGAATAGGACAAAATAATTCTTTAAAAACCATGGTGGATTGGCAGACAATTTCTGTATTTCTAAGTGTAGATTTCATGGAATTTGCAGTTCCTGAAATAGAGTGAAAAAGGGAAATTAAATTTTAATAGGCACCTATCCAGAAAGAAATTGAACACTACATCTCTAATTGTTCTTACTTGAATTTGGGCTTAAGACCTGATCTTTTCTCAATGGGGGGGAAAAAAGTCTTTAGAAAAAGGTTTGTCTATCCTTTGTATTGCTAATTGGAATTTATATGATATATACACAGAATTGGGCTTTGTAAGGATGATGCTGAACAGATGCCTCTGAAATCAGAATTTTCTGTGCATCACAGAGGAAGACAATCCTTAAAATCTCTCGAATGTCTGAACAATCTCATTGAAGTTAAAATGTTGTTTAAGGGTATTAAAATTCAGCCCAGAGGACTCTACATGTGAGAACCCAGTTCATTCAAGTCCCATTATGCCTTGCAGTATTGTTTCTCAGGATACTTGCAAGCACATGTTCCTTTCTAAATATTTAATATCTGTTAGAAATGTTCTGAACAACTGTAGTTTGATGTATTCAGATTCTTAAATAATACAGTGGATCCCCAAATTTGAACATAAATACTCTCCTCAGTTATTCACCAAGAAGAGCTGTTCTTCAAGGAGATACTTTAGTGATCATACTTCTGTCCAGACACACTCTTGATTATACTAAACCTATTGTGAACACTGACAACATCCAGTTCACAGAAACTAATCATTTCCCCATATAACTATCTTACTCCAGTTACAGGTCTTCTGAGAGTATTGGGTTTCATGGGCAGTGAGCATGAGTAGTCCCTTTTACAGAATATAAGATTTTGATAGAAGACCATATTAAACACTACATTTTTATATTAGGAAGAAAACAATATTGAAACTTTTTGTTTATGCTGAAAATCTTTGAGGTTACTGTAGTTTTACATTCTCACAGTCAACTGTATGTCTAGAAAACATTTGTACTTCTGAGTCTTTTTCAGAGTCAGTTGTGTGACATCAGATAATATATTTCATGGAATGCATTTTAATTGCTTGTTTTCAGGCATGCACATGCAATAGGTCTGGATGTTTTTTTAAACATAAATAGTTTCTCATGAAAAATTTTCCAGTTTTTTTTTGACCAGCTTGGGATACTAGTTATGCTTTTGGTGGACTGGAGCAAACAGTAGGTAATGAAGAAGTGTATACGATAGAGATGTTGGAAAGCAGAGAAAAATACTCTAGATCAACAGAATTATGGTTCATGGGAAGGGAGAGTGGGAGGGAGGGAGGGAGGAAAAAAGGAAAGAAGAAAGCAAAGAGAGGCTTATTATGTGAGCAACAAACATAGAAGAAAGAAATCACATGATCTGCCTGCAGAAGCAGAAGTTTCTTTCCATAATTTGTAGTGATTTTTTGTCCATATATATGATAAGACTACAAATCTTTTCCTAGTATATACAAATACACATAAATGCTGGTTCTAATTTTCACATGACTTTAATAAAAACAAAATGAAACCAAATATTTGGTTCTGACATCCTGGAGGGGTGGATTCCATGGGCTAAAACCAGATTTCGAGAAGCAGTATGATCAAAGTGTGTGGGGTACCTCAGCACCATCGAATGTTTGTAACCTTCAGAACCATACGTGCAGGGCAGTTAGCGTAACTTGTTATTAGTGAAATCAGTGACGCGTGTGAGAGTTCCAGGAATGTTTAACATAAGTCAGAATCTGAGTGTTCAATGTAATTTATCCTTAAGGCGCTCAAAGAGTAATGAAAAAATTAGTGCACTGTGTGGAGCTATGCTTCTTTTATACATTCCATATTTACAGCTGTTTCCAGCTGAATTCCTGTCAGCAGATATAAAAGCAGATAGATAGCAACAGAAATACCTCTGTAACTATTTCGATTATGATGTAGAACTCAGAGGATAACAGCCTTGATGTATTTCCTGCATAATGAAGTAACATTCTTGCGAGGTGGGTAATTGCTGCAGTAGGGCTCTGTTCAAAGAGATTTCTCTCTGCTCTTATTCTGTGTTCACCGTGGTGATACCTCAGCTTCCTGAAGATTAGGATGTTACTTTCCTTCTGTGAGCTGTGATCTTAATGAGGGCAATTGTTACACATTACCCAGCACTGATTATTGGTAACAAGCCCTACGTTGCAAGTATTCTCTGTGTGATCCACACTGAAGTTAATGGGGTTGTAGGTAGAGTTTGTTGAATAACACTCAGTTAAATGGAGGGACTGATCTTGCTTACAGTGAGATTAAAGGTTGAATTTCCATTTCCTTTGGTGGGAGCGGGGCAGGTAAGAGGTAGTGGCATAAAGTACTGCTTAAACCTGGAATCTGAGGTGCCAAGAGCACTGGTTCAGCAGCATTTCTCTCTATTTGTACCTGTACTAAGGAAATGTCTATCATTCCTGCTGAGTGTGTAACTGGAGCGCTCAAAGGTCTTGAGCAGTGATCCTGCCACTGGGAAACTGATATGGTTCCTTACCAGTCAAAGCTGAAGCAAAGACCAGCCCAAAGAAAGGGAACAGATTTTGAAAAATTGTGCCAAGATTTCTTCTTTTGTCACCCCGTTCTGCTATCTGCCTCCAAGTTACATCAGGCCCTTGGTCTTCACTGAGTCCTGACACTGCTGTTCACGGGAACTATGAAGAAAAACAGTGGCTAAGATGAGTCATGTGTCTCAACTCAGAGGAACGGGGTTTCAGTTTCTCCCTGTTTCTTCTGGTTGTTTTTATCAGGCTGTCATTGCTACTGCTGAGTTACAGCATTGCTGCTGAGCCATGTTGCTGCTGTTGTGATGAAAGCAATGGCTGTTCAGGTTAATGCCTAGTCCATGTGTTCTGTTATAGTGTTGTACACAGACTAAATGAGGTAATCTAAGTGGTTTCTTACCAGTGCCCTGGCTTCCACAGTGAAGGGTGGGTGTCAGAGACTTGTAAAGACCTGTGGGTTGTAGTCTGCACTCATGTCAAAATATCGTGATCATATCAGCTGAAGAGAGAAAATATATATATGTATGTAGGCCTTTGTGCACGTATATATACGTGTATATATATGTAGGTGATGGAGCACATGGAATAGGTGTCTTGTTTTAAACCCTATAAATTGCTGCTAGGCTTTGAATTCACATTAAGCTTTAGATGAAATAGCGTGCTCACTTCCCTGTTAGGCTCTTTCCCAGTACTTTCTAGTCAGCCACAACAACTGAACACTTAAAACAAACATTGGAAGGATTTACTGAGCTGAATCAGGTCCATAATTAGGGCTTTTCTATAGAATATTTCTAATTGAATGTTAGAAAACGAGGGTTCATTGACATTTACATAAGCAAATCACATTCTTTTGACAGGAAGTTAGGGGTCAGCCTCTTTATAGAGTTTAGATTGAATGAAGCTGAGAATAGGCTCAAGAAGAAAAGGAGATGTTTGAAGTGCATTTCAAGAAAATTCACTCCCTTCCTTTACTTTTTTTATTTGAGTTGGTGCATATTTGGAGAGTTTTGCTGATGCCATAGCCAACTCCAATGACTTCTAACAGCACAAGGAACCTTGTTTGATTACATGGCTAAAGAGTCAATACAACTTTCACTTTGATTCAGTTGCAGGCTGTAGCAATCCATGTGATTGTGAATCGTGAGCTGGATCTCTGCAGTTTACGTGGCTTTAGTAATTTCATCGATGATGAACACAATGTGTTCTGTTACTTGGAGAAAAAAGCCACTGTACACTCCAATGCTGCATGCGTTTTAGATGATGTAGACACCTGGACTTGTTTTTCCATGGGGTCATCTACCACAGCGTCTCCACAACTGTACAAGTTCTCTGGAACCAGGAGACTTGTCCTAGTGGAGCATTTGGTTTCCACAGAAGTGGGCATCATGGGAGTGTGTAAGAGTGATTTTTCCTCCTCTTCTGGGCCTGCCCAGATCAACACCACAAGGAAAAATGGAAATCTGGTCACAGCAGAGTATAAACAAAAGTAAAGAAAGAAACCTGTGTTTAAATGACCCGTAAAGGAACTGTAATGAATAAACGTGCACTTTCAGGATCAAAATACGTATTATAGAAGGTGTAAAGAGAGACTGGATAACAAAAAAAGCTATAAAAATCTAATTAAGTTTTCTTTCCATCTGCCCCTTGTTTAATTCTGGCAATCATTGCATGTTCTATATTTCCATTTCAATGCATTATTTAATGATAAAGGGAGTCTGGAGAAAGGGAGGAAGATAGTTTCACTTGGACAGCCATCAGAGAGAATTTCTGTAAACATCTGGTTCTGCTTAAGACAGTTTTTAAAGCACTTAATATAAAACGCCATTAGAAGGTAGCAAAATGAATGTTGAGTGTTCTCACTGTGTAAGCAGTGCGCTTTTCCCTCCTGGAAGTTTGCATACAATTGAACTTGAGTCAAGTTTGTAGTTAGGTTTCACAAAGATAACCTTGCATTATCTAGTATGAGCGAAAGAGACTTGCAAGAACAACAGTTAAAGTCATTAAAGACCTCTCTAAAAAAGAAGTTCAAAAGATGATAAAGCCCAACTGGATAGATTTCAACCAGCTGGATTTCAGTAATTGAATGAACACAGTTTAACAAGTAGTTAGAGATGAAAAGAGAGCAGTGAATAAGAATGGAGACAATGGAATATTCATGACACAATGGTCTAGTCTTTTTCTCATTTGGACAGGACTCAGTAGATAACTTGGAGAATTACTTCAAGTTATTAAGTGATATGCTCAAGTGATAACACCGAAGGGTGTGTTTTTAGCACAATTCATTATTAGTAGCATGTTTTTATTGTCTTGAAATACTTCAATCACATTTTTCTTCACTAAAAATAAATGTTCCAAAAGATATAAATAGGATTAGTGGCACAGCTGCAAGTAAATGTACATGATGTAGAAATTATATTGAGTAATTACAATTGTATAAATGTTCATTCATAGAAGAAATAACATAGGCCAAGGATGAAAATTGAACATTTGGACTGTGCTCAGTCCTTCCTGTTTTGTAGGTCAGATGCTGCTGATGTTTGCTAGGCAAGCTGTAGTGAAAGTACTCCTTCCTATAAGGGTTATTCTTGGGTTAGGTTTTCATTTTGGAACAGAAACTCTAAATACGTCAAAATAGAATACACAGTCAAATTCCCCTCATTTTCAAAGGAAGGACCTCAAAAAGATACCTGAGTCCTGAATAGGCAAACACATGCTGAGACAATATTAAGTATGCTAAGTAAGTGCGGAAAAGAGCCAGTATGACTTTTTTGGTATATATGAAGATATAAAAATTTAAGTGTTCCTTCAAATGCTTGGGCTGAAAAATGTAGATTTTTGTATACTGTGATCATTTGAGGTTACCCCTGAGTATTGGAATTATATTATGTAGTTGGTGCAGGATTGACTCTTCTCAAGCAGAAATAAGCAAGTGAAAAAGCTGAGTTTAGAGAAGGGACATTTAAAAGTATTTTGTCACTAAGATTTCTGTTGGCTTGCTGTTTATTTTTTTTTCTTAAGAATTGGCCCTCAATGATTGCTGTTTGTGCTTCTGACTCAATTTTCACATGTTTCTGGTAAAGAATCTGATCCAGATTTAAGGATGGAGCTGCAAATAAAAAAGTTTTGTTTAACGTTTAGTGTAAAAAACATTTTTTTTTAAGTGGCCACTGTAAATAGGAGTGTGTTTGAAAAGAACACTCAGAATGAATGACTGCATCTCTTCAGGTTTAAATGGGTCTCCACCCTTCCTCTAAATGGACTACCAGCATTTTCTTTCTTGTTCCACACAAACTTTCTGTACAGAGTCAGCTTCTTTTGTCAGTTCTCATGTTCATGAGGTGCTTTAGTGAGAATTAATTAGTATCTGAAAGTGACCTAAATGAAGGACCAGCTTGCAGGTGCATTGGTGCTGGTGAACTTGCACTTCAGGAATAACCCAGATGCTTCCTACTTAGCTAAATGGAAGTTGTGGGGCTGGAGTTGTGCTGTCAGTGTACAGTCTCAGCCAGTGATCATATTTTCTTAGAACTTTGTCTTCTAATTTAATTCAAGTTTTCTTTCATGTTTACTCAGAGGCTGAAGTGCCAAATCAAGACTTTGTCACACAGTCCAGTAGTTTGACAAGAGAACAGCTGCAATGTACGTTAAAAGAGAATTCAGCTCAAAGAACAAGAGGAAAAGACAAAAGAGAATTTGTATTCCAAGCCTGAAAACATACATACATTACAACTGTCTTCTCTTAAGAAGAACATTGACTCTTTCCGGAGTATTTATATAAGATAGTAACACCATCTTTAACTGGGTAGAATGGGATACTTGTTCTGGAGGCAGGAAATTTTACTTATGCCACCTGCTATACACACTGTGTGGATGGTGGATACTAACAGAACCAAAGAAAGCAGAGTAAGAGGAGGGCTGAAAATAAACTTCCATATACCCCCTCCGCACAGCCCCTTCCTGCACTGGCACTGCACTTGCATTGCCACAGGGTGTGGTACAGCATCTGTCTTAAAAATGCCACCCTTAGACTTGAGCCTAGCTTTGCCCAGGGCTCTGTTTTGAAGCTGAAGTTGGAGACAGAAGCAGGCAGTGGTTCACATACGGTATTGCCTTAGACATGTGAGCTGTCAGTGGCATTATAGTACTTCAAAAGCAGAATTGGGACTGTTACCTCTCTTACAAATGGAGAACGAAAGCTCAGAGGTGATCTGGTGCATGCTGTATTGCTGTCTCCAATGAAGAGAGCCTTAGTCCATGGGCCAGTTCACATGGGTTGGCTCATGTTCACACTGCCTAAGTTGCATCAGTATGACCCTCTCTTCTTAGAGGGTAACATTGCGTTAGAAAACACCAGAAAATAGACATGCCTGAGTGCTACTTGCTGACATTTTAGAACCATTTGTTGCATGTGAAAGATGTTTGGCTAAACTAATATTTTAACTTTTACTGAGATGTGCTCAGAGAAGTGAGGTGGCCCAAGCAGCTTTCCCCAGGACCTGTTACTCCACATTTCTGAGTGCTCATATTCACATTTTTTTTTTAGGAAATAATCAAACAAGGTGTAGGCTGCATCAGGAGATGACTGTACAGAAAGGCATTTGAAGCATGAAGTGGCACCCTGGACAGACTACATTTTTGTTGGATTTTAATGCTAACCATATGGGAAATGTGGCAATTTAAAAAATTGACCATTTACTTACATTAGGTGAAGGAAATACAGGAAATATAAATTGTAATACTTGGTTAATGCAAGACATTTGGTTGCCCAACATCTCCTGTACTGCTGTGGTAGGATTTGCAATCTTTTCAGAAGAGACAGAAAGGATTTGCAAGACCACTACTACATTTCAAATTCCTAACTAAAATTATTTTAAGGAAATATGAGGATAATGTTGCTATTTAAAGGCAACTTAAACTTTTCTGTTAAAAACTGGACTGTTTTTATGACATTCTCCTGGAGAGGATATGTGATCTGATGTTGGTAATAAGAGAATAATAGTGAGATTTGACTTGAATTTAGGATTGTCTCTCTTTGTTAGTAAGCCTACCCCTTAAAGTATGCCAAAGCGATTCATCAGCATTAAAATACTGTGTGAATGGCTTATTTCAGGTACTTTCTTAGGAGCTCTTCTTCTATATCAATATACTTGTATACTGTGCTGTTCAGAAAAAATCATCATGTATGAGTATGATCTATAGTGACAAAATATATCGCATACAGACCCGTACACACCTGCACATACACGCGCACACACACACACTGAATCTTGACCTTCCCTGTCAAGAATAGTTTTGCAGGCATCAGTTTGTCTATTTTAGTGCCTTTTGCTGGTACATTGTATCAGGAGATGATCACATCTCTGTGAACTCTCAACTAGACTCATGCCAACAAAAACATCCAATGTAGATATAATTGTATTTTGAAATCATGTATTGCATTTCCATATATATAATAGGTAAGCTTTGTATAGAAACAAATCCTATCTGCAATTTAGTAGATGTGCAGGTATGCATTTAGGTTGTTTTTGCTTTGCTTTGCTTTGCTTTGCTTTTTCCTTTGCTTTCTCCTCTCCTCTCCTCTCCTCTCCTCTCCTCTCCTGTCTTTAACCAGAAAAAAGAAAAACCTTAGAAGTCAGAGATGAAGTCATCCTCAAAGTAAACCATTGCTTTTAGGCTAGTTTCATTCTCTCTGCTGCTCTCACTGAATGTATTCAAATTAAACTAAACATCACTAAACATTTGATTTCATGCAATGCAGGGAAAAGTTTCCATCTACTTTAAAGTCTTTATGTTAAGAGAGATCTCTGGAGACAGTTTATTCAAGTGTCAAGATGTATTTTTATTACAAATAGCCTTTACAGAAATTACTGTTGAGAGTAGCCTGTTGTTTGTATATTGCTTGGTCTTTGGGCTATTTATAGGAGAGGAGAAGGGAACTAACACTGACTTGTTTGGTGGTTGTTACCCAGTGTTCCACAGTTAAAGCAGCAACTTGCCAGTGGCTTGATAAATCAAGCTGGTGTCATTCAACTTCATTACCCAGCTTTACTCACAGAAACACCTCAGTTATCAAGGCATTGCATCTACATTGTCACTAGGAAGAGAAGTCATGCCTTTTGGCTTTAAGAAATCAAAGGGCCTATAGGAACAGTTCTGTTAGCTCAGTTGTGGAAGAGAAGGCAATTCTTCTCAGTTCTGCTCAGATGTCAATTGATTTTTAACTCCTCTGATTTCAGTGGAGTCATGTCCATTTTATAGTGATAAAAACAAATCCAGAATTATGATCTCTTGCTATTGCACCTAGTATTCTGTTTTGTACAGGATCATCATGCACTATGAATTGTGGACTTACACTGATGAAGAAGATAGAATAGACAGGCATATAGCCCACATACTGTAGATTTTTTCTAGAACTGTGATGGAGGCTGTTCTTGAATTTAGTGCCATGAGAACTGTATGGACCAGTCACACTACATGGCTATGACTTTTATTTGCTTGTAGTAATAATATATTTAGCCAAAGAAAAGTTGTGCATCTGACCACCAGATATCAAGGGATGCCCAGGAAGAAGATGAAGGGAACGCAATCTATGCAATTAATTCCATCACCAATAAAGTACTCTGTAGATTTCCTTGAAAAGAACTTACAGGAGGTAGGCAGGGGGACTGTATGGTAGGTTATGTGTGAGGAACTTAATATTTCCCTTCTGATTATATTCTCCTTTGCCTACTGCTTGCAAAAAGGTGGTACTGCCACAGTAGCTTTTTCCTGATAAAGAAATGCTGAACAGATATAGTTAGAAATGGTTTTCTATTTCTGGTTGTCTGAATATGTAGTGACAGGTGAGTTATCCCTGCAGGAAAATACAAAAAAAACAATGATGTCACTCATTTTCACAACTCTATTCTTGTAGAAATAACTACCTAACCTACAGGAACATAGCTGAACCTTCAGCTGAACCACAATGACAGCTTTGTTGCAGTTATGGCTTCATTGTCTGTGCCTGCCTCACAGTAAAGGAAAAGACCAGCATCTCTCCTTCTGGATGCATTATGTAATACATGCTCTTATATTCTTGATTACATGCACTCTGGAATTTATTAATTGTAAGGAAAAACAAAGAAGCTAATTAACACTTTCAAGCAGTTTTTTAATGTATTATGTGAATACACAATCTGCTTGCTGTATACTTCAAAGTGTAAATATATCAAATAAAAAAAACCAAAAACTCAGCAACATAAAGAATAAGCCAATGGCAGCAGTTATTAGAAAAGGAACACTTTTCTTTCTTTTTCTTTAGAAGACTTCCTTTGGATATTTATTGACTCATAGTTTCATTTAATATCTTAAAAGGAGTAAACCTGGGTATCATGCATGGTTGGGATTGAGTAGGGAAAATGGGTCTGACTTCTCTAGCATTCACTCCTGCTGGATGAGTATGTGAACAGGGAAATAAATGTAAAAGTGTTTCTCTTCTAAGTCTATTCCCTTAAGACTCTAGATCTTTCTTTAGATCTCAGTCTTTCCCTGCAGATCATGTTTACCTCAAAGTTTTGACAAGTTGAGGCATGATGTTTTGGAAATAAAATATACAAGAAACATTTTGGAAGATAGCATGAATATGATAAGTCAGCAGCTGGTTATTGTTCTCAGGATTCTGTGGTCGGGAGACAGACCTGTCTTTGCATTTTGGAAACTTTTGGAAATAGTGACCTCTCTAACTCTGAGTAGCCTCCTTAATAGTTGTTGAAAACTGCCAACTTCAAGCTGTACTGACAAGGAAGGAGAATGAAAGTCTTAAAGTTCTCCTGATGGTCAGGAGGCTCAGCCCACATGGCTGCCAGCTTTGTGACAGTGAACTTGGAAGCCTGATCTCTGCAGCTGTCCTGGAGCACACGCCAGGAAGCTTTGGTGTCTCTAGCAGACTGATGTGGTCCTAGACAGGATTTGTAGGAACTCTGAATTTGATTTGCTGGAAATTTGCAGATCACAATAGTCCTGTTTAGGGAGAAATGCTATGTTTTCAGCCTGTTAATATCACTTTGATGAGTCTATTTGCTGAAAATTTTCTATCATTTCTAATATCCCTAGCAAGTTCACTAGGAGGACCAAGAAGTGTCAGCACCCCTCCTTTCCTCTTTCCACCCAAAGGTGCCCCATACAATGCCACGTGTGTGTGGATTGCTTTCTGTCATGATTAGGTTGTGATTTTGCAGCACTTCCACTCACACTGGTTCAATACCTCCATGGTTTAATTCCTTAATATTTATGTCACAGGAATATTTTCTAGTTCTCCTCTGTTCCCAGAGGGTTCCCTTGTTTGAAAGCAGCTGGAGTAAATCTTTGGTTTCTGTAGTACAAACTGAGGATATATTTCACAGCAGTGTAAAGACATGAGTCAGAGACAGAGAGTCCTGACAAGCTAAATCATTTTCTGAGTAACTGGAACTCATCCTTTTTTACAGTCTGACTGGCAAACATAAAGTCTCAGACCTATAAAAACTTCAGCCATGAAGTATTTGCAATGGAATAGCCTTGTTGTCAGCAGTCAGCCTTTGATGGCAGAGAAGGGGAATAGCGTTGTCTATGTTTGGTTCAAAACCAGCAAGTTTCTGTAGGACCTGCAAGAGGAGCTTTGATTTCATTAATTTATTTATATATGTATATATTGAATGATTGATTGTAGCTGTCAGCTTGAAACTGCTTGAACTTTATTATAGTGCTGTTATTTGAAACAATAGCTAATTATTCATCAGAACTCCTCACAGCAGTAAGTTTTGTATAGCTTCTAAAAATGTTTTTTACATTTTAGCCAGTTTCTAATCTAATTTCCACATCCTGTTTTCTTGCAGCACTTATCTGCTCCAGTGAAATTGTTCAAGAGAATTCCATAATCATTAACTCTCTGTCTGTATTTCCATGATGACTCTTCTTTCCTAGAAATGGAAAGAGGGCTGCAAAATTGATTCGATGCTCACGCCTCTTTCTTGTTTTGGCTACAGAAATTTTTATAGAAGCATAAACCTTAGTGCTGGTAAGACAAGAAAGAGCAGCAATGTCACCTCATTGCTAGATTATCCCTGGCTTCATTGTTACCTGCTTTTGTGTCTGCTACCAAAATGGAGTGGGACAGACTTTGAAATTATATGACTGACATGACATGCTATTTGTATCACACTGTCAAGTCAGGAATAATATCTGATAATGATAATAGCAAATAAGAATAGCAGATAATTTTGCTTGACAGCTATAACGCCTATGGCATTTAAGAACTAGCCTCCAAGTCTCTTTGACAAAAGGCGAAGTGTTGCCTTTTTAGCACATCAGAACACTATTTGGAAGAGCCAGGAAAGCCATGGAGAATTTATTTTCACGTAATTACCACTCACTTCTTTTTATCTCTCATCTAGCTCCTTCCTCCTTTCCACTGACTGACCCATGCTCTTGTTTCTTGTTCAGATGTGGGAAGTTCCCTGTATGGAAAGGCTTTACTGCTGAATTCACAGAAATTCCTCTATCCCTTACCTTTTCATAAAACTGATCAAGATCAAGGATTAGGAAATTTTGCTTCTGATCCTAGAAATAAATAGTTCCCTCCTTTAGACTGACATACCATGAAGAAGACCATGTCCACTCATTTTAATAAAATTATGATTAATGTTAAGGTATTTTCTGTTTATGCTAAAACTTTTTGTAAAGCCTTGTATAAACATCTACACCATTTATGCTTTAGAGAGGCAAAAGGTTAGTTCTTGTAACTGACATGAGAGTATTAGGCCCTGAACAGAAACTGAAATAAATATATGAATACTTAATTTAATATAAAAAGGTCACCTGGTTCCTGTTCATGGAGTAATAGGAGCAATTAAGTTGGTGCTGTGTTTAGGTTTTAGTTTGAAAAGTTTGTAAACTAAGTAATGGAGATGTTTTAGCATTAACTATCTTTACATGACATTGGTGCAGCCAGACTTTTTTTCCAAGACATTTTCAATGTTAATCTTTAACAACACTGTAACTCTGATAGTCTAGTGTAAACATAATGCCAACCAATAGAATAAAAGTACTGAGTATACTGTGAAGTACTTGACTAACATTTATAAATGAACATTAAGAATTATCTAATTGAAATTATTTTTAGCTGAGATCTCTGTATCTCACCTCTGTTTTGTATCCAAAGAGGCAGGGAAAAAATTTGTAAGTAAAAGAGCTGGTAAGGCATTGGTTTTACAAACAAGTGGACCTAAAGGCCATTTAAGAGGTATATCTCTTTGATTTTACTGTGCAGATAACTGATTTTTCCTATAATAATTTCCATTTAAGACTTTACATTGTGTACAAATTAAACAACAGGCATTTGACTGGACTCTTTATCCAAAAGTTTATAGGTAAAGGATGGATTTTGAATGATTATATATTCTCCAAAGAATATATTGGGAATTATATAGAATTTAGAAATTAGAATGAGCCTCATGGTTCCAGTTTCTGAAACTCAATGTGTAGGAAAACAAATTGTTAGCATATCAAATGTCAGTTCAGTCAGTTTCAACAAATGAGGCCTGCAGACTTTCAAAAAGCATTTACTTGGTTTTCCAGTTGACTAGTCTGTCCATTCAAGAGTAAACAGAAACAAAGGTGTTATTAAAAGGGGATAATTTAGACAAACAAACAACAATGTTGGATAGATTTTTTTTTCACTTTATAACCTCCAAGTTGGCATATTTTAAAAGGAGATTTTTACGTTGTTCTAGTTACGGTGAGTTTAAAATTAATCTAACTCTTGCTAAAACAAACAAACTCCCCTGTAAAAATCATTGCATTTGTTCCATGCTGATATAATAGCTATTATTCATATATCTGGTCTCAGTAGGGTCTAGTTGTTACCACATGGGCTGTTTTTGCTTGGACGTGGTTGCAGCATTGGACTTATCTCAGATCTTATAGACTGTATTTTCTCCTGGGGATGAGTGGAGTTTTTAATACACTTCCTGGTAATCTGAGGTGAACGGGCAGGGCTAGATTTGCAATATGTTGTAGCAGCCACAGCCACACTGGATACTGGTTGGAAGGGCAGCACATCTTAAAAATAGGACCTGAACTTCTTAGCCTTCATCTCTTATTTGATCAAGACAAGATGATTGCTGCTTTTCTTGAGTGGACTTTCTATTTTTCACTCTTTGTAGATACTTTAAAGAATCTTCCTTAATACTAATGCAAGAGGACCCTTCAGGCATAACTGGATGATTTTCCCAAGTTTATTCTCCAGAGAAATATGGTCTCAGCTTTTATACTAAAGTAGTGGCTGATAGTAGAAGTATAGGTCACTCCTGAGTTCTGTGGGATCATCTTTTGAGCTAGAAAAAGTTTGTGTGTGGTGTTTCTACTTAGGAATGGACAGTTTTTGTTCTTCATATTAGCAGTTTTTTTTTTAAGTTGTTTTCATCCAGAGCTGAAGTAATTGAAACATCATTTGAAATTAGAGGTTCCTGGGAATGCCACCAAAGATTTCATGTTATCATGCTGGATATAGATACTTCACAGGTCAAAACAAGGTAGAGTAGTCTCTATGGCCAAGACATGGCACCAGCCTATTTGTTTCAAAGAGCGCAAGTTTGTTCTTTCCACAACTTTTGATACAGGTCAGTGATTCCATTAATGTCACCTGATAAGCATGGCCTTTATAAATTAATGATCACATGCCCTTGGAAACCTAGTCCTGTTTTAATTTAAAACAGAAGTTCTTTATTTCTGGGGGGGTGGGTTCCCCCTGTTTGGAAGCAGTCAACTGTGTATTATCTTTATGCCACGGCAGTTCCTGAGTATGTCCTGGAAAAGATCAAAGTCCTGTGTTAATTGCTGGGTATGATATATTTAATCATTTTATTGTGACTTGTCGGGTGGAAATGTGTAGTACATTCTTCCAAAACTAGATAAAAGCCAACAAACACATAAAGAACCAGAGCATTAGAATCTGTCTTTTAGAACAGCACTGCTAGTATATTCAGTAGTGAAACTGCCCCCTTTTCCCTATTATTCTCCATATTTCATCCCAGATGCTGATAGGGTTGGAAAGATACTACTGCCTAAGAAAATCTAAATAAGGAATTTTTCTCCATTATTTCTGCATTATTGAAAACCAACTTTTTAAATCAATAATAATAATTAAAGGTGGCTTGATCCTTTCAGGAGAATTAGTAGCTTTGCTAAACTCTACCAAAGCATCAGTTTACAAGTGTGCTTGAGGTGTAGGCGCAGGTAGCTGTGACTTTTCCCTGTATTTAAAAACATATACCACCCTTGCTAGACTGATCTGTTCTTAATGAAGGAACACTATAAGGCTGCTTTAAAGGAAAAATCTAAGTAATAACATGTGATTTCATTTTGCAAATCTACAACCTCAAATCCTTAGCGACTAGGAGGAATTAATTTTCATTAGACCTGTCTTTTGCAAAAAGAGACAGTTAACCATCTAACAGGCTGGGGTGCGAAAATGAAGTTAATGTTTCTGGCAAGAAAATTTGGGCATATAGATTGTTCCATTCATGTTATGTAGAAATTTAGTGAGATTTTTAGGTCTATTTCACACATACATGCAGTGTACAAAGCACTGTTCCAAACCCAAAGAACTGACTGATCTGGACAGAATTTACAAATAGATGGGTCAAATTTGGGTCTTTGATACAGACCGTAGGAATTGTTGAACTCAGTAGGAGTTGTGTATATGGCATGAGTGGAATATAACGTTGAGGGATATTGAGTGCCTGGAGCTTACTCTGAAGTGAGCTTCCTCTAGGACACTCAGCATCTCCCTGTTGGATTCTTAGTCCATGTTACAAATCAGCACAAAGAAGTGTCATGATAAGAACCAACACTTTAGCTGGGCAGTTGCCAGGGACAGTAAAAACCAGCACATGAATGTGAATCCCAGCCTGACCTCTTCAGGATGTGGAAGTGCTAATTTACACCTTTCCTGAAGTAGGAGCTTTTGAGTTTGAAACTTTTTTTGTCCAGTTAGTGAGGGGATGGGGAACATTTATCTTGGTTCTGACTTGTTGTAAAGCATCGAGGACATTAAAAGTTTTTGTAGAGCCAGATCTGTCTCTCTTTTTTTATTTTTCATTTCATTTTTCCGGGGGTTTGGACTATTCTTTGATACTCCCCATCTAGAACCTTATGGCTGGTAAGAGGTGGAGTAACGTGACTTCTTATTGTCTGTATCCTCTTCTGCTCAGTATGACTTCCCCAAAAGGAAGTAGCAATATGCAGCTAACATGAATCTGGTGGCTTCTTCTGGCTGTGAAGTTAAATATCCTGGACAATGCTAAAATTTTCTTGAATCTCATTCATTTTGCTGAGCGTTTGTGAAAAACGGGCATGATATGAGCTCAAGCTCCCAACTTGAAGTTTGAAGTAATATTCTATTATATGTTTACAGGCTCACTAAAAACAAAAACAAAACCCCAAACTGATCTGAGAATAGAACAAAGCTGAGAATAAAAGGTTGGAATTGGCCCTCATGTTTTTCAGGTTAGCCCCGTATTTACTTAAGGGACTTTCCAGGCCTTCATGGTATCCATATTTATTTATGCTTGACAGTATTTTATTAAAAATTTAAGGATGCATGAGTTATTCTCATGACACAAATCTGTTCTGTAGGCAAAGAAAATAGATGTGCTTTGGGAAGCCAGCCCTGAGGAGTGGGTTAAACAGGCAGGGTAAAAAAGGGATGCAAAACCAAGCACGTACAACTCTCTCCCAAGTGCTGAATCTGACTGCAGATTAGAAAACAGTTAAGTCTCATATCAAAATAGTGAGATACAAAATATTCCTTCTTATGAAGCAGCTTGGTCCTTATTACAGCCGTGGTACTCATCACACCTAATCCTGTGAGGTGCACACGCTTCCTAGATCTCTCTGAAACTGAGCTCCGAATACCTTGTGCAATGGGTCACTACAAAGATGCTTTCAGACTGCACAGGTGAGTTCAGAATACAGTTTTTACAGCAATTTCCTGTGTAAGGCATTGATGGGACAATAGATCCATTTATGAGGCTCTGTTTCACTACAGAAATGAGCAAGTGTTCACATTATATTTAATAAATCCCTTGACACCTTGTTAAAAGGGCCTATGTTTAGCTGAAGTCTTGGCATGAATGTACTTCCAGAGGTTTAATGACCTTTCACTTTTTGAGGTGTTCTTTATTTAAACTAATGAAAATGAGCTCCATTTAAAAGGCTTTTAAATGATGATTAAAAATTAAATCAGCTGTTCATTATCCCCAGGTGGCCTTGTTCTAAGAGCAGCAATTCAGAGAGTCAAACAAGTAGTCTTTTTTAATGTGGCTAGATGTTGGGTTGGGAGGCCTTTATTAGAGCTGTTTATTAATCACCAAACTTTCAACTTTGAATGCAAATGTGTCTGCCAACACAAGTCTTCTCCCCTCTGTTTCTGTCTCCTGCTTGTTAGAAATGTGGAAGAAAATCAGGCATGTACAGCAGAAATGTAAACAGCTGTGGTGTTTTGCAAACAAACGAAATACTGACCTAGTGGGTACCATCACATTAATAGCAATAAACTGAGAAATTACCTGTAGAAGGTCTCACTTTCTTTACTATTTGCTTTATAGTTGGGAAGTTTCAGAAGCATTTACAGTACAAATCACAACGAACAGTTTAGCCAGCAGATTATCAGGCTAAATTCATTATGGCTGCTGAGAGCACTGGCCTGGGATTTAAATTGTTAAAAATGATGTAAAATGCTAAGAGAACGTCTCCAAGCTTATCAAGTATAATTTATTTGAAAAGCAGAAACATTTCTTGAACACCAAGATTGTTTTACAGATTTTTTAATGTACTTGTTAGTTACAAAATTTCACTTGATGGGGTACTTCCTGAAATGTTAGCTTAACTAGACAGAGGGATACTTGGACATAGCAAAGTATTCATGATCACTTTGAGAAGAGATAAGGCAGTGCATTGTTGAGAGGGTTAAGACAGAAGAAGAAAGGGAACATCGTTACACCGTGCAAAACCCTGAGTTCCACCATAGATAACACTTTCCTTCTTGTTTTGTTTGTTTGTTTGTTTGTTTGTTGTTGTTGGTTTTTTTTTTTTTTTTTTTTTTTTTTTTTTTTTTTTTTTTTTTTTTTTTTTTGTGGGCTATATGACTGTTTGCTTTTGGTTACTTATGGTAAAATGGGTGCCAAAAGGGTGAAGAGTGCCATGGGTGAAACATGCTGCAGAGTATTAGGGGAGCTAAGCAGTGCTTAGCTTGTTTCTGCTGCAGCAGAAAGGGTGAAGGTGAACAAGATCAAGCCTTTGTGGCCCCAAAGGGTTTGAAATTACCTGCCCTGAACAGAGGCTAGGGCCTTCACTCCTATTGCTACTATTTAGAGACTACTATTTAGGGATGCACCAGAAGTGTATCCTTGTATTCTCACATTGTTTGTTTGAAAAGCCTGGCAGAGCTGAAGAAAGCTAGATATCCCAAATAGCTGCAAGGAAAACTGTCTCAGTGCTAGTAGGCAGCTGTTACTTCTCCAGCTCTTCAGTGCCTTGCCTGGTAGAACTTGTAAGTAGGTGGCCAAAACTCTTTTATTCCCAGTTTGGTGAACAGGAGAAGAGACTTCACTGGTGATGTTGTGAAGACAGGTTTGCAGAGACACAAATGTGTACTACTTGTACACACCCACAGCTTGTGGGTGGTTTATGCAGTCACACTCACGCGCCTTTTACCTCGTGACTTTCGAATGGGTTTTGGAATTGGGCACATGACACCAGGGAATGCAGTGTGTGTGTCAGAGGTAATGAGCAAACATCCCTAAACAGGATGCCTGGCTGGAGAGGTATTCAGACTTTGGTCAGTGAAACTTTAATTTCCCTCCTGCCCCACAGGTTAAAAGAAGCTTTTTTTTTTTTTTTTTTCTATCCTTGATGTAGAAAGAATAATAATATAATCTTAGTGTGAAATTCAGTTTTAAATGTCAAATTCTAGTAATCCTCTCTGCCCCAATGTTAATGCAGAACAGATCGCAATACAGTGGTAACTGCATATCTAAAATAATGAAAACACCAATGTTTTGAAGAAAGTCCTTGGCTGATAGCTATATTTAATTATCTAAAGTAATTGGACGAATATTATTTCCCAAGGTAATGAGTATTCTTCATAAAAAGTCTTACTGTTACTACTGTTTCAGTCTTTTTCTGTGGAAGAACTGTTTTTGTAGAAAGAGTGGTGTTTTAAGTACAAAAAGCAAAAACCTGTGGATCTGGAAAAATGTATTAAAAACTGCATGGATGGGCTGATCCTAGCTGTCTGCATATGTTAGTATTGCATGTGGTGTTGTACAAGCAGCAGAGCCAGGATTCCATTCTTCTACCAGTCACGTACTGTTATTAGTTTTTAGGATATGTGTAGAAGCCTGTATGAAGAGATACTGCTTTTGGAATAAATATATGGAAATGACAGATAAGCGCACACTAATAAATAAAGAGCATAGCATAGAAATTTTACCTTGAAATCCACTCCTTCCTCACTGAGTGCTTCTGGTTTCATAAAATCCTGGACGTTTTTAGCCTTTTTTTTTTTTTTCAAGAAACCAAATACTTTTTCTGAGTGACTATGAGAAATTGGCACTTCCTGTTGTTCAAATAAATGCTTTATATTCCCTGTACATACTCTGGAAACAAAATGGTTATTTTCCAAGGGAAGAAATATCTCTACAGAGGTCAGCACTGTGTTAGCTGGGGAATGAGATTTAACAGGCTCTTTAATAGGCTCAAAAAGAATGGGAATGAGAAAATATTATCACAAGGACTTGTGTTTTGCACAGCACATCTCTAATCAGAAACAAAGGTATGATGTTCTTTCCTCTCATCAGCAGCTCTGGGGCTTTTTCACAATTGGAGGGCGCTGTTGTTCTTGTTGTTAGCAATAAGCTAGAAAAATGTCAGTACAAATGGAGAAACCCCTCCAAAATGGATTTTTTCCCACTGGGGAAAGACTTTTGTAGTTAGTTCCAGTGTATATTCTTAACTTTCCTATGTGTGAGCATTGCTAAATTAAAATAATTCCTCGGCCTTTGGCTAAGTCCAAAGGTCTTGGGTTTTCAAGTGCTTATTGTTACTGTGTCCTGCTCTGATGTGCCGTGTTTACTTACAGGAATAAATCACTGGCTCATGTGAAGCATGTCAGCTCTCTAGATGATGTATCAGGGCAGTTAGGAGCTGGTCATATTTCAGTTCACTGTACTGTCAACCTGTATTGAGTGTTCTCAGTCTCATTTAGATGTCAGAAACAATCTAGTCAAAATAGCACAAGGCTCTGTTTAGATTTATTCATCCTTCTCTACAGAGCAGATGCAAGCAGAGCTAGCTGGAACGCGGTGCTGCCTTTAGGACAGTTTAAGCTGGGCCTCAGTGTTTACCTGGACAATTGTTACAGATTAGCAGGTGCTGGGCCAGTTACAGCAGCTCTGCTGACTGGTGGGAACTTGTTTAGTGACTGTGACTTTACTGCTTGCAACTGAACATCTCTTGTAGATTAAGCCCAGAACGTGATGCTGCATCCTTCATAAAGCTAGAATATTTTCTTGCTTTGTTCTGCTCTTTTGAGTGTCTTCAGTGCTTATGTTGGAGTAGTTTTTACATGGAAACAGTTTTGTTTAAAAGCACATTCTTGATTTGCAGGTTATGTCTTCATTTAAATACCATCAGTGTTCCTCTGTGTGTAAAATAAGTTAACTTGAAAAGCAGATGCAATTATCAGAGCCTTAGAATAATTATTTAATTCAGACATCTAAAAGAAGAGACAAGACTGAGATGTAACCTTAGTCAAGCCTTCTGGTTTCTACTGCACCTGCTGTTGAAGTAAACTTTTAATGGACAAGAGGATTCTGAGATGTCCAAAGGTGTTTACATGTGTGCCGTGAAATAGAAACAGCTGTCATTCAAATACTTGTAAAGAGTATTAATTTTCCTTGCAATTTATTACTATTGTGCAGGAAGCAGCGAATGATAAAGCATATTGTTCCTGGCACTGGAATAACAAATAAAGAGTTATTGCCAGTGGATTTATAAACTAAACTTGAGGATAATGATTTACTTTGTGCAGAACTCAAATTTAACTATTTAGCAATCTTTGGGGAAATGCCACAAACACAAGCAATATTCTTAAGTGGTAGAATCTACATTTATAATTCTGATTTTGCTGAAAGGGGTGTAAAACCTTACATATCTGAGTTTTTATGGGCCTGAGCAGGCTCCAGGATAAAAAATTTATTGTTTCCAAAGTTCATTTGATTTAATCTCCATAGATTGCCTATGGATCCGTCTCTTTCAGAACACTGAATTAGAAGAATAGAATAACTGCTAGAACAGCCTGTTTGATCCCAAAACAGTGAAATTTTCTTGGGTGTTGCCATTGCCAGCATGGAAGATAAAGGCCTTATTATGGAAGTTGGTTTTGACCTTTTAAAAAACAGATCCTGAGAGCACAGAGATGATCTTGTGGAAGTGAAGAAACTCCCAAGTGAAGATGTGAGCATTTGTGCCTGGAAGAACTGAAAAATGGCATTTGAAATAGGTCAGGCTATTTATATAGCCTGTAGGTAAAAACACCTTCAAGTTTTCCTCTGGGAAACTACAGAACACCACTGGATCTTCTTGCTGTAGAACAAGTTTAGTTTCATGAAGTAATTACGAAGACAAACTCAGGACACTGAAAACAAAGAGGGTGTGGAAGGAAGCTGCAAGCTTCACTCTGCAGAGAGGAAACATGGATAAGATAATGTTCACTGGATGAAAACGATAAATACAGGCTGTTTGACACTGTCACGCCTAGATCACTCTCCAGCTTTTCATAGGCATTTCAGATTGCATCAAACCATTTTTTTTAGTTTGGAACAGTAGTGTGCCTTTGAAAATAGTCTCTCACTTGTTACCACTGTGCATCACAGACCAGTCTCAGAGCTTGCTAGCTGGATGCCTTTCAGGTGGAAATTACAGGAGGATGTATCTAATACACTCCAAACACTAACTGCCCTTAGGTCACAGAATCAGACTAGAACTTGGCTAAAATAACTTTGCCATAGTATGTATTCTGCGGTCATCAAGTCCTCAGCACTAGTTTGTTCTTGCCCTTTGGTCCTAGTTTATATAGATGTGGTTTTAGATGCTGTTGTCAGGATGGCAAAGTGGCAGGTGCCCGGGAGAGATGCTCTTCTCCTTAGCTGAACATTTCAATACAAGCCTAGAGTGCTCCTGCAGGCTCCAGTGAGTGACTTGCTGCCTCTTTTGGCTTCTTCCATGCATGTGTGATCAATGGGAATTGAAGAAAGACTTAGTAAATAATCCCCTCTACCTATCTATCTATCTATCTATCTATTTATCTATCCTTGCTAAAGCAGGAATGTTCCCCCATTGCTTCGAAGGGAATGTCCAGTCCAAGTCCCGGAGCAAATTCTAGCCATGCTGTAGAGACATCTAATGGACAAGATGCAGTAAATATGCCACATGTCAACCAATCCACGGTTTGATTTCAGCTCATGCTACAAAACCTGTACTTGTTTCTGCAAGCTCATGGGATTAATTCATTCAGGTACTGGCTTGTTTGCTGTCTTTCCGTTTGCTACTCAGTCAGTGTCAATAGAAATTTCCAATACTGCTGTAGAAGCATCTATAAACCATCCCGTAAATGCAGAAGAATGAATCACTGAATAATATCCTTTCATCCATCAATCTAGTGGTAAGTTCAAAAGATACACTGCTGGTATCTCAGGCATTGTCAAGGTGTTATTTTCATGAGAAAATAATTCCTGCCACTTGTCAAATATTGGGCTACAATATGTCTGTAAAAAATACAATAGGGGATATTGTTATGAGGGAGTAACAAAAAAAAAAATCACATGGACTTAAGTAATTAATCACTTGAAGACTCTAATTCTTGTTGTTGCTCAGTCAAACCAAAGCAAGGAAAAATGTGGAGAGTCAGCCAACCTTAAAGAATCTTCAGGGGGTCTCATAAGCCTTGAAAAAGAAAGGTGAACTACAGTAAAAGAACATAGTTGAAAAGTTGTTTCACCTCCCTCTTTATCAGCTTGGAGATGTGTTGGCAACTGAGATATGATCAACAAGTCCTTTCACACTCCAGACTTTCTCCAGAACATTTCAAGCCAATGTTCCTTTTCAGTTTTCTGCTAAACAATTTGGTTTCATAGGTTAGGTGTATACCTTTAGGATTGAACCCCTGAGCTCATCTCCTTTTTTGGTAGTGCTGCAGTGGCTGATGCTCTTCTCTATTTTAGTCAGCTTGCACATACAGTCCAAGAAAGCCAGAGGCATAAGGAAATGTGGATGTTTACTTGCCTTACCTTGAAGAGGTCACTGGTGATCTACAATTCAAGGCTTGCAACTGAGGTTTCTCCAGCAGCTTGGGTACATGCAGAAATCATATTGTCCTTGATTTCATGGCAGAAGAGGAGAGATATTAATTAATTGCACATTATTTTCTAGTATTGTTTTGAACATTCACCCTTGAATGTTGAAACCCTCTTGAGAGTACCTCTAGGTATGAAAAAATCACAACGTGGCTTTTTCATGAAAGAATTGGATTTTCTCAAAATCTTGTGGAAATATATGAGCCCTGCAAATGTTGTGGAATTTAAAATAATTTCTAAGTAGTGCTGAACACACTTTGTGTTAAATGTTTTAGCTGAGATTTATTACACTAAATTTATCACCTCTTAAATGATGTAAGAGTCTAGGCCTGCATAATTAGAAAGGCATAGTGTTAATGCTCAGATATTAAAAACATCTGCACCTAAACTATAGGAAAATAAGATTAGGGTAATAACTTGGCTGCAGACTTCCAAGATGCTTAAAGTTCCCTGCACTCTCTCCGTAATAACAAAATGTAACTTGCTTGTTCAATAAATGTCTGTCAAGATGTGGTTTCACGGTAGTTTCTAACCCGTCATAGGAAGGCAATGTAGTTTTATTAAATCTCCACTGAAAGTTCTTCATGTAGTTACATTCCCTGATCCTTAGTTGCCTGGCCTTCTTCTCTTAAGCCAGAGGATTTCCTGGGAACCTAGTTCTTTCTTCCTCCCCTTGGTGGCAAACATTCTGGCCCCTGACGTGTTCCCCCCTCCACCTTCCCCTGGTGCCTGTTGGCAATAAGCAGAAGTCGAGGCCGGGGAACCCAAGTGGGAAGGAGAGCAAAGAGCACACAAAGCATTGTCTTGACTGTGGGGATGGTTCTGGGTCCAATAGTGTTTCCTTATGGCTTCCATGCAATCGTGTACTGATTCCTACCCATTCAAGCGATTAACACATTAGATGTTTATCTTCTATTCTCTCACATTAATTATTTAAGTTGCTGCTTGATGTGAAAGTTTAGACCATTAATGTATTGGCACTTTTAATATTTAATGATCTAAGGCATAGGGAGGAAGAGGGAAATCAATGTTTGTGCAGTGTTTTTCTTCCTCTTAAGAAAGCCGCAAAAAAAAATGATCTCTTCTATCTAGCCATGGATGGTGCTAATGCTAATTAAAGTGAGTGGGTTGGCTGGATACTAAAACTGTGCTCTCAGCTGCATATTATTTCATTCTAGCTATTCCTACTGCTAGCAGAAAGCCAGAGGCTGCCTGACTTCTTTAACATAAACATGTTAAAAATGCCAAAAATGATTCTTCTCTGAAAAGGGGAAGTCTTTCTCTTACAAAGTTTCCTGGTCTTGATAAACTCTCAAATCTTTAAGGATTAAACTCTCAAGACGTTAAGGATTAGCATGCACATGTCTTTCAGGAAAATCGGTTTTAAAAGCTATGGAAGGAAGAGGGTAGAAGTCCAGTAACATATGGGGAAACTCTTGAGATTGAAATCAGTTATGTTTATTTTCAGCAACACAGTAATTATTGGTCTGTCTTGAGAGTGCTCTGGGTAGACGAGGTGTTTCTTCATACACTCAGTCTTTGAATAATGTAGCTGTAGTACAAGATTTGTCTCTTCCTGCTCATAAGAATCTGTAGTTTGCAGCAAGCTGTGTGTATATGGAGTTTGTTGTCCCTTAGCTCCTGGGGAAGTTTAGAGTTAAGTTTGGATGAAATTCTGTGAATATACTGCTTTCTAGTGAATGGGAATGGGAACAGATACCACCATTTGACAAAGCAAAACGTCAATGAAGTCTTGCCTTTGCAGCATTGTTTCGGGTGTCTTCAGGCTAGGAACCATCTCCAAAGAAAAAAGGAAGTTATTTTTCAGGTTGTTGTAATCTTTGTAAATGATGAGCATAATCTCAGAACAACTGGGAAAGGAGGCAATCATCTATCTGCTATTCCTTGTGAAATAACTGTCTGCATGAAAGAAACATTTGGTTATGTACACTTTTGTACCGTAATGCCATGAATATCCATGAGATTGCAGTTAATGAAAAGACAGAGGAAAGCCTACTATTTTAAAGGGACCTGTGGAAAAATATTTATGATCTGAAGGAACTGCCAATCAGTCAATAGGCTGAAAAGGTTCCTAATTCCTAAAAAAGTCCTACAAAGCTGTGAAGGCAGCTATTCTGTTAAGCTAGCTTGAATTCATCTTTGCTGCAATCCACCATTGGAGGACTTACATCTTAGATCTCATCGCCTACTTAACATCTAGAAAGCCAGTGAAACAGCTTTGGGGATAGCCATTATCTGTTTTGCTGCTTTCTGGGTTTGGAGAATTCTGAAGAAGGACTGAGTTGATCAGGACATTTGTGGGAGGTCAGCCAAGGCCTATGGAAGAGTTGTCCAAATGCTTCCACTGGCCAGATTTGCAGACAGCAGCTGGAGAGAGTTTGTTGATATTCTTTTGTTTTATGATGGATCGTTGGCATGGCCGAGAGCTCGTACGTTGTATACCAGTGGTAGATTTAAGTCCATATCAATTGCATTCAGAAAGGCACTAATGCATCTTTTAAAACTGGAGTGTTAATACTCCTAATAATTAAAAATAGAAGGTTAATATTTAAAAGAAAAAGTGACTCAAGGCAGTATTGGATGGGGTTATGCTGCAAGGGAGCAACAGAATATTTGCTCTGATCAGAATCGGTCAATTATTCTGAGTACTGTTATGGCAGAGTTAGGTTGCTGCAATGGACGTGTGGAGCTGGATTACTCTTTGCCTCCTCTGTAGAAAAGTTAACTTGCCCAAAAGTTCAGTTTTAGGATTATTAAATCTTGGGAATACTGGTAATGCTCAAATAATGGTTCTGTATTTTCCTCTCAAACCAGGAGGAAAAAGTCAGATGTTGAAAGAAAGTATTTTACAATTTGGGAAAAAATACATTTTGTTTCTAAAAGTGTTTCACTTCTCTGTAACATCACTGGGGCTTGCCAAGGATCTGTGTCCACTGGCCTACCGGGCTGGACCTTACCTTTATGTCTCTGTGGAATGCCTTCTCACATATTGCTGTGTAACCTTTGTAACAGCAAACTTAGGCTTGCATTGGTCTCTTCTCTGAGGCGCTGCCTGCATTTCCCAACTAAATTGTTGCGTGCTCAGGAATTGCCTGCTGTTGCAAATGATTAGACCTGTGACATGGGTGTAACATCTTGGCTGATGCTTGTGAGAATTCTGAATAGCAGCATATGGCTTTTTTTTTTTTTCATTACCCTGAGTCTGTGATTAAATTCCAAAGGAACTTTTCACATTCTCTTAAAATACATTTGGTTGCTTAATTTTTGGGTGTCTCACTTTGTTTCCAAGTATCATGGAATGATTAAAAAGTTACCTCCAGGGATTGACAATGTGTTTGATGAGACTGAACTGAATAATTGAACCTCACACCCAAGAAATATTTCTAGTTGGATAATTGTCTTTATAGAGGACACAGCTTCTACATCAGATTTCCTCTTACTCCCAGAATGTCCATAATCTCTGTCATGGTTTCTGACCTAGATGTCTAGTTTTTCAGTGACTACCCTGCTGAGGTGATCTGAGATGCAGAGGTGACAATATATGAATTTCTAGTCCTTCATCTTTCATTAGAAAACAGTTGGAGGATGGCTGGAGGAAGGAAATTGAGTGCAGTGTGTATTAATGGAGTTGAAGCTGGGCTGGAGGAGCTTGCAAGCTTCTTTTGTTCCTGAGGCCCAGTTTCCTTAAAGTAGCCTTCATGGGTACAGAGAGGGACAATTGTCCTGTTAGCTCTGGTCCGAAGAGAGATGGTAACTAGTATATCATAAATTCTTAGTAAAAAGATTTCTCTAGAAGGCGCGTGTGAGAATAAGGAATAGAAATATGTGTTAGGTGTTGGAGGTCATTGGACCACTGGCACCTAAGACATCATCTGAATGTTGAACAGGCAGCAAACAGTGAGGTGGCAGAATTACCTAGGCTCATTTTAACATGTAAATAAATACCCCTTTCACACAGAGACTACAAACAAAACTGGCTCTTTAATGGGGAAGCAGATCCATAAGGATCAACTGTTTTTGTCTCCTGTTGAGCTTGGCTGTTTCTGCTTGTCTCTGACAAGCCCACTGCTCGGTTTCTTTGCTTTTTTAGGTTCTGCTCAGAGCTTCAAGTACATTTGAGGCAGAGTGCCTTGAGAGGTCAGGTTGAGAGAGGTCCTTTTGTGTCCTAGCCTGACTAACAGGAGGTACTGAGCAGCATTGAAGTAACCCCTTTCAGCAATGCTCTTATTCTGGGAGTGAATAAATTGAACAGAAATTAATGGGCCTTCACCAACGTACAACTGGCTGCAGGACTGCATGGCCAAATGAAGATCTTCTGCTTAGAGACAGCAGTCATGATAGTTTCCCACATAAAGAGAAAGGGAGGGGAACATATCTGACATATGTGAATGCTCTACAAGTACCATATGTTCTATATATTGGATTTAGGATGATGAATGAATTCATTCTGTGTGTTGGCAGGATTTTATTTTAGGCACATGGTGTATGGTATCTCAAACATTACATGAATGGATGTTAAAATACTATATACTGACACTTGGGATTACAAACTTGGTGTACGTGTTGATGACCTTTCGATTATATTAACTACATATGTGTAGAAAGTCATGGGAGTCCCTTGATCAAATGTATTTTCATGCAATTTTGCATAGGGTTTGTTTGTCCTCTAGGAACAAGAACATTATGCAAGATATAACTGCTCTATATTTTGTCAGTCCTGTTAGGGAGGCTAAAGAGATAAAGAATATGCTAGTCCCCACAGCCAGAATCTGAAAGAACTGAAAATGATGTTGCTGATAATGTGAATAGTAACATTAGTTCCTGATTATTGTCATTACTTTAATAGCATGTGGAGCCATTATGCCAGATAGTTGATATAATTTTGAGTGTGCTTTAAAGAACTGTAAAACACTGATTATTCAGTTTTATTCCGATACGTAGAACTCCTGTCATCAGACTTTTGGCAGGAGTAGTGTGTTGTGCTCTCTACCCTGCCCTGCCTTCTCTGCTGCTGTGTTCAGACCAAGGCAGCAAGTTAACCAGCAGCCCCTGCAGCACTCCGGCTGCCTGCTCTTATAGGTAAGCAGCTGCAGTGAAAGTGCTCCATACAAAGCGGTTACAGTTCCCAGTGCCATCTAGTGGCTTTCTTCCTGAAAATAACTGGAGGAGGAGACGTGGAAAGAAACTTAATTTCCTTGTATTATTTCCCACTAGCTTGGTGAAATCTTCCTATGTGAAATGGTTTAGAAACTGTAATAGGTACTGGTCTAAGCTCAGGGACATACTCAAAAATGGTGAACAGTGGAAGTGAAAAACCCTCTAACAGGTAGGTACATTCAAAATATCCATTTTAAAGAAAAGCTTGCTCTCTAAATCCTCCTGTTTTAAGATATAGCCTTTCTTTATCTCAAGGGTGTTTGTAGAGGGACATGGAGAAAAGGAACTGGAGATAAAGTGTGCTGAGGAAGAGCACAGGGACAGAGAGCTGAGGGCCTGAATGTGGGCTTAGTTCTGGAAAACAAAGTGACAAAGTTGTCTAAAATCCTGCTCTGCTGCGGTCGCCCCACGCTCCAGCTTCATGCTCAGGGAATTCCTCCTCAGTTGGTTGCCCCAGTCCTGGTACCTGCTCGCAGGGAGAGTCTGACCGACCCGACCACTGCTTGCACTGGCAGAGAGATGCGTGTGTTGGAGGTAGGGGATGCCTGGACTGGATGGGCAGAGGCTGGGCCTGTCACCCTGCCTTCACACTGCCAAGTTCCTTCCTCCTTGCTGCACACTACTCCTTCTTCAGGGGATGAAATAATGGCATGAATAGTGCATCCTTTTATACACCCATGCACATTCCTCTGCCCTTGCATGGGCCCTGAGGTAGCACTGGGATTGGGGAATGACCAAAGCCAAATTCTGTTACTGAAAAGGAATGGGAAACTGGAGGAATCAGAAACATCTTGGAGTGCCTCAGGAGTGCTTATTTTCTGCGTGGTCTTATGCTGTCTCCATACATTGTCCATCCTCATATAGTTCTTTGTTAGGGGTTAGCTGAACTAGGCTAGCTGAACAAAAGGCTGGGGCTTGCATATTTTCCTTTACCTGAAAAGTTTAATGCATTCATTTAACCTTATGAAAAAAAAAAAAAGGCAAGAGAAGCCTGACTCTTTTCCTCCTGCCCGTTCTTCCAAGGCCTCCCTTAAAAGCTCCCTTTTATATCTCACAGGCATATGTTTCAATTTTCACTTGCAGGGTGTGATATTTGGTAATGTACGGATGAGTCATATTAATAACTTAGTGAATCAAAACATAAACTCAGTCATTGCTAGATGTGCTCTAGCCTTTATTTTTACAGTAGCACCTGTCCAGTGTTAATCACACTGTGCCGTTTGGTGCACCTGGGCTTTTCACAAATGCGCTAGACCTAGAAACCTCATCAGTTCTAGCTCCAGCAGGAATATCTCTCTGCTCTGATTTCCTGAAGTGAATTTTCATTTTAGCCCAGGAAAGGGCTATGAAAATCCTTTAACACAAACCATCTTATAAGTCTCTTTTTAGAGCAAAAAAGCAATAAAAACTGTGGGAAAGATCCATTTAAGTAGCATTTTTACTTTCAAAATAAAATGTTGGCAAAATATAATCAAAATATTAAGAGAAACACTGGAACTGTGTGTCAACATAGACATATCTGCTGTGAGCAATATCAGAGCGTTACTCTCTTGTAAATTGCAATAGCCTTCCGAGCCCTAGAACACCATGAAATTTGTCTCTAGATGAGGCTGACCAGAAATCCTATCCTACAGTAGAGGTCATTTTGCCTACATAAAATCTTCCTGCCAGAATATGGTGACTCCCAGGTCTTACTCAAAATGAGATTTCAGCCTCTTCTAAGTCTTCCCTCACTGTTTCATATCCAAGATGGCACAGAAGAGGTGCTTCTCCAGGAAGAAAAAATAGATTCAGTGATGAATTCCTGCAGGTGTAATAGGAGTAAAGGATTTCATTTTTTTACAGAAACACTTGCCTTCTGTTAGATTGTGCATTTACCTCGCTATCAAGGAAAATGTCTCCTGTCTGTGTCCCCATTTTGTTGCTTTCTTTCTAGTTGACCAGTCTGTTCCCATGAGAAACTGGACAGGAAGCCCTACAGCCCTTACCCTGCCAATGCTGAGAGAAAGGCAGGAGCCAAGTGGCTGGTGCGTTTGTATTTCCAGCAGTGTTGTTTCAGATCAGTTTACCTGCTTTAGTCTAAGTGGAAATTGCATGGAGATGCCACCATTCAAAAAATGGTTTCTACTGAGCAACCAATTGGGGGTATCTATCCCTATCTCCCGTCATCTTAGACATGGGAGAGAACTCACTCCTTTGGAAGTATCAGCAGCTGGCATTCCAGTTGAAGGGAGGATGATATCCTTAATGAGCAATGAAGAGAAGACTTCAGAGCCCTCCCCATCAGCAGGGAGCTTTCCTAGAAGAGCAGAGGTTCTGGGTGTCTTTCACAGGTCAAAAATTAGTTCATATAGGACCAGGTTCATAAATACAATGAGGATTTCTAATAGATGTGCCTCAAATAACTTGAATGTTTGACGCCAAGTAATTGACTTTATCTGTTGGCAGCATCTGATGTGCAAAAGCTCCACTTTGTTTTGCCATGCCATGGTTAAACTGCTCGCTAAGTAGTGTCTTATATTCACGGTCACAGTAGGCAGATTGAGGAATTCAGCTGTAACAATCTTTTGCCTTCCTCTGGACTGGTGTTTAGACAGCCCTGAGCAGCCCACCTGAGAAGCAAAGTATTACATAGGAGCCAGAGGTGAGAAGCAGCAGGAAGGAAGTGGAAATCAGCTTCCTTCGAAGAGGATTTAGGTGGACACATGGGAATAGAAAGCCAGGAAGGGGCACTGCAGTGAGACCCCTTGTTTATCTCTTGTCATAACAAAGGTACAAAGGACTTCCAGTGATGCCTCCACAGACAAAAAGGAATACAGCCTTGTACTGTGCTGACTTGCGTCTCACTGTCCAGATATTTATTAGATCCAGGACCTTAGTAGGATTGAAAATGTATTAATATGGTTAGTATCAATCTTATGATAATAAAAATGCAGACTATTCTTTAGGCAAGTGGTAATTGCCACTGCCATTCATGATTCTGGTCTCACATAGCTATCCCTAGGGTTTCTGTCTGTAAGCCATATTTAGTAAAGCTTGTGTTTCACCTTGAAAAAAAAACAAAAAACAAAAAAAACTTAATTTTCATATAACAACTCCTTTCCCTGTCATCTGTTACCTCCTCCTCTGTGCTGTAACATCAGTCCTAGTGTGTTATCATTTACCTTTTCTGGTACCCACTGATGAGGTCTGAAGGAAGAGGCAAGCAGTCAATGGCAGATTTTGACTTTGGCCCATTAAATGTGAGTGCTGATGTAAACTCTTCAATGTAGGATGCTTAGCTTAAAACAGTTTCAGAAAAAAAGTCACAAATGAAAGGAAACAGGGAATTGCAGATCCACTGTAGCCTTTTCCCAGGCCACTCCACCAAATTGTAACCACCTGGAGGAATTCTTCAAGATGTATTGCACATCATTTCCCACCAAGAAGCAAATATGAAATAATTATTCTAGGACAGACTAAGGTATGGAAGAGGATATATGAGCCCTTTGAGAACCTGGAAGGTCAACCAGATCTTTTGGCAAGAGAGAGAGTCCTAATCTTGAGAGTCAGTTTGGAGTCTGATTTGCAGCTGGCAAATCAAAAAGGCCCAGGAGAAGGAAAAGAGATCAAACGTGGAATTGCTCAGATGAAGGAAGCTGATCTGAGAGGAACAGGATGACACTTCTGTTCAGTATTGACAAGGCAGAGTTGTGGGTTATTGCTGTCCTGATTTTTTGCAGGGTGGAGTTGCCATGTTCTTTTGTGTGATGACAATTTGTACACCAAATAAGTTACAGTACTCATCATACTGGCTGGCAAGAGACAGCAAGTGTGGTTCTACACAGGTTGTGTAACTTTGCTCTCTGGTTGTTTACTAGCTGTGCCTAACTGAACACAGAACAGTCCATTCTAACCAGGGTAAACACTTTGCTTCTGTTTCTCTTTTCAGTATTTTATTTGGAGAGATTTTTTTTCCTTTTGGCTGTTAGAAAGCTTTGTTAAGCTGTGGGTGGTGATCATTTTGTTATCTTGTAGAAACATCCCTGGGAATATATTTTAAGACAAAATCTTATTTTATTAGTTTCTACTGGATTGAAGTTTCCTTGTACTTTGTACTAGTAGAGCCAGTTCATGTTTTTATAATGATTTTGCTATAGTTCAAGACCTAGAGCCAATGGAGTTCTGTGTAGATTTTCACTTTTAGGGTTTTCTTTAAAGCTTTCATTTACACAAAGGGAAGGGAACAATTTCTCTGTGGGCAGCAAAGCCCTTTCAGCTTAGAATGGGGTAGTTCTAGCCCTAGTCTGTGAACTGCAGTCTTTCCTGAGGAGGAATGTATTGCCTTTTTTTCTGTGGAAGTGCACTCAGCCCTGGCGTTGGGTACATATCTGTTCTCATTCAGTACAGCACAGAACAGCAAACCTGTTGCTGATTTAACAGTACTAGACAGTTTTTCAGATGAGTCTCATCTTAATTCTGCAAAACAAATCACTACAAATATTTATATCTCTTTTAAGAAGATCTGTTTTTAAGGGAAAAAAAAAACAACAACAAAACACTCCTTTCCTTCCTCTAGCCTTTGAGCTTGTTCTTTCATGATAAAGTATTGAGCGCAGAATGTGCATCGGTGCAAAACTCAGGCAACTGATGTGGTAGAATAGAAGTTCAAGAAACCTGCTCCCCTCTTTACCCATCTTTTAGGCAGTGAGAAGGCACGGCTAGTTCATTTGGGAAATGCTTTCTTTACCAAAGAAGCCTTTTATTTATGGCTTTTATACCAATGATATAAAAACAAACAAACAAACAAAAACAAACATAAAAAAAAAACCAAGGTTCATTTCCTAAATACTGAAATGAAACCAAAATTTCCTCCGACTAGGCTCAGGAGTGTTCTAGAAATGTCCCTAGAACAGGAGCAATAAGAAGGTATGAAAGAAGATCACTGATGTAAGTATTTTTGAGTGACAGTACACAGCACTATAGCAAGGTATGTGGTTGCCATCAAGAGAACTGAAGCAACAGATATCCGTGAATGCTACATGTCACCTATCAGAGAATTGATACAGATGAAGGAAGGAAGATGAAGAAGGTCTGGAAACCAAAGGATCATCCAGGGGAACAACAGAGACGTTTTCTGGCAGGAATGCTGCTGTGGTCCTGCTGGCAGCAAAGCTCCGGTTGGAAAGGAGTAAGCCCAGGGCTAAAAGCCAATATGTATAGATAGGTCTTGAATGCCATTACCACGCAGCATTGTTCCACGTAGGAGAATTAATCCAGCCTAAGAAAAGGCATATCAGCTGCAAGGGAATAGACAAACTGAATCTAGGAGATGTTCTGCTGTCAAAGCAAGAGTTTCATTTTTAATGAGGTCATTCCAGAGTGACTACAGCAGGTACTGATGGGATCTGAACCCCTAAGTGACAATTTTCAAGTATTCACATCGGTAGGCTAGTTTCAGCTATATTCACTCCAGAAATTTCCCTTCAGAAGTCTCAATTGTCATTGAAAATGCATCATCTGAAAGCAAAGTCTTAAAATCCCTTTTTTATTATTTTTATCTAGCACATATTGGTTTACAAGGAAATAAACTATGTGCTTTCCTCGGGTTCTCTTGATGTAGCATTGTATTCTGTAACAAAGATAGTGGTTATCAGTGCCTGTTGCTGAGGATGTTCATTAGGTATTATCAGCTTCAAATACAGGAAACAACCTTTGCTCCACTTACTTTTGTAAGAAAAATGGTAGCACACCATGATTGCAAGTCATCAGTGAGCTTTTCTGACAGTTTGATCATGCAGCATTGCCTTAAAGAGATATTTTCGCTTGAAATAGAATTCAAGTTTATATATCCAAGTGTGACATATGGCATGGTAGAAAACAAACAGGAATTCAAATAAGAGGTAGGACTTTCAAATTTGTGTTATGTCTGAAAGCTGTATGGATAATTAGTGCTTTTTCAGGGATTGTAGATGATGATTGGTTTATATACAATAAAAATGTCAAGCTTTATCATAGCATAATAGATTAATTGTCTAGAAGTTGAAAGGAGGATTCTATCAACTAGTGATGTTAATGCAGGTATCAAGTGATGCAATACTACCAAGCCACTTCTGTACCTAAATCACTCGATGTACACTTTCTCAGAGTTTGTATCTTCTGAAATTTGTGCTGGTAGTTTAAAAATAAAATAAAATAAAATAAAAATTAGAACAGCTTCTGCTGTTCTTGCTTAGTGTGCTAAGGCTGCTAATGGATCCATGTTAGACAAAATGATTTTACATTTAGAAGATGACTTGCTGCAGTTTCAAAATCAGCCATTTCTGTTAAGGTTGATCTGTTGTCAGTTTATTTAATCTGTACGATCTAAAACAGCAGTAACAATTGACAGGGTGTGGGTTAGAACATGGTAAGTGTATTTCCCAAGAGCCTTGGAAAACACTGCCAAAGTCTGAAACTGTATACACATCTTAGAGCCTACAACTGTATGGAGGCAGTGAAGCCTTTAGTATTAGTCAGGAGATCTGAAACTTAATTTTGTATGTTGGGTTTTTGGAATGTCAATGTTTTGTGCATGATTAGTAAACTAACTCCTTTCAATTCTAAATTCTGCTTATTTGTTCCATTCGTTTCAGGTTGTTTGCTGAGAACCACATTTTAGTAGCTATGGAGCTGGGTAGGAAGTTAAGTTTATTGCAGTTTTCATGAAACAACTTCTCTTCAAATTCTGTCACAACCCTGTTGATCGTCCTACATGGAATTTGTCTCCCTTTGTCAGTCTGTCTTCTTTTGCAGATATAGCATGAGATGTGGGAGAGACAAAGCAGATGGATTTGTGTAAGGTACACCTAGAAATATTTCCACGTGGAGAATGTGGGACCTTTCTCCTAGCCCCCAGGGTAAAGACTGGTACTTCAGTTCCACCCCACCCCCTACCCCCCTTTTCACCTGCACCTCCTGCTGTAATGTTAGCACAGACATTTTTATGGTCCATTTCCTTCTCCACAGAGGGATGAATGGGAATCAACAGCAAGCCCTTTTTCAGTTAAATGGATTTCATCAGACAGTATAAATTTACTCACAGATGGATGTTTCATGGAAACTTTTTGGGTTTCAGCAACCTTGCACCAACAAGGACAGGTTTCTGGACAAAATGCTGGCTACCAGCTGGCTTGCTCCTCCTACTGGAAACCTTCAAGTGGTTTGTATCCTTGCTCCAGGGAACCCCACAACCAAGGGATCACAATCTTCTTGTCTTCCTACTGAATAATCTGAGGGCCTCAGCTTCAGTGAGGGCTCTGGGTGCTTCTAGGCTCTTCTTATTCCAGCATAGGAAAGGAGTTAAAAAATTCTCTAAGTCCAAATATCCTGAGTTGCTCCTAGTATAGAACAGCATAGGGAATCCCTGGAGATGTGACAAACACATCCTCTTTTCCCCCACATTAAAGAAATAAATTCAGAACAAATGTTTTTCCACTTTAAAAAGATACTTTTAGTAATATTTTGTGTCCACAGGAATCTTTGAAATATCAAACTTTCGTACTTAGCTGGAATTAAGACTTGGAAGTTTTAAGCACTGGTGGGTATGGTTTTTGAGAAATAATACATTCTCAGCACTAAGACACCATGATCTCTGCTCTTCATGATCTGTTGTCCTTTGCTGAACCCCCCACTCTTTGATGTTCATTTATAGTGGCCTATAGTAAATAACAGCTCTATTTCAGCTTCCATGAGACAACACGTCTTTCTACAGTGAGGAAACTGACGCCTAAGAGGAGTGCCCTTTGCAATGTCATGGCTTCAGAAAGCTTGCTGGCAAGCTCGGCAGTGTCTTGGTCTGATCTGACTCACAATGCCTTCCCCTTACTTTCCCCCAACACTTCTAAAAAGAAAGGCTTCTCCCCCTCTCTAAGGAATAATGCTGGTAAAAGTTGTAAACAAAACGGTCCACCTTGTACTCTTTTATTTCTTCGTTCATAGCTAATATCTGGAGCCTTTTGGTGGCTCCATCATCCCACCACTTTAGTCCTTGGCACATGGAAAACCTGTCACTGTTCTTAGGGGGAAGAGATGGGAGGAAGCTGCAACCACATTCTCACTATTAAAATGAAGGAACATTGCCTTTGGCCAAGATCTTTTTACTGTCATTACAATTGTGCGTTATGTTTTTCTGGGAAAGTTGGCTTTGAGTGCAACTGGCAGAAGTTTTTGCCTATGTGTTCCTTGCCAAAGGGTGAGTCTCTGCATACAGCCGTACCCTCAGACCTCAGGGTCTAACTGAACCTGTGCTAAGCTAATGTCTTGAGTCCTGCATCCAGCTCTGTGGCCCTAATATGCAGTCAGGATAAGAAAGGTGGGAGTATAGTTCAGCAACACAAGCAGAGTGTTTAAATATGGGGTTCTTCTGTCTTTTTACTGTATTCATAAAAATGTTTAAGCAAACATACAATTAAAAAAGAGTGGCTTTATTAGAAGAGAAAAAAAAAAGTTTGTAAAGTTGTTCCAAAAATTCCCTAAGATTCATTAAATGGTCTGAAGTCAGAGGATTAAAATAAATTTGAAAATAGCTGAAATTCAGGACTATTTATAAGATACAGAGAGAAATACAGGAAAGCACTTCTATACATTAGAAGAATAAAATGTCCATTTTCTTTGTGGTTTGGTGTTTGGATAGTACCTGCTGTGGACCAGCTGTTGGGTGATGCAGTGGCTTGAAGCAGAGACCTGAGCAAAGTGTGACACCTAAGTTAGGTCTCCACAGAGGTTCTCTGGCTTAGGACACCTCCGAGTCACCAGTGGGGGTGGGATAAGAATTTTTCATCTGACCTAAGCTAGAGAAACGACTAAAATGTCTTTCCTCGCTCCCCCCCTGCACCCCCCAAGATGTGCAGGCTACTTGGCTTCTTCAGACAGTGAGGAGGCAGGACTCTCTCCATCCTCCCATGCATGGAGCTTAGCCACTGGGTGGTGGAACTGTTGGAAGAACTGGCTTTCTTTTTGTGCGCGTTGATTTCCATCCTGAAAGTGGCAGAACTAGTAGGACTGATTGCTTTGGGCTTTGGTGCTGGGGTGTTGAACATGCTGTGAGTTGTAATAGAAATATACGCAACTGCTCTTGCTAATGTGGTGATGTCAGTATCTAATAGCATAACAAGCTCACATCAGTTTTCCCGTGTGTGCACTAAAACGATCTCCCTCCTTTAGCTTGCTGTTTGTTTTTATGAATCTTGTAAGAATTTTTGTGTTCAATTGCTTTTGCTGTTCCAGGTTTAATTAAAATTGGCTACTGGTTCTCAAATTTAGTAGGGGGAGAAAATGGTAGCAGTGATGGGCACGCATGCAAACATTTGCATAGTACGATCACACAAGTCTTATTTTCTTGTGTGTTCTTTTTCCTTTTTCTAAAGCCAGAAAGTTTCTGAATTTGGCATGAATTTCTGGAGAGTTGGCCTGAAACTGCAATTTCTTTGGCAAATTGACTATTAAAAGAATTTCTCCAAGTTCCATCCAAGCCCTGGTTACTCCTGAGCATAGGTTAGTAAACAGTTTGGAGAAGAGAGGGTCTTTGTCATTCCACCAGCCAGGCATACAGCTCATGTTATAGCATAGTTCAAAGAGCCTTTCCTATCTCAGATTGGAGGCAAGGGTACCAAGACAGCCAGTATACTAAAAGAAGACAAACTGTCAGCTTCTGTGCCTCCTGCAATTGTTAATTAACTTATTGTTATTTTATTTCATCTGAAGAGTTATACAGTTGGGCAGGATGACATAGAAATAGGACAAAAAAATTGTTGAATTAAAAAAAAATCTTCATCAAGATCACAGATGTATAGTGAAAACAAGATCCTCCTTTGTTCTTTCTTATGAGTACTTGATGATATGAAGGAAAATAAATGTGGATCCAATAAATAGAAATGCTACTTTTATTTAGTGTCTGGTAAGCCTGTTTAATTCAGTGTCAAGGAAGGTTACAAAGATTAGTACTGTAGCTGATAGTTCTAAATGGCTGAATAATTTTATGACCAATAACACTTCTAACTCCTTAAGCTAAATGAAATCTGACACTTCAAAACGTATGTTGACAACAAACCTCTCTTCACTACTCTTTTCTTCTACGACATATAATGGCTAGATTTTGGCTTCAAGGTGCTGCCTGCTGTAAAGCGCTAACTAAAAGTAGGATTTCAGGATGAATTGCTGAAAGTAACTTGGTACTTCAATAGTTTCTGTATATTGCATGCACAAGAGTTTCATTAGAGAGACTGTGAATTCTGTCCTATATGTAATAGTAACAAAAAGATAAAAAGTTTTTTTTTTTTTTTTTTTAATTCAGACATTTTAACATTGTTAGATGCAGCTTCAGTGTTGTGTCAAGCTCTGTAAAGGGTCAGTCCAAGTAAGCATCTCAACTGTAAAATATGTGCAGTCCTTTTTTTGGACTACAATGGAAATTTCATCTTGCCCCACGACTCCCAGTTCTCCAAGAGATGATTTGTAGCCTTTTTTGACATGAAATAAAAATGGAAGTCTTTTGTAGAGCTTTGCACACATCCACTTCCAGATGAAATTGGGAACAGAAATGCACTTTACTGGCTTTCTCTTTTTATCAACTTCTAAAAAGTTTCAGTTCATCTGAAGACTTCCACTTCAGTCCATCTCGAGTCACTTCGTCTTATTAAGTCTTAGGTGCACCAGGCTTCTAAATTCTTCATGTCTTTGTAAATAATCTTATTGCTTAAATCGGATGGCATTTGGTTTTGCTGTTGTAATAGTTATTGTGGTTCTCATGTCCAGCCATGAAGGAATGTAGTTGTATTTCCTGTGTTAGAGATCTTGAAAACTTGCATTCTAATTCTAAGGTTGTGGTTATTGTATCATTAACTTAAATCTTCTTGTTTTGGAGGGCACAGTTACTATGGGGGGAACAGCATATCATTGTAATCTCTACAATTAAGATATTCTTCTTTGTGACTTGCATTTGTCTCCTCCTCTCCTCCCCGTATGAACAAATACAGATCTGTGACAGAAAATGAGAAGAATCTGAGAAGGTGCAGAGATCTTTTCAGGTGGCTTGAGATGGGTTAAAGGGAGGTTGCTTTCACTGGGTAACATGTTGAACTATCCAAGTGCTAGGGCAGATGGGATTCAAGGCAATGAATTCAATGACAACCAGGAAGACACGTCAATGATGGTAAACCTCTGGAAGCATATATGACTACCTATCGTAGTCATATGTTGTTGTAACTTTCATAGAAGCATTCTTTTCCCTACATATGTCTCTGACCTTTCTTTTCTGTTAAGAGTGCTTGAGAAAGTTTTCTGAGAAATGAGAAAATTGAGAAATTGTCTGTTGTTTTGTGCAACACACTGATTACATCCTTCAAAATTATTCTGTTTGTAAATGGTTTACCATCAGTGTGCAATATTATTACATCAGGTATGACCCAGAAATGACTGCATTCTGTGTCAGTCAGCTGAGCCTTAAAATTGCCTGTGATTTTCAATATGCAATGATAATTTCTGGAGGTTTGTAGGATCTTATTTTTCATGAAATTCTCATATTTTTATATTTTTTAGTTCTCATGTCTCTACATCTTTTCAAGTTGCAGGTTTTGATTATACATCTAAAAATACATAGATTGATTTGTTGCAGTCAGTTACTGTCTGGTTTAAAAGTGCAGACAGTTGGGAACAAAAAAAAAAACAAAATATGACTTTGACATGGTTGGCTTTCAAGACAAATAGCAAGTAGTCACAGCAACCAACTCTGGAATGAGAAATATTTATCCTCTGGTTGTTCATTCTAAGAGGTTTGATTGGTTTGTGACCATGGAGTTAACTGAGAAAAGGGTAACTTTGGAAAGGGTTGAACTCATAATTAGCTCAGCTGCATTGATTTACCTTAGGTGGGTGAAATGTTATCCTAAGGAATCTAATTTTTTGTAAGGTATGCAAACAACTTCTTAGATGGGGGCAGACTTCACTTTGTTACAGTTTCATAGGAAATTCAGTGATCATTGCTTTTTCCAAAGATAATTCAGGTTTTGTGTCCAGAAGGATTTCTACTGTGGTTGTACAACGGCAATAAGAAATAAGGTAAAATACCCCAGAAGGGTGCTATAGCAATATATAGGACTTTTCTTTGCCATTTATCACTGCTCTAATCTGATGATCTGGACTGTTCAGTGCTAGGGACACCCATAAACCCTGATGGTCTGTTGATCTAATTCTGTCAGATTCCTTCTCTTTCCCGCCTTGCTTGGCAGAGAACACTTGCATGCCAAGCAGAGCATGTGTGTGAGCCAACATGCTGCAGCAGCACTCCTGGGAGGAGCTGCCATTTTGGTTCCAAAGTACGGGTGTAGTAAGTAAAATTCTTTGTTGCTCCCATAAAGATATGACAGCGTTTTAAATAATAAAATGACAATGCAAAGACTGGAGGGAAGAGCTGTCACAGCCTAATTGAAAGTTCGTTATGCTGCTTATACCATTATCGTAAAACTCTTTATCATGTGTCTGTAAATGTGCAAATTAAAAACCCAGAGGTAATTTTGTATTTTATCTGCATGTAAAAAGATTGTGAAATTATCATCTCTTTCATAGTTAAATAACTTTAACCTGTATGGTGACCTTTGAATATGCAAATAACAGAGCTTTGTTGGATAGAATATATTTTGTTAATTATAAAATGATAAGTGGAGAAAATCTGAAGAAAACAGGAATTCACTTTGAAGTAATCATAGTGGAAGGTTTATGTGATAAGGAAAAAGGAAATGTTTTATATTTATGTGCAGGCTCAGAAGAATGATTGTCTACTGCTGTTCAAATCTGTGACTCTGCAGCTGTAATCAAAACCAGCAGGAGAATTTCTAACTTACATCACCAGCAGCAAACTTGGTGAATATATAATGCGTGCCCAGAGACTTAAGGAATTTCAATAGGCTTTTAAGTAACAGGGCTTTTTCTTTTTTTTTCCCTTTTTGATGTTTTTTTCCTGTTTTGTTGTTGTTGTTGTTCTCAGTTTGTAAGATGTCTTTGAAAAAACTTAATGCTGTGACCATGAAACTGAGTAATAATTAAACATTTTTTCTGCAGGTCAGAATGATCATTTTCACATAAAGAGGAGAGAGAGTGTAATGAACATGAGGAGAGAATTAGTTGCTCTTAGGCATGGTACAAGTTGTTTTTGAACAAATCTGTCTAGTCTCTTGTCAAGACAGGCATGCTGACTTGTGACTTTGACATCTCATGTGCACACACATTTTAAGTGACCGTGTCTTGATTTGATGATCTCTGGAATGAGGTGGGTTTGGTTTTTGCTTTATGCCTGGAACCTGGCCAGAGATTTCAGTTTCTCTCTCCAGAGGACTACGGTGGGAATCATAAGCTGCTCTATTGTTCTAGCAATTCTGGAGTACTCCCAGATACCGTTACACTACTAGAGGCAGCAAAGTTTAAGTAAATTTCACCATTGACCTCAAAGGGAACAGTTGCAAACCTTCAATGAGTAAGGTCATTTATAGCTGATGTAAAGCAAAGATAATATAATCTTAAGTTTGGAAAGAGCTGGTAATACTGCCTGCAGAATACAAAGCTTTACTCGAGGGATACTTGCTTGAAGGTATGGTTAATATGTAAGGTGGAGGAAGTCAGTGTTGTAAGCCTATTTGCTGTTGGTATACCATTCACTGGCAGAGTTAAGATTTGTGATTAGCCCTAGCAGAGTTCTGTATTGTTGTAATCATGATGCTTTCTGGCAGCTTGAGCTCTGTTGGGTTATATATAAGAAAAAATGACAGAATCAAATTCAAACTGTAAATCTACTGAGTGAATTCTATTAATGTCTTTTTATAGACATTTACTTATTTTCATAATTTCTGTATTAACAGATGTAAATTACAGTCAAGTCTTTCTTTCATCTCTTATTTTTTTTATCAGAGAATATTTGTTCTCCGTTGAGCTATACCATGACCAATTCAGATTTGTTGCTTTATGTCTGTTTGTGTGCACTTCTGTTCGGGAAAATTAGAAAATAAAACCCTTTTCTTTTGTCTCATTGGATCCTGCAAAACTCACACTTTCTCAAAGTAGATCTTTCTGATTACTGCTTACTATGTAAGTTTTGACAGAAAGTTAGACAGTCTTGGAATTAAGATTCCAAGAAGCTGCAAGCATGCTCTGTTTTGACTACTACATATGAATATTTTTGAAGGCTGCAAACTATGCTGTCAGTCAGAAATTCATCATGTGAGCAAAATGTGGTTTCTCTGGCTAAAAGTGTGAAGGGCTTTATCAAGGAACATGGGCGTGTTTTAGGAGGAAAATCCCTAAAGACATGGTTAGCTTAAATTTCTCAGAAGAGCTGACACTAATGTAAATAATTCTTGACGATATTTTGCTGTGAAGACTCTGTTATAACATTCATCTCCTGCATGCTGTAAAGAGAAGCCTCTTAGGTTGTTATGTTCTGAGAAGTGTAATAAAGGTATATGAAAGTAGAGAAAATTGAATTCTAACATGTAGGCAAGTTATGGACCATTTGTTGAAATAGTCTCATATTTGTACCTGCCCTGGTAATATTTCTGCTCTGGGAGCGAGTGCAGAAACTTCAGTACTGCCATCGCACAAGTCACAGCAGTTGAATTTTCTGTCAATTTCTCACAAACTCCTCCCAGTGGGTTTTCATGCCAGTGTCCAGTACTTCTGTCATTATCTGTTTTCTGTAGGCATCTATCGTAGGCAACAATATCATGAAGGAGCTGGGGTAAATTTAAATGTAGGCCAGACTCTGTTTCTTTCACTCACAGAGTGAAACTAGTTCTTGACATTAGTTCTTGGCTAAAATCAATGGGAATTGCTTAGCCTACACATTTCCTGCTAAATTAGATCTGTTAGAAATTGTGAAAGCATCAAGGCCTTGAGGCTTGCTGGCACAGAACAGTCTGTGGTTCTGCTTGGAAGCTCTCTGGGCCTCCACGTGCATAGGTACTGCTGGCTGGGGGTAACTTGGGACATCGTAACTCTGACACATGCCTTGGGACTGTGTGGGTGAATACTGTTTTGCACGGGCCAGAAACATGCCAGAAACCATCCTGCCTGTTTAACCGCACAGGTGTTCATATTTGAGTGTCTGCGAGCGTTCAAGGGCATTATTTAATTTATTATTGTACTTCAGCGTAGCTGCAGTAGGCTGAAGAACTCTTCAGTGAAGGAGTAGAATCCAGGTACCTGGCCACTCCTGAGAGTACAGACTGAGTTGTCTGGGCAAGAGCAAACTACAGAGGTATCGTGTCTTCTGGAACAGGATCCTGCAAAGATCAGTCTCAGGAACCTTAACAGCAATTTATATGCTGTGCTGGAGAAGGCTTTAGTAGGGAAGTGTCTGTGTCTTATCTATTATTTAAACTTCCTTGGCAAAAAAAAAGGTGATTGCAGACATGGTTGTGATGATGTTTGGATTGCTGTTTATGGAAAAGAAATCCCGTGCATCTTTATTAATTTTTGTATTGCAAAGATAGAAGACTGCAAAAGTTGGAAACATGAGCAGCATAGTACCACGTGCTTGGTACACTGGGTTCTGGGGTGTATGCATATTACAAAAACTCATTCGTAGCCTCATACTGATAACAGACTTAGCCCAACAGGAAAGTCATAGCCTGCAGACTTCCAAATCTGAAAGATTTGAATTCACTGATGTTGGTATCTACCATTCCCTAGACATATACAGAGAGAAAGTCTTCTGGACCAGAGTAGGAGCTTGTCCTAAGAATGTGTGAAAAACTGCATTTCATGTAGCATCCGCTTGCTTTGGGTTTCCCCTAGCAATAGGAAGATATTTGAAGGAATCTATATATTGCTGCTATTCCTGGAATGGAGATGCACTGGTGAAAAGAGAAATGCAAGCAACAACTTCCCACACATCTTCCTGTTCTCACTGTCCTCAAAGAATGCCAGATCTCATTTGACCGTAGCTGATTTGGACAGTATTGTCATCCAGTGGGGAAAGCAAAAACAAAAACAAAACACAAAAGGAATGCCTTCCTATGGGAAACCAAGGTTAGCTCTTCAAAAAAGCTGCATTCCATCTGGGTGCTCATTTACCTTTTCGTAACGGAAGAGGTAATTGTACCTCTGAAACTGTAACATTTTTAACATTTGCCATTATTATCCATAAAAGTGTAGTACAGCTCTTGTGATGGGACTGAGAAGCAAACTTATTCTTCTTATGTGAAAGGCTGTGTTAAAAATGGGAATGGACTATTACAGGAACTTAACAGAAAAAAAATCTTTTCCACCACCATATGGTAGTGATATAACACAAAGCGTTTTCCTGCCAAGATATCCCATTACAGTGGCAGGCTGCCAGTAGCTTCTCTCCTCCTCATTCAAACAACAAAAATATCCAAAAAGAATTCTTTGGCTGAATCAGGCTGTTGCTTATAAATATATACTATTGGCTGGTGCTCAATCTACATGCTCAGTTTCTCTAGAGAGCCAGTCCATTTCACTGTAAGAGTACTGGAAAATGATTTATCCAGCTCAGCTGCTCTAGGACATTTCTTTCTATTCCAGGTCTTGGAAAGAAGAGTCTTGCATTGCTGCAGTCATTGGTCCTCATTGCTAGCTCCTTCTTGAACAAATTTTGATCTCGGTACAAAACTCAACCCATCTTAGTCCTCTCTCTTTGGATCTACACTTATGAATGTGCAACTCAAAGAGGTGTGAGCTCACTATTCTCCAGACACTTTGGCAAGGTCCGTTTGTTCACTACAGCTCAGCCTAGGAAAAGCCTGCTGAACCAGGCCTTATGTCTGGTGTAACAAGAATTTGTCATGGATCTGCAGTTCCTTCCTAAGGCTGCCTTATGTCATTAATGTGTGCAGCATCAAATTATACTCTCTGTGTGTTGTAATGGGGAGACTGGGAACCTTCTTTCTTGCTTAATCGCTACCAGTAGGAAAGGCATAATGGTTTAATCATAGAGCCTAAGGTAGTTACTGATATCCCCAGCATCAAAGCACAAGACTAGGTAGGGATACTGACTTTGCTTATGACAATGTCCTGCATTGATGCTGTTGTGTGTTCAGGAAGCATTAGGCCTTTATAACCATTGACGGAACTATCTTCCTCCAGGAAATGCAACTTTCAGCCTTTAGATGAAGTTTTTGCTGAGGGCATGGCTGTATGTTGGGCCACACCCTCAGATGGTGTAATCCATCACAGCTTTTTTGGCCTTTTTCATAGACATCTCCTGCTTTCTATTTCTGAACTGTATATATCTTCACTAAGTAAAGCACCATAGATGTAGTTGCTTTGTGACATTGTCAGTACCCCAGGACATCTGATGTCATTATTGTTCTGTCTGTCTTTATCTGCACCTCTGTTTCTGTGCAGTTCCCTAGAGATGATGGGAATATATCAAACCAAATAACCATCTGTCAGGGGGCAAAACAATATTTGCAAAATATTGAATGATTCATCTTTTGGCAAAATCATTTCCTACTGTGTTTGCAAAGCTTGCTGAGCTTTCAGCCTTGCTGAGAATAAGAAATGGTCCTATTTTCCTTGTTGTCCTCACTTGCTAAGCAGCTAGAGCTGAGCGCAGCCCAAATAGATATATACATCACACTACAAATCATTTTCTCAGTTTCATGTGTTAATATTGATCATAGGTAATTTTATTTTGTGTGGACAGACTAATATGTGATTAGCCACATTTAGATTTATATGTGTGACAAATTGAGCTACATTATGTTGCATAGTTTTTAGGTGCAAATGGTATGGTTGTTGGTGTAATCTCGTTCTAAATTCTTATAATGATACTTTTCTCCTTTTACTGACAACTCCAGTACTTTTTATTTCAGTTCACTGAGGTGAGGATAGTTCACAGGTTCTTTTTCCCAGACAACTAACCTTGGGAACTTTGGGAAAACAATTAATGAGTCACCTTAGATATTGCATAAATCTTTGACAGCCAACTTTAACAAATCAGGGGTGCTGCATGAAATGATAAATGAAATCACTATGGTTGTGGTCTATTTTGAAGAGTTACCATTTTCTTGTTGTAAAAGATTTGAGGAAGGTGTAACCAGTAAAGTTGTACGTGAGCTGTAAAAGGTCCCTCCATCCTCCAGAACCAGAACTCTGGAAACCCCTGAAGTTCTTTCATCTCTGCAAACAGACCATTCCTCGTTTGGAGGCTGCAGATTCTTTGCTCAATGTTTTCTTGCATGTGACTTTCAAGAAATGGATCTGTCACTTACTGAACTTAATCTAACAAAATTGCTTTGTCTTGCAATATACTGAACCAGGATTTAGCACTTGATCTAACACATCCAGTCTGCAGTGTGACAGTTGGTACTGGTACCACAGAAGCCCAAGTTTAGGGCTAGGCCCCCCGCGTTAAGCAAACCTCAAGCACAAAGTAAAACAAATGTGCTGTCATTCCTTCTTCTTAGCATTATGCAAGAAATCTACCAATCTGTTACAAACTTGTCAGCGTAAATGCTTGTCGAAGTGCTGTACACAATGATAACGGCATCTCCTCCATTCCAGCAGATAGAACTTGATCTGCAAACCGAGGTGACAAAAGGGAGGGAGCCTGGAGGAGAGCCCTGCAGCCAAACACGTGGGTCTCACAGTCCCCCTGCTTCATCGTTAGCAGATTGGAAGATCCAGCGTGAAGCACAGCAGAGTGCTGCTGGATAGCAAGATAATTATAAGATCAAACTCTGTCAAAACCAGAGAAGTTGAAGGCTGACAGGCACAACACTGTGTCCTTTATATAATTCATTACTGTCAGAAAAGAATTTATCATTGATCCGCAGGCAGATTCATGTTTACCTGAATGTAAGGGGCTGCTCAGTATGCTGTTGTAGCTGTAGGGCAGCAGGAATAGGAAACTGGCCACAACAGATTACTTTGGGACTATTGCCTGACATACTGGGATGATTCTAGGAGACCCCAACTGCACAGCTGGGTTTGTGCTCTTTGTATCTGAACTCTATTGTCTCCCTCTCAGTGTGGCTGAAAATATGAGTATAGACAAATGGAAAACTTGCTGAATCACTTGGTAGTCATGCAAGCAAGGGAGCACTGAAGAAGTTTGTATCTTGTAAAAGCTGCCAGAGGAAAATGGGGGCCTTAAGTCACTTCAAAAAAATTCTCCCAAGTCTCGGCCTTGTCACTAAAGCGGTGATTTAATGCATTTTTTTTTCCTCTTCCCACAAGCCATCCTGACAGTGCTAGTTAATCATCCTTTTTTCCAGCTATATTTGAATGCAGTCAGAGCCCTAAGTGGATGAGGCCAAAGACGTCTGGACTGTCGTTACCATCTGGGATCCCAATCCTCTTTGTTGTTAAGGGAATACAGGGAAGTGGGGAAAGCAGCTGCTCTCATCAGTCTTCTACTTGGGTAAAGGGTCCATCTTCTGTGGGTCAGTCCTCCACTCCAGCTTGTCATCAGTGTCTCATAGTTTCTTGTTCCATTTACAAGCAGCTATTTTGGATAGATATGTTCCACTTTAAATGGAGAGGGGTCCTGCTGCTGCAGTGTGTCCTTCCTGGGAAACTTTCCAAGTGCAGGCAAATCTGAAGGGCTTTCTGCTCTTTTGTTCTGTGCTGTGCACTGAACAGAGATATCGTTCGATAACCCTCCTATCATACTGGGGGAGCCAGTGACAGAGAAAAGAGAGCTTCAAGTCAGTAATGACCCATTAAATGCAAGCCTAATCGTTCAACAGTTAAGAATAGAAACAGTTTCCTGGTCTGGATCTTTCCAATTAGGCTATTTGACTTATTCAGCAGGCAGTTAGGCAACACAGATGAGTTAATATAACAACACGGTGTGCCTCCTTTTTCCCTACCTCTGCTTCTTCATTTTCTGCTGAATTGGTAAATTGAATCAAGGTGCTGCTGACTGCAATCAGGTGAGCACCAGGAGTAGCAAGAGGGGAAGGGAAGGGAGGGACTTAGTAAACAGGCAGCTGGGAGGATAAGAACTCAAAGTTGTGGACGGGGAGTTAGTGTAGTTCATATGCTTATGTGTCTGTATTCTTTGTCTTGTGGATATTGGAAGTGAAATGGACTGTCCTGTCATGGTAAGAGTGTTTTTTCTTTGCTTGTGTTGGTAATGTGGTTGTGACATCAGAAGTTGGTTATTTTATAAAATTTTCTTGTGTCAGGACAGACTGAGAAACAGAAGGGCTGGAGATATTAATCATAAAGTATACAGTCCTATGGTGAGGAGGAAGGGGAGGTAGAGAAGTAGTCCATTATCTGCTAAGTTGGCTGCTTCAGGAGAGTACGTCCCTATCTTGAATGCAGTAGAGGGGGAGGCATCCCCTTCTAATGGGACTTATTCCTGCTGGAGTCTGTCCTGAAAGGTCATCTGTGGATTCCCCCTTCTCAGAACAATTGAGTGTACGGATGTGGTAAGTGGAGGTGGTGAATCCAACCTGCCTTTTGCAGCAGTGAAGGTATGTAGTGTGATGTGAAGAGGCGTATGTTACCCTCTGGTTGTGCAAAATTGTGTTGAAATTTTTAGAGGAAGTATTCAAATGCAGTAACCCTGGAGATGTCCAAGCCTTCTGCCTGCCCCGGAGTAAGGAGCAAATACGTGCCCGTTTCCAACTGTCCAGGTGCCTTTCTTCCCTCCCAGCGTCTGTGGCTGTGTTCTAATAGCTGTGTGTGTATAAATAAAGTGTTTCCAAACTGAATCTAGCATTGTCTGAAATATTACCAAGTGTTTGAAAATACATGGTCCCTCACTGTGTCCTAAAATGTGCAGGTAGAAGGCTTGGCTGTATGTTATTGTATGTAGTTGAGCCCAACCTCCCTGCAGCGCTGTCTGTTCTCACACATGCCCCTCTGACTGCTGGCTTCCAGCAGGACAGGAGTGCCCGTGGAGCATTTTCCGTTGTTCTCTTTAACCAGCGTTCCCAGCCGCTGTGAAATGTGGTGGGAAGGCAGTGGGGCTTAGGCTCCGCTTTCTTTTATTTTCAGTTTTTTCACAGCTTGAGGTCCATCTTTCAGAAATGACTGTATGTAGTAAGGGGTCCTTGTCCACCGGGCTCCTTGGAACAAGGCTGTGTAGGAGCGAGGGGATGAGAGTGTCCTCTCATGACCTAGACAGAAGGGGCAGTGAAGAGGAATAATTTCTCTTGCTGCTGTTATGATTCAGTACAGGATTTATTTATTTGTTCATTTATTAAACACTCGTAGATGGCAAGATCCTATTTACTATTAAACCATTTAGCAGTTACTTACATTCTAGAAGAAATCCTTTCAATGCTCTAATTTGAGTGGAATAGACCTTTAAAACAAAGTGTACTGCTGTAAACATTTTCTGGAAGAAATAGTTCTGTTAAGGAAACAATGCTATAAAAGTCTTCCATTCCTTATCAATTTTAAAAAGATGTTATTTCTTACCTTCAGCTGATGAAGCGAAGGGAAAGGCTGTAATTTCTGAATTATGTTATTGGTTTGTTGCCTGGCTATTTTCTGAGGAATTGCTCTGTGGCATTAAGGACCCCAGTAAACTTCCAAGAAATGAGAATAAAGCCTTTCCCAAACCTAGTTTTATGATGTTGACTGTCTCTGGGCCAGTCCACTTCTTGTATTTCATTCCTTTCTGAAGTGGAAAAATTGATGCAGTGTGGTTTTTTTTTTTTTTTTTTTCAACTTGATTGAACTTGAGATCAACTCGAAATCATCTGATGGGAGTACTGTTGGAGGTGACATGGTTGGGAGAAAATAAAGAGCCTCTTTAAAATCTATTCTTGTTTAATTGTGAGTCCTTCTGGGAGTAGTAGGAAACTGTATCCAGACAGACTCTGTCTTAATTTCAAGCAGCTATAAGCTGTCCATTGTGGTGCGTAGGCTGCAGACAGAGTGTGAAGGCTGAGTGTCGTCTTCAGAAGAGAAGCCTAGGTAAGTTAGCAATTGGGAACTTCAGATGCGAGAAACAGACACGCTAATTCGGGGGCCTAAGGACACTTTAAAACCCCCATTAACATCACTTAAATCTCGCATCTAAACTTTATCTAATTGCTAACTTACCTAGGCTTCTCTCCTGATCATCTTTTTTGACAGGTTTGTGCTAAAATCCTTGGTGCCTCTTCTGCAGTTATGGTGTGTCTTAATTAGTTTCTGTGCACAGCCAGGACAGCTTTGGCTTGTCAGACATCTCCAAGGGAACTGCCTGCTTGTAGTGTTTAGGTTTCTTCGCAGTGTCTGTCTTAATCCATTTGTTCTAATACCTGAAAAATGATAATACTTTGAAAAGGGGTGGGGGGGGGAACTGCAAAAGACAACATGATGGAATTGAGATAAAAGATTTTGAGGCATAAGCAATTTCTGTGTGTATTTCATGAAGATGATTATGATCAATGACTATGAAACCTTTAAAAGAACCTTGTACTTCTATTGTAGTACTCCGTATCTTAAGAGTGAAGTTTTATCCCTGTTCTGTATGTGCAAGTGCCAGTAGTTCCTACGGGGTTACGGAGCACTGTGCTGTATGGGAATACATCCATTGTAATCAGCCCTTGATGCTGCAGTGTATTTGCTATGCTTTGAAATCAGTGTTAGTATGAATTGATGGTGGTATAAAAGACTAGGCTCTAATCCCCTCGGTTTAAATGTCGAAGAATATAATCAAAGGGGAATAAAATAGTGAAATCTTAGTATCGTTATCTATTTTCACGGTAAGGATCTGCAAAATCATTGCTTGATTTATTTGAATGTTTGTGGTTTGCTCTAACCTGGCATCTATTAGTCACTTAAGAATTCTCAAGCAGTTCAGACTGTCCTTTATAACCACCACTATCTTTTGACTCAGTTTTATTCTTCTTGCTTTTTTCTCAAGCCTACGCACTGCACTGCAATGCTATATAAGGTGCAAAAATTTACATAACAGAGCAGTAAGTGTATTCGTCCTTCTAGAACATACTCTACTGCAGCACAACTACCTTGTAATGTAGAAATTGCCATAGTAACTACTCATTTCTTATTGATTAGATGGATAAAAATTCTCATAATATACAAGCAGAGCAACTTGCTGGCTTATGGCTTCAGGCTACCCCTGTGGCAACTCTTACTTATGCATTTTCTCCTTTTTCTGTATGTAAGAATGTGGTTTTTTTTTTTTTTTGTATTTTAAATGAATTAGTTTGTGACCTAATCCAAGGAGTACTAGTCTCTTCTGTCATAATAGAGCTTAAAATTTAAATTAAACCTAATATACAGCTCACGAGACAGAATATTAACTCATATTGGTTTGTTATTGGGTCAGGACAACTAGATTTTACCTCAACGTGAAATCTGGAAGGAGAAAGGGAAGGAAAGAAGAAAGAGGCTTAGGGACGCAGCTAACCACTTTGCTGAGCTGACCCCTAATGAGTAAAAGAGAATGCTCTAGTTTGGTGGTTGTGATAAATCTCTCTGGAAGATGCTTCTTACCCCATTAGAATCAGTTGCATGAGAAAATAAGTACCGTTTTTGTTTCTTTAGCAATACTATAGACATAGTGATGATCTTTAGCAGTGGCATAGTGAATGCTTACTGAAAGCAAGATTAAGCTTGTAGTGAATTTTATAGTGGCTGGCAGGTGTCTTGGTTCATGTGCTGCTGTTGCTGAACATACTATTGTCTCTTACAAGCCTGAAAGATGCTCCAGCAAAGCTTCTACCATGTTTGTTTTGAAAGACAAGCTTTTTGTGAATTCTATCAGGGGATTGAAACTGTGAAGCACTTAGGCAGGATGCCAGATAAAAATTAAGCCCAACACATTCTTCAAATATGAAGTATCAGTTTACTCAGAATAATATAAAATGAAAGGATGGTAACTCAACCAGTTTTTTTAACACTGTAAAGGCTATTCTGAAGCTGTTCTGGACTCTTTTGTGATGCCTAGGCGTTGGCTATGATTGTATCCATTCTGTATGTTTATGCCAGGATGCTATTAGCTACGTGCGTAGGAGACTGAAGATTTTAGAGCAATTTTCAGTTCAGATCGTCCAAGCTCTTTTCACAAGTGATACCCATGCATTCCTGCTTTACTTGGCTCCAACCTTCTTCCACCTTCCAAAGTTTGAAATGCTGTCTTAGGGCATCACTTTTTACATTGTACTACCCTTCTGCTCCCTTAGTTTTATCTACAGTCCGACAGGCTCGCTTCAAACATTGTATGACCTTAAGATTGCTTGAAGGAGTTACTGATCCATAGGGCTGCAGGAAATGACGCCACCGTTTCAATAAGCTAGTCCTTCAGAGAGGCGGCTCAGGAAAACATTCCTCTCTCTGTAGTAGGCTACAGACAAATGGAGGAAGCTCTTTGGCAGCTGCAGATAGTTTCAGTCTTTAATGGGAGGAAATAGGCTTGGCTCTTCTTAATCTTCGATTGGCCTGAACTCCTGGGTGCTTGTGTAGAGGCTTTTGCAGGCAGTAGTGGGAGGTTCAGTGTTTAGTGTCTTTTGTCTGTGTACTGAGATCTGGGAGATAGGCCCAGAAAGCAGCCTGAAATGTAGACAGGAAGAGAACAGCATATGTAGAGAATGAGGTAAGAGTTTAAGGTGATAAGTGTTTTATATTGTTTCTTCACTTTCCCTCTTGCCCCTTAACATCTTTGCTTTTTCTGCCATTGTGACCCCTTTTTATTGCTTCACATTTACAGATTAGGAATGTTTTGTTTTCCTTCATCTTGCAAGATGGGCTTTAGTACTAGTCTTGAAAGGCGTCTTTCCTTAAACAACAGCATGGAGAAAGATGGAGAATTAAACCCAAAGACCAGAGTGCCAACTACTCTTCGGTCTGGTGATTCAAAGCTTGCTTATTTTCTATTGACACGGGATGAAAGAAACAGCCTGGTGCAGTTTTAGACGCTAGTGTTCTGTTCTAATGATTTTTTCAGGGTACTTTAAGATCTTTTTTTCTGAAGGATATGGAAAATACGCAGGTTGGTATTGATCAGACATAACATGTATAACTCAAAGTGGCAGGCTGGCATGATCTGAAGAAAATCTCAGAGAATCTTTTGTACACATCTCTTGATTTTCCCATAAAATTCAGACAGAAACAAAAGTGTTATTGATTCTTGTACTTTCCACTAAGAGTATTTTGGGGGGTTGGGGTTTTTTTGCTTTTTCTTAAGCATGCAGCAGTAGATTATAAAATTGTCATAAAGTACAGGTCATGCACTGTATCAGACATAGGTGGATAAAAAAGCATAAAAGCACCTATTTTTTTTCCCACACCCCCAAGTAGCTAATTTCCAAAGCATTAACTTTCCTGGAAGCTAGCTATTCCATGGCTGCTACCCGTTCCTCCTGTATGATGTAAGCAGGAATTCACAGGTTATGCACTGCAGAGAATCTAAAATATATATTCCTGGACATGCAGTCTTGTAATAATAAGCAAGTTGAACCTGAGCTTTCTCCCCTAGGTTTGACTTCTATAGTTTCTACTGCAGGGCTGCCTGAGATAGAAGGCATTAGACTTGAACTCCCCTGCCTCAAGTTCACTTCCACTCCCCTTATATACCCAGGTGGTCAGTCAAAAGTCAGGCCTAGCATTCTGGTTGGACTAAGGGAAGAACAGGGATCTCTCTAGACACTACTTCAAATGGCACTCCACAAGGTAGGGAGAGGAGAAAACGTACTAAGTCATACAGCAGGCAGTCAGAATACTGTCCTGTCCTGTGGATAGCAAAACTGTGTACTGATCCGCTGATTTGTATGTACAGTTTGACAGCCATCTGCAAGACAGTAATAGCAAAACCTTTGCTAATATTGTCAACCAACGATTATTCCAAATCAATATTTTAGTTTCATTTTAAAGCTGAACAGATGTATTAATCTTGGTAGTCATTTCCAAAGGTTTTAAAAAAACTTTATTTTTGAGGGTGGAAATAATGATTGGTTAGGTTTCATTCAACTGAGGAAACCTGGAGGGATCTAATATATTCCAGTGATCTTAAAAAACTTTTTTTTAAAAAATCAGTATATTGTCCAGAGTGTTGTATGCTTAGTATTTAGAGACCTGAGCTTGAAGTATTTGTAATGTTTAGGCATTTCTGTAAGTGTTTTACAGACATCTGCAGTGTTTTCATTGGCAATCTCGCACACCATAGCAGAAAATAAAAAGCTGCATCTGTTAGGCATTACCAGGTATCTGAACGCATATATGTATTTGTGTGCATCCTGCGTGCAGATATTAAATCTTATCTGGGATTACTATGTGACTTGTGTGTTTGGAGGCAAAGGTTCTGAGTGAAGACAAATCTATCCAGAACGGTGTAGAATTTACTGGAATTACTCTGGGCTTTCAAAGCGATGGCTGCAGTCAGAATCTGGCTGAAGTAATTAACTTACGAAGGAAGGGGAAGAAAAGCAGCATGTGGAAGATGTAATTAATGTGAACATATAATAGTCAGTAATAAATTGGCAGCTATGCCTGAGGTAACTGCCTTTTATTTGCAAAATACAGTTGGAATTTTTTAAAAGTAATTGCACATTCTCTTCCATTTCCACATGGTCCTGGAGAATGTAGTACAGTACAGATACCAACAGAAATGCAATAAAATAATGGTTATTGTTGCTTTGACTGTTTTTTTTTTTTTTTCTTGGTTCCGGGCTATAATATTATTTGAGGCTATGTCCAAAGGAAAGGAGGAATACATTTAAGCTCAGGAAAAGACAAGTGGCAAAACACTTTAGTGATGTCTAATATAGAATAATCTAAAAGGACAAGGCAGGAACAACCAGAATAAGTAACGGTAATGGCTAGATATCTATTTGCAGAAGAGATTTAGTAATGTAATTCTCCTGACTCAAGAGTAAATAACGGTTAAGATAGATGTTCTGAAATCCTCCCATTTTGAAGGCTTGAATTTTCCCAAGTCTGAAAGTTTATTGCGGCTTTTCCTGAATAACTGGCTTGGCAGCAGGTGTCACGGATGCTGGCAGATCTTCAAGAAAATGCATTCTACTGCTTGCATAGTGCAGCGCTCTGGAAGGCTGCGGGATGGCACCACGGCTCCCTGCACTCGCCTGCTGATTCAGCTGACTCAAACAGCCTGCTGCAAAAGGAGCTCTGTCCTTCCTTTCAAGAAATTTGCAAGAGGAAGATGAAGATGGCTTGCAGCTGGGGTTTGCTGCTGTGACCAAACATACTACTAGACTTCTTAATTGCCATTTGCAGGCTTCCTAATGAGTTAGGTAGAACTACGCTCTATCGGTCATTCCTGCTGCTACCTGGCATATGTGACTTCCCCTTTGTGTGCAGGTGGGAGGGCAGGCTGCCCACCATTTAAGTGCTTGTCTGTCTGTCTTGTTTTTTTTCCCCCTCTGTTTTTAAGCAATCTGTTTGTCTTCACCTGTGATGGTGGGGAGGAAAGGGGAAGTCCAAATCTGCTCTATCCTAAGCATCAGGGAGGATCTAGCCTATTTTCTCTGTGACTGAATTGGGATGGGATCTGGTAGTAACAGCCTAGCATTGGAGTGAGTTCTCGCAGTAAGTCTGATTAGAAGCTTTACTACTGCTTAAAATGAAACAGCCCGAAGACCAGGAAATATAGTTCTTTGTATAATACTCCTGCTGTAACTAGTCTTTGTATTGCTCACCCCAGGGGATCTTGCATTTGCTGCAGGCTGAGCCCAGTAGGCAGTTTGTTGCTGAACTAAGCCTTTAAATAGGCAGCATGTTTAAAAAAAAAGTGTCACCTGCAATTTTTGTGCTGGTGAATTTCAAATCATGTTCTAGGAAGGTCAGTACACTCCAGATTAATTAGCAAGGATCCTTTTAACATGATAATTACCATATCAGCAAGTGGTAAACTCAATGAATGTGAGTAGTCCTGGCTTGCATCAACAAGGAGATGTGTTGTAATTCTACCAGCTGATTCTAAATGCACCTCAGTGTGAAAGGCTTTAGACAACCCAGCTGGTCAGCAGTAGCACTCTAGCTTTTTTACCTATAGACTGGAATTAAAATCCCAAATGAGTTGCATTCCACTCTCCATATGTTAACCTTAAAACAGCATTGTAAATGATGATTGGCTGTTCTTCTTTCTGCTGGAAAAAGGCCCAAAATTAGAGGAGCAGGAGGTGTTGCATGTTATTACTGAAGTACAAATGGTAGAAAGGACTATGAGGTGTATAAGACTGCCTTCTTTATGGCTTCTCTCCTAGTGGAAGGGCCTGATCCTGCATAGAACAGATCACACGGTTTAACAGCTCACAAATACTAACACAGGTTCACATGTTTGGGAAGTTTTTAAACAGGTTCACTTTTAAATAGGTACATCTTTCAAAGAACAAACATTGCTTATCAGGCTATTGATAAATAAGCATATGACTGCTGCCGTGGTTGTAGAATCTGGTTCTGGGAATGCATACAAGTGTTTCTGTCTGTATATGGCTGAGGCTTTAGGTAAAGCTGAGAATTCTTAACAAGAGAAATTACCTTAATTAGGCCACTTTCTATTTGCTAGATTTTTTTTCTTAATATGCTTTTCTGATCTCATTAAGAATGGATGCAGAAATCTGTGAAACTACCTGCCATTTTCTGTGAGCATATGACTTTTAGGCAGACTTCCAGAAGTTACTTATCTTTTAATCTGTATAAGCTAAGCCCAACAAGGCTGTTGGTCTTAAATTGATGTATTCATGGGATAAATGAATCGGGCCGAATGTTGTTCACCCCAAATGTAGAAGTAAATGCGTAACTACTAGCCATTTCTTAAAAGTAGATCTTGACACTCGATAGACCAGATGATGTCTGAAGTGATTTCATGGGGCTTTGTGAAATGTTAAGCATGAGCCAGAATCCTTCTGTCTAGATTGTCCTGTCGATGGTGAGTAGTGCTGTCTTCTTTCTAGTTGGATTGTATGCCTGAGTCAGGCCACTTAAACAAACAAATGAAAAAACTCATAAAATGGCAACACTTTAAAAATCTACCGTCAGCATTAAACACAGTGACTGGTGGAAATAGAAAGGCAAGTACCTCTGTAGAAAATGCCTGGCTGACAAACACAGGTGTGTTCAAATGATCCTTGAGGATTTTATTATCTTTTTGATATATTTTTATTTGTAAGGTCTAGATTATTCAGACCATGCAGGTCCTAAGACAGTTTTGTGTGTGGTGTTTCATGGTGTTGCATAGGCTTTTTTTTAACTGAAAATCTAGCCAGGGATGAGGTAACATTCAAAGAAGCTTTTCCTAAATTTTTTGAATGAACAATGTTTAGATGTCATAGTAACAGTACAAATCTGTCATGCCCATTCACTTGCATGTCTGCAGTTGTCACTGCAGCAGCTGCTCCCATGCATGGCAAGCATAATGTTCATCAAGCTCTAGCTATAGCCCAGCCACTGATGTAGGGCTAAATGCTTCTGTTTCCCCTATTCCATTAGGATAAGCTTATCCTTCTATCTGAATACATGCAGGTACATATGTTAGCAGGGTGCCACCAAAGGTAATAACCAACCTTCTTAGTGTGCCAAGCCTTTCTTGCTACTACAAACTATGGCTACAAAATCCCTGTGGATAATATAATAGGGAACTAGTCAAAACCCACCAAAGTCCAATAGGATACAAAATGTCCTGTTTCTGTAACTTTTGCTTCAGAAATTTCCCCTACAGTTTAGAAGAAATTATTGATTTCTTGTTGGAAGAGGTGATTTATGTGCTCAAAGTCTTTGACCACAAAAATAGGCCAAGCCCTTTTGAAGAAGCTCTGAAAAATACAATTGGTTTTGAGTCAGTAACTGTGCTCACTGGTCTTTCAATGGAGCTTGGGATTCCTCTCTCAGTGGAAAAGCAGCAAACTCTTTCATTTTGTTATCTTGGTCAGCAGTAGCGTGAGTGCTGGCTTCATAAGGCTCACATGGGCAACAGGTGACTTCTCCTTTCCTGCTCTTCTGCAAAATGGTAGCACGAAAATCTAATGTTATCACTGCCAAACGATACAATTGTAGGGTCACAACTAAGATATTCTTAGCTGTAAAAAACACCAGCATCTGATTGAATATTCTGAAGTGGCCCATCAGGATTGAACGCACGATGAAGAAGGGTCCGTCCTGTATGAACAAGCTGACCCCGATGGTCCACAGCTCCGCACCGTACCTGCACAGCAGCAGGCTGGGGATCCGCCTGGCTGATGCAGTTGGTTTGCAGCCAATATGCTGTACTGGAAATAAAACACATGTTAAAACAACTCTCTTAAAACTTAGCCAGGATTGAGCTAAAGGGCAGCTTTTAGATACCCTGGATTAGAAATGCATTCAAGTGTGAACAGTTCAACATAAAGCATATCCCCTTTCTGAGATCTCTTTCAGCAAAGCACACTAATCTCGTGTTAAGCAGGCACTTACATGGTCTGCTGAAAAGTACCAAAAACTGTTTTCCCCTTTTCTATCCCACAAAGCTATCAGTATTTATACGCTTTAGAACAAGAAGTAGATCACTTAATCTTTCTGCAACAACTTCCCCAGATACTTTTCTGTGAAATTAATGTGCTAGGCTAATATGCATCCTTAAGAAAAAAAACAAAAAAAAAAAAAAAAACAACAAAAAACAACAACAACAAAAAACCTCGATGTTCCTATTCAGCGTTCTGAACTGTAGCACTTCAGCTAGCACTGGGCAAAGACCTTGCTTTTAAAAGATTCATCAGCAGGCTGTTGCTTTTGTCATGTGTCAGAATAAGAATAGGTCATGTTTGGTGGGGGGCAATATTAGGCATTATGGACAGGAAGAAACTGCAGTCCCTGCTTGCCATGGAAGACTTGAGCTACCGCTGCTCATTCTTAGCCTTCTGGGCATCAAATTGTGTGCAACAACTGGAACCTGCATGGGCACATCCCCTTTAGCTGTAATGACAGTAGTGGGCTAGAATGCTTTTGGTGGCATGGCATCCGGCGAAGGATCATCAGAAGGCTTTCTGTGTGGTGAACATGGCTGCATCTTATCAAAATGCATATAGCTTAACCTGTTTCTCGGGCAGCGTGGTTTCATTAATTTAGGACCTATAGCTGCAGTGATGCAGTGATGACCACCAAACATTGCAGCTTACCAAAATAACTCTATTGAGTCAGCACTGGGAAAAGAAAAAAAAGATGAGACTCGAGAGTGGAAAATGAGTTGTAGAATGGTGAACACTTTCTAAATCCATTAGGCAAAGCTTCAGCAGCAGCTAATTTTTTGATAGGTTTTGTCATTGTTTAGTAGTCCTAACTGCATTGCTGAAATCCTATATTGTTTATGAATTGCTCTTTTAGGTCATGGCTGATGTGTGAGTAAATGTTCTGATGCCTGAATGAGAAGTAGTATCTGTGCAGCTGTATAGAATTACCTAAAATGAATTGTACCTATGGCAAATTTCAGGAGAGTGTGTTCAATAACTTAATTTTTAACTAGTAAATGTAATTAAATAAGCAGAAAAGCAACAGCCAGATTTAAAAAAAAAAAAAAAAAAAAAAAAGCAAGCACAGTACATAGCTTAGTTCACTTAAATTAATGCTATATTTGTTTAAGTAGCATTTGAATTTATTTGGGTAGTAGTGATTGTGTAGTGTGTTTTGCTTTCCTTTTTTTCTTAATTTGAGTGTTGCGCATCTTTAAGAGAATATATTTTACCAGTAACAGGATTTTTATCTGTGATAAACTGCATCAGTTTTTTTCAGGAGGTGAGCAGCTGAGCTGAAATGCTGAAATACTTTTCCTACTTCAGCATTGAAAACAAAGCCTAATGCTGTCCACAAGGAAAAGGCTAATGAAAATTTCCTGGAATCATTTCTCGTTATTTTATTCATTCATTTTAATCAGTGTGTCAACCTAGTCATTGATTTTTATATAAGATGCTGGTGAGGATAACTTATCTTTGGACTGGTATAGTTGAATTGCAAACTTGTGATTGGAGGCCAAAATGGTTGGAACAGTTGACTGAGGAGGCTTTCATTATTCTCCTTTGATCTAGAGAAGCCCTTTCTGCCTATAGACAAATACCTGCTTGAGTTAGCTGAATGTTGGGCCTTTTAGTTTAGGGTAAGGACGTACAGTCCCAACATCATGTGGTCCTATATGTTCTCTGTGAATAGGTAACTTCTCCTGTGATAACCTCTTCTGAGCCTATGACATCTGTGCTCTAGGCTGTGCTGTTCCCTGTGTCTGAGGCTAGCTCATCTCTCCCTAGGCTCCAGTAACCTACCCAGATTGGAACTGTGATAGAATTCAAGACCAGATCTAACTCAGCGGTTCCATAGAGAAGTTCAAGGTGTGTGTGTGTGTACTGCCACAAGAGACATGCCAGCAAAAACTTAAAGCACTTTTTCCCCTTCTTGTCTATGTGCAAGTACTAACCTGCAAGATCAAGTGGAAACTGTAACATACTCCAGGTCCATACAGCAAGAATTGCATTTATGAGAACATAATTCTTCCTATGGGGGGGAAAAAGTGATAACAGTAAAGATGCAGTTTCCTTATGTGGTAACAAAAATGTTTTCTGTAGTATTTGGAGTGTTATTTAAAAGTAGGTTAAGCCAAACAGTGATTGATTAATGCACGCGTCTGAGATGCCTTAGTAAGACTAAGGAAAACGGGCAACTTCCATGCGGGATTTCTGATGTTCAGGCCACATGTTCTAGCCGTGTAATTGCACTAAATATCTGGTGTTAATATTATAATGATAAGCATATGGAAATAGACTCTGTCGCTCAATGTGTTTATCCTTGTAATGATTACACATTCCTTGTAAGCCTGAAGCTTCTCTGCCAAGTGGAAAGACCTCTGTTCCTGCTAGAAAATCTTTTGTGATATTAAAAAAAATAATAATAAAAATATTGAATAGTGTTTTTGTAAGAGAGGATGAACCTCTTCTGTAATTCTTTCTTTGTGATGGATGTTCACAATTCAGCTCTCAGTGCTGTGAGAGGGAGATGGGCTTATGTTCTCTGGGAGAGATTGCAATATTGAAAATTCACATCAGAACTATGCTGTTCCCTTTCTTTTTATCTTTGAACACTTTGTCATTCTATCACGAAGAAAGCACATATGAAATAACCAAAGAATCAACTTGGATAATGAATCACTAAAGCAAACTCTAGCTGCTTCCATGCCAGTCTAAAACAATTCATAACCTGAAAGGTTTACTGTGTATGCGGTGTTTCGGCTCCTGTAGCTGCAAGACCTGACGCTGCATGGCAGTTATGCTAGTTGTTTGGCTCTTCGTACCCTTTTATTGTGATGGATGTGACAAGCTTCTCTGCTGGCAACGGATGAGTAGTCTCTAACAAAGCTCACAGGACTGTTATGTCTTTTATAAAGGGAAAGGCGAGTGCAGGCAAACAGAGCCCTTGAATGTAGCCTTGTGTTATCTGTGGGAATACAGTTTGAATAGTCTGGATGCTACGGACAGCCCAAACAAATCTTCAAACAAAACAGATCTCTTTTGCACTATGCAAATTATTTATGCTAGCAAATTGTCCTTACCGCACATCCTCGATTTCCAGGGTATCGCTAGCAAATTCAAGTATATCTGCTGCTGTTCCCACAAACATGAGAAGCAGCTGAGACAACTGATCCCGTGTGATTTCAACCCCAATGGGGAGAAGCCATCTCCCAATTACTAGTAGCAGTAGAAAAGTCTGGTGGAGGGCCAGTGTCCATACAGTCTCACAGATTGTGGAGAGCTGATTCACAAAGACTTTAGCCTGTTTAAAAAACAACAATAACATACTGTAACTTCAGGAGACTGACGTTAAAGATGGCATTCAACCTTCAGCCTGCTTTTGTTCTCCTTCATATTGTATTAGAGCAAATCATTTTTATGTGGCAGGCATGATTTGAAAAAGGCATATTAATACCAATTTTGGGTAATGAATACTGATTCTTTCTCTGTGCTTTTTCTCCTGTTCTCATTTTTCAGCTGAGTATTATTGTTTGCAGAACTGTCACCAAACACTGTTTAAATTCAGTTAGATTTTGAGGAGAACAATAAGACTTCCTACCAACAACGAAGTAGACTACTTCCACAATATGGCTTTGTAAAACTAATTGGTTTTTACTCACTGTTTGAGGAGATTTCCCAAATAGACAGAACAGTCCTATCTAATTGCTCGTTCCCAACACATTGTAAGATCTCTACTAGGAACAGGAAAAGGTGTCCCACCGTCTGAATGATGTGGTGATCTATTCCCTCATTTCCATGACTGCTTTCTCTGGATTGATTGAAGTCTTGGTTGGTGACATTCACCTGAACAGCTCCAGGCTCATTACCGCAATACTGTTGTGAACAAAAACATCACACATGCATAAACGTGCACAGGGAGCAGATGTTCTCTGTGGCTGAAAGAGACCTGTTTTGCTGAACTGCAGAGAGTTCACTGGATGTTTACAAAGGTACATGCTTGTTCTGAGTGTGATTTCCCCTCTTCTTCAGAAGGGAGGAATTCCTCATCTGTGGGCAGGGGTGATGTGTTGGTAGGCCCTTGAGAAGCTGTAGGATTGTACTGATAAAGCAGATGTAAATTCAAGCGGGTGGCACCTTTGCTGTTAAGACTGTGCTCTCTGAATGCACTCTGCCTGCAGTTCTCTTCAACAGGCTACTGGTTTAGTGTCTCTCTGCCTAAAATGGCAAAATGGGGTAAAAACTGGTTATGATTTGCCTGCTATCTTACACTCGTGGTCGGTCTCTATATTCATCCTTGTTTTCAAAATGTTTCTTTTCTCTGCTGTCCAGAAAGTTTTCTAAAAATACTGTTGCTTCATTCCTCTGCACGGTTTCCCTAAAGGTTGAAATGAATAAAGTTGGGCTGGGGGAACACTTGGGTTGTACTTCCCCAAGTCACTGCCCTGCGACTGTGTCTGTTTTGTGAGGAAATTCATAGTGTGAGAAGCAAGACTCAGGAATAAGTAGGAAAAATTCATCTGTGTTGTTGCCCAACCCTGCAGAGTAGAAAAACCGGTGCTTTAGTTTTCCCAGACGTTGGTTACTCGGAGAAAGTAGAGGTTGGCTAAGACACGCCGTTACTTGGAGCGCGGTAAGCCAGTGGTGGGGCTGTGCTGAGCACTGAGGAGTGCAGCGCTGCGCTGCTTTCTGCTTCACCCCACGGCGGGTCCTGGGGCAGCTGGGGCCTGGTGTCTAAAATCTGTCTTCATAACAGCCCTAATGTTTCATTGTAATAGAAAAGGGGTAATTAGAAAATCAAACCATGCTGTCATTAAAGATTTCTATCCTGTCCTACTTGTGCCAGAGAACACCAGATGATTTGCGTTTTTCCACTGGGTCCCCCACCATTTTATTGCACGAGGAGGGCTTTTCTTCAACAATCGGAATGTGCTGGAGTGCGTGCTGAGTAGCTGCATTCAGCATAATGCCTGCCAATAGACAGGCAATGTTTTCCAGCAAATGTCGCATTCTAACAAATTTTGGATTCCCCTCTGGTACTTTACTTGGTCTCTAATACTGCTCATATCTGATCAAATGCTGCCTCTTGCCTGATGTGGTTGTAGATAAATGGAACAACTTCCTGGGGTCTGAAAAATCAGCAAAAACTCAGTACTTGTTGCTTGTATAATTGGTGATAAAGGCTCTTAAACTGAATGCTTGGCTTATTTGGACAGCAGGCGTGAGCGCATTGAAAGACTGACAGCAATGTGGAGGAAATATTTCCCCTTGGAAGAGGGAAGTCTGAAGTTCTGGGCATGGACACGGTGACAGGGAGGGGCTGGGGTCCTGCCCAGCTACAGCCTTGTGGGGCTGATCCCCCGGGTTATCCCCCCAACCCATGGGGAGCAGGAGAGGCAGCAGCTCGTTCAGGGGGCGTTTCAGGAATGGAACTTAACTGGTGTGCTCGAGAGTCCTTTTTATGGACTGTAGAAGATGACTGATGCCTACAGATAAATAAAGAGAGAGGGGCCGCAGGAGCCAGCAACTCGCGCTGCGGTGGGGGACGGAGGAAAGCACCGCTGCTTCTGCACAGCCTGCCAGGGGACTCGCTTTGTTTTCTAGTGGCACACGGGGGCTGCTGCTTTAAGGAAATCAATTCACTTGATCAGTGTCTTTTGTAGGCTCCTTATCAGTCATTTTGAACCCGTTCCTGGCTTAATGAGGGGCTGCTATTTTAGTGCAAGGCTCCGTGAACGCTGACTGAAGGGTGCTCCTCGGAGCCAGCCCGTGCATCTCTGACTGCAGGCAGGGAATGGAAGGCTGCTTCCGCAAAGCCAGGCGTTTAAACAGATTCCTAATTTTAAGTACATTCCTATCTTGTTTTGGTTTGTTCCTCTGAATATTTATTAAGTGGTGATTCACCTGAAAGTTTGGAGAAGAGCCTCTATTTTACATCATGTATATGCATGCAGATAGGACCATTGGTGCCAGGTATATTTGCCTAGCTAATTAGGTATGTGCAGTGACTTAATGGGAATGTGACAAGGAAGAAGCAAATACTAAGCTGCATAGGCAGCTGATAAACATGGTTTACCTGCTTAGTTCTACAGCCTAGGTTACTCCTAGGTATCGAGATGTATATGTAGCTAAACAAAGGTGCTTAATTTTTTTTCTACGCAAAAAGAAAATGGGAGATAATTGTACACATTTTACAGAAATTCTAGCTTAATTTAAGCTTTATTTCAGTAGAAATGCATTCCTCTGATTTATAAAAACATCTAATTGGAATGGAAACTGTTTTGCATGATGCGTTTCCTACTGCATAGCCCCCCCCAGATCTCGCTGGGGGTGCAGGGGAATCCCCTGCAACACCGAACCAATCCAGCGAAGTCCTATTTGCCTATTATTTTTTTTGCCTATTATAAACTAAACGCCTTTGCGCTGGGAAAAGTGCTGGGGTGGGAGACCTGACACCGGAGCAGCGGGGCGGGGCGCCCTCAGTCCTGCCACCGTGCGCGGAGGCTGGGCCGGAGCAGCCTGCGGAAGGGGCCAGCCCCCTGCCCAGCAACAGGTACCCGCTGCGGGAGCGGTGTGGCCGTCGCTATGGCAACGTGCGTGATGTCAGAAATCCTGCGCGCTGCCTTTGGCTCGCGCTGGAAAGCTGAAATGTAAGGCAGGAGGGAAAGATTGCTTAAGCTGTCTTCCGAAGCGAGGGAGATAATGGGGGTGTGCAAGGGAGGGGGAAATGGTGAGATGATCTCTGGAACAGCGTTTGATACAGTAGAATTTCAGTTGGTAAGAGAATCCCATGTCAGAATGAGGCTGAGGGAATGGGCAGAAATATCAATTATTTTCTTAATGTTCAAGTTTCAGGTGGTTAAAAATAATTAAAAGGTTTACCAAGTATCTGCGTTATTGAAGCTGACATTGACTGTTGCCCTGGCAGTCAGGTAGGCTCTGCTCAAGGTGGTCAGCTATTACTTTCTGGGCCCGTAACGCAGCAGGCATTTGAAAAGCTAAAAGGCATTTGTTCACCTGAAATCTTACACTCTGTGAAGCAAGAATGATTATTCTTAATGGATTAAATGGTTTCAATTTTCTTGCCACTCTGTTTTTGCTGACAGCAATTTTTTTACACTCAGTACAATTTACCTAATAGAGTTTCTCCCAAAAATGAAGTATTTGGGGATGAAATACACTGCAAAGCAGTACTTCCTGCGCAGCCAGTATTCCACTGGTGATGGATGAATGGTGTTACTTACGTCCAGTTCTGCGGTACGCAGGGGCAGAATTGCCTTGGTCTTTAGGAGGAGAGACTGTGTATTAGCACATGCCTTAAATAATAGCACTGACACAAGCAGCTGACATTTCCTCTCAGGGATTCAATGGGAGATCAAAGTTCTACTGCCTTAAAGACCACAAACTGTTTTGATGGTGTGTATATATATTAAATGTGTGGATCTAGTGACTGTGTAATCACCCATTCTGTTAGGATTTTAATAAGGAAGATCCCAGCAATAGTTTAGCACGAAAAATAGTGCTTGTCTGGGTGCTGCATTTTGAGGTTAATTGTTACGAGGGCTGCTCCCCTTCTGGAGGTATTGTTTTCGAATCTATTAGATTGTGCGTTTCCAGAACTCTCTATCCTATCTCTTCAGGTATAAACTAAGCTGTTAAGTTGATATACTCCCTCTTTAATTCACAGTAGCAGTATATCAATAAGAACAAAGTATGCCATGTTCTAACATCATTTTGGGAAATAAACTGCTGCCTCTGACTACAGAATTAGCCTGTTTCTTGGACCAGATTTAACTATGACAAATGTTCTCAATATCCACATTACCTGTCTGTGGCTGTTTAAGGAGATTTGGCAAAGCAAGAAGACAATAAATTCCTGCTGCTGTGTTTAGAGAGAGCCTCAGGCATTTTCAGTGTAAACACAATTTTGAATATTTGATTATGCTTCTGTGGGCTCTAACAATGTTTCAAAGGAGAAAATGAGGCACTATGTCTCCTTAGTCTAATTTATGTATTTTTTTCTGTTTTTTTTTTTCTCTTGCTCCTAGCAGACCCTTTTCTGCCATGGCCATATATTACTGATATGTGCAAATCCAGGGATATACAAAATCCCCTCTTCACTACATAGAAGTGCTATGGGGACTTGCAGGCAGCCTGCGGGGAGGTGCAGGCTCCGTCTTGGCCCTAACTGACTCTATCTGGCACAAGAACAATTGTTTTTAAAAACTCTGCTGTGTGTTTGGAACCCAGACACCCCCTTCCCAGATCACTATACAGCACAAACAAGGAATATAAACACAGACGAATTGCCACATGTCAGCAAATCTGTGAATATTCTCCTAGGTTGCAGTAAACATGAGGTAATTTGAGATTAAGATCCCTTTCATTGACACCTGCCTCAAGTTTGGCTTGTTTGGAGTTGTGACACCTGCCTGTAAGTGCCATGAAATTCATACTTTTTTTTTTTTTTTAAACAAAGGCCTCTAAAGCAACGAAATTCTCTTACCATTCTGAGCAAGATTCAAGCTGATAACCTGGGGCTGAAGGGCTATATTCCAAACTTCTAGTCCTCAGTTCCTCAGCTGAATACAAATAAAGGGTCTCATTCTAGCTAGGAAAGAGGTTCACTACTTGATATTTAGGAAGTGCACAGTGGTGCATAGTCCCAGCTGGAGTGGGAGACCCAACAGTATAAAATGGAAAACTGGAACGAGGTCTGGCATGTATTCCCAAATCCAACCCATCAATTAATGCATCAATTCAAGCCAGTCCATCTTGTCTCATAATAAATACCTGGGTCCCATGATGAATTTCTAGTAGCCATAATGACGGTATTGTGCAAATCAGATATAAAAATATTGCTGGTGAAAACCTGCAAAGGAAAAGAAAAGACAGCTTGGTATTATATCGCATTGTAAATACCGTGTATCCTATCGTTATCTGAGTTGGGCCTTGAGAATCCTACTTACATTACAGCTCAGTGTGAGCTGTAACTGCAAATCAGAGTTGTTATTCTTGCTGAATTCCTCATGCTGTCAGTTATGAATGATAGTTTTTTTTGTAAATCTAAGATCATATATAGCTTGTTTAAAATCTATTTTCAAAAACGAACCAAAGGCTTTTAGCTGTTTGTATTTCCATCACAGCATTCTCTGTATTTAAAACAAACAAGAAAAAGTCTAACATATTCCTTCAGGTCTCATGAAGGGTGAATTAGAAAGTTGAATCGTTCCACTGAACAATGCTGGGATAAAGGCTGTTGATCAGAATCCTGTGCATTGACAGAGGAAAGGTAGAAACAGCACCAGTTTGCCTAAAACAAGCATTTCTTCAGGAGATCTTTCAGCGCAGGCCAAAATGGTTTATGAAAATGGGCCTTGGCCTTGTTCCCCCACTCGTGCTGCCAGTCTAATCTTTTTAGGACTTCTGTCTCCAGTTCCTTTTTCCTGTCACTCTCCTGTATAACTTGTGATGGTGAAGCTTTATGATCTTCAGCTTCTTGAGCTGAGTATATTCAGACATACTAGAGAAGTTCACTCCTCCTGCAAGTACTGATTCTTGCAAGGGTTGCTGATGTTGTCTTACACAATGCATTGGATTAGGAATGAGGTCTCCTGATGTTCCACCTCGCTCTGCCATAGTACGGGGCGAGCACGGCAGCAGCACTGCTGAGACGCCCGACAGCCTTCGCATCCTGTGTACACACTGGCCTCGGACAGAGCAGCGGGGCCAAACTCGGGATGCTTGCTTGATTCCCTCTGTCCTGTCATCAGCACATCTGGCAGTGAGTTTAAATTGCTTATAACTGCGTAACTGCAGCAACATTTGGGTCAAATGTTGTTGCATGTATTGTTAGTTCCTATCTGGAATGTACCTTTGTTCTTGCAATCATGGCTTTTCCAGCAGAGATTAAGTTTTGAGGAAGAAAAACAGCCAAAGAACCTGCTGGTCAGGAAAATGACTGGATTGTTGAGCTGCAATGAAAGGTTTCAATCAACCCCCTCTAAATAAGGTAGCCCTGGGTTGTTGTGTGCTGGTTGTTTGGGTTTTGTGGTGTCAGTTTTCTGTTGTTTTTGTTTTTTTCTTTTTGGCTTTTGGGTTTGGTTTTTTTTGGGGGGGAGGGCTACTGGTGGTGTATTCTTGTCATTTTGTTATTATCTCTTCACCAAACTTAGTGATTCTGTGGGGTTTTAGCCTGGTTATTTTGGGAGAGAACACGCCTTTCAATTGAGTGGGAGAGCTGCTCTATTTTACAATATTTCCTGTAGGAGTTGAGCACAAGAAAAATCCATCCAGCTGGCAGGTTAGTGATGCTGAGCTAACGATAGCAGATCGGGCCAGGAAAGTTCAGGAGCTTTAACCCCGCCTTTCTGTCAGAAGGAGCAATCTAGAGCAAATACTACTTGGCTAGGCGCACAATATTACTTTCTCCACGTGTACCATTTAATTATTTATGCTGGTGTAATAAGCAACTGTCTTTTGCCGACAGTGAACGGGGAGAATATGAGGCTCTTGGAGGCAGGAGAGTTCTGTGGCACAGACTGTCCTTTGCCTGCATCAGCAGACACCTATGGAGGTATTTCTATAAATGCAGGTGATGCTACCTGTTTGGAGTGGGAGTTTTCCACCAGGGTGGAAAGTTGTCCTGTTGTGATTAGATGCTGCCCATTTGCCTGCAGTTCTTACCTACAACATACTTTACTGTGTTTCTTAGAGTGCTGGACCACATCCATTTTCAAAATTTCCTGCTAGCTAAATTTAGCTAGTTAGCTAAATTCCTGCTAGCTGTCTTCTAGCGCAGACATTCATTAGAAAGGATCTGCTTTCTGTATATGTTTTTCCTTAAGATTTTCCAAAAGTGGGCTTAGCAAGTGTTCCTTCATGAAGTGTCTGCTGCCTCTTCTTCTCCCCAGTGAATCAGGTCTGCTCGCTCTGCCTCTGTCTTATAAATGTGCATTTGGAGCTCTGCTCTTGTTAAATTTTCCTGTATCCCAGACTTCATTACTGCTTTTATTACATTTAAATTTAGAGTATGGAACACTTGTGTGAATTGTCATACAACACTGCATCTGTTATGAGTTTCACAGGTTGCAATGAACAGGAATGTAAGGTCAGTTTTCTTACCTTAGATTTGTCCCAGTGGCCTGCCTGCAGTTCGAGATTTTTAGAAAAAATAAGAGGTCCTAATGAAACCTTGGCAATTAGTTATAGGACCACTTCCTTTTCACAGAGTATTTGTTTTGGCTGGCTGATAGTGCTGATGAGCTGTAGATGACCACAGTCATTCCTTATGTGCATGTAAAAGCCTATATGCCTGGGCAAACTCTGTAACTTTCTTTGTCCATTTCTCAGGCAGCCTTTCCTGCGTGAAGGCTTCCCTCTGGAACAGCCTCTCAAATTCAAATCCCAATACTTAAACCACTATTACTGTATTGTGAAAGCAGTTGCTGCGCATCTTGTACCTGTCTCTGAGTTCTGGTTCACGCGCTAGCATGGTGTTGGCACTGTGGCCAGTAGCAGGGACGGGGAGTGCGCTCCCAGGGAAAGAGGTGCCCGCAGGGAGCGCCGGGCTGGGGTAAGGGATGTGGGCATTGCACAGCTGCGTGGCCCCCAGCCCTGCTAAGCACCTCACACGCGTGTGGTCCCTGCCAGGTTGTGGCATCGGAGGTGCCCGGTGACCCTGTAAGGGAGCGTGTGCCCGCTGTCCCCCAGCCCCCTGGATCGGCAGCTCTAGAGCCCGTATCTCTGGCCAGCAGCATCATTCCCACATTTTCAGCTGTTGGTACGTGCACAGAACTGTACAAAGAGTGGTTCCCGAGCAGCATACTGCAAAATTGCCCCTCCTGAAAGCCCTGTGGATTTGACCCTGGACTAGCCAGGGCGTTACCAGTCTTCCACCACCCTGGGTGCTGCAGGGGAGAAAACTTAGCCCCTGGAAAGTGTGGCAGAAAGAAAGCCAGGGCAGCTGTGCTCGCAGGCAGCAGCTGCAGAAGGCAGCCCCACGTCTGCAGCAAGTACATGCAAAGAAGCAAGAGGGGCTCCGTCAGAGCCGGCGGGATATGCTCACCATTTGTAGCCTCTGCCTTGCTTAAACTTGAGGGTGAGCCCTGCCTCCAGGCACAGGAGAAGATTGAGCAGTGCCAGCAGCCAGTACTTGGGTTCTTTCTTCACTTCAGTCACTCTCCAGACCCCGATGAGGGAGTGCAACGCAAAGAGCAGGCGAGTAACCAGAGCACTGAGCAGCACCATCAGCTCCATCCTGGACCAGTCCCGCTCCCCTTCTCCCACACCGCAGGGGCCCGGCGCTTTTTAGGAGATCTGGGAAGTTGCCCTGGGAATCACCGCAAAGCGTGCGCACTGCAGGCACGCAGATCTCTCCTCTTCCATCTCCACAAAGGGGCCCATTATGACAAAAAAGAAACGGCATTGCCCCTCCCCCAGACTTCCTGAAAACTTTTTAGAGGGAAGAAAAAAAAAAAAAAGCTCGAGCTTCCAAGCTGTAGTGGTTTGCAGGGCTCAGTGCAGCTCTGACCATGCGAAGCTGGGGGCGTAAAGGGTTTCTTTATGTCCCTTCTCTATCATCTCCTCAGGGACTGAAGGCCAGGGAAATTTCTGTCTTGCACAGCTCCCATGTCTCTGCCAGCCCCACTCGCTGCTCTTATCTCATAGATTTCCAGCAAAGAGACAAAAAGTAAGAAGCATTATTAACTTGAATCTTCCTTGCTAAAACTTCCACTGTGTTACTGAGACTGTGAAACCCTCTCTCCTCTCCTCTCCCCTCCCCTCCCCCAAAAAGCTATAACTTATATCTGGGGGCTTTTAACATCGTTCATTTAACATTGCAATAAAGAAAGCAGAGACTGTGTAATTCACTACTGGAATCCCTGTGTGCAGACACACTGATGTGGTGATTAGTGTTGAGCAGATTGATTAGATTTCAGTACTGGTTAGCTTTTCTGGCTTCTGTTGCTTTTAATGTAACTAATGTATTGAATGATCTACAGCCTGGTTCAGGACTGAGAAGCAACCCCAGTGTGAGGAACTCCAGAAATTAGGCTGAAATGGAGGCTAAAACTAATTAGTCGATAGGCCAATAGGGACTTACACAGAAGTTTGGCTGTTAGGTCAGCCACCTCTGGAATGAGCTTTAGTATCTTCTGTGGGAACGGTTTATAAAGTACAGAATATAGTAAGAGTTGCTTTGATGTTTCTCATGGTAGTTATATTTTTATTTGAATTTATGCTTCTGGAACTAAAAAGAAATGTCTTTTTGAGGAAAATTGTCACTTGCTCCAGTTTTGTGTTCATCTACTGCCGAAGCACTTAAATTGAGATATGACATTGTAAAATACAAACGCAGAACCAAATACATGGAACCTACTATGACCCTCCAAAGGGCTAACTTCCTAGCTGACTTAAATATCCTGTTCTACTTTGAACATAAGGAGATATTCTTCTGAGAGTTGTGACCTTTCTAAGAGATCATCCGCAAGTGTTCCTCACTGTGAAACCAAGTCTGTTCCTCTATGAACCGCTGGCACCAGTGCTGTCCTTGGGGGTGGGGGGAAATGGGGGAGAAGACTACTTAAAAATAACCCTGCCCAGAAAAAGGAAAACAAAAGGCCCTTCCACAGTGTAGATCACTCGGGAAATGCCTGAGTAAATAAATGGGCTGTGCAGTGTGCCTTTTTGAAGCAACAAAATCAGGTTCCCCACGCTCAGAGGAAAATAAATCCAAGTCAAGGGCCTGCCACTGATAATGCCCTGCCAACAGCCACCCTACTGTATCGTGCCTCGAGTGCTGTTGGTTCATAGCCCTTCCGCTGGTGTTAAGGTCAAACTTAACTGAAGAGGAAACAGGGAGCAGACAGAACTGAGAGATATTCCTCTGTGCGAGTGCCTGATGTCTAAGAAATGACATGGGGGAAACACATTCTAATTGTTCATGGAGATCGTGACAGCACAGATTTGTCCTAAGTTTGGAAAGATGATCAGTGGGACAGGCTGTTCCCATGATACTATATGTTTGGTAAGGATGCAGTGAGATTTGCTGGTAGGTCAGTAGTTCTGTGTGTTAAAGACACTTCAAAGTTAAACTGTTTAACAAGCTAATCTCATCAAGGACAATCCAGACTCCACATGGGTGGAAGTCCCAAACCTAAGTAGGAAGATACTGACTCTGTCTAGCTGACCAGTGGACCATGATGGTAACACAAGGCTGAGTACAGGGAGGAAGTAAATAGAATAATGGAAATCATCCATATCTGTCTAGATGGGGCAAAAATTACATCCAGTCTTGACAGAGAGCATGTTTTCGGGTGTCTCAGTGGCTGTTTTGTGCAACACTTCATTTGGGAGCATATGAGGGCAACCCTTGACTTTAATTCTGAGTGGTTTAAAGGATATGATTTAGAGAGTAACAGCTGCAGAGACCCACTTGAAACTGGGGTCCTGTCTGTTTAGACTCAGCATCCTGGCAGGAGTCAGACAAGCCAGTTCTCTACCATTGCTGTGTTCACCATCAAAAAGGGAAGCTAGTCACAAATCAGGAAGCCTGTTAAAAGTCAGAAATTCCTCCAGAAATGGAGGACCTAATTCTTTGCAGGGACTATGGACAATGCTTCCATAAATCACTGGGAGGTGTGGAGAAAATACTTGTGTATCAAGAAAAAATTGAGAAAGAATGAAAAGAAGCCAGCGTTGGCAGGGTAGGTGAGATTGCAGGAGCAAGGAGGAGTCCTTCAAAAAGCTGTAGTTGTGTCCAGATGAAGAAGTTAATAAACTCTGAGAAGTTAATAAACTCTGGCAAGTTAAAGGTACAAACATAAGGCTGGTTGAAGGAGTGTGAGGGGACAATTGGCAAAAAGTGTAGTAAATAAAAAAATCTGTGATCTGGTCAAACACATCAGGAGCAGGAAGTGTGCCAGGGACTTGTTGGGTCAGTGGGAGGTCAGGTAGCACAGAAGCCCTTGCAGGGTGATAAGACTGTGCAAAAGGAGCTGATGAACTCTTTGGAGGTGTGCATGAGCACAGATGTACGCTGCAGCATGGGGCAGCACTGACTTTTGCGTGAAAGCTTACAGTAGTAGCGTTTTCTTTTCCTTACAACGTTATATTCACCAATGTTCCACTGATTCTGTTCTTTCTGTTGTTTCTACTGACTTGCCCCATACAATTGTCAGGCTAATTGACCATGGGCTAGGGAGTACTTGGAGAAGAAACTTTGTGTTTACCTTGTTCTCGTACTCTTTCCCTGAGTATGGTGTTAGGGCTACTGTTGGAAGCAGACAACGGAATATAGGTGGACATTTGTTCTGACCCACGATGGCTACACTCTTTTCTAGTCCCAAAAGAAATTGGCCTGGATTGAGAGGAGGACAGTTCATGGATATAGTAGGTTGGTAGTGTTGGTTGGATCCTAACTCAAAGCAAGGCTATCTGTAAGGAATGCTCTGCTAATGATGTGTCCTCCTTTCTGTCTGGAAACCTTGTCCATGTGAATGCTGAGAATTGTCTGTATCTGGGAACCTTTGAGAGTTGGATGCTTCCAGATGAGCTGCTGTAGTCCTGCAAATCCTGGACATGGTGGTATGAACACAGTGTGTGGGGATTTTCATCCAAGACACGCTGGCAAGAGCTACTGCATGTCAATATTCCATGTGATAGCCAACTGCAGCAAGTCTGATATGTTTGGGGAATGTTAGACCTTTCTGTGCCCCTAGCACCAGTGAGTTTCTATAGGAATAGTAACTCTGGCATTTGAAAAATTTGCTATAGAATCATTGCACTTGCGTTTGTCTGATTTCTGGTTTTAATTTGAGTCTCCATTCTGATTTCACTGAGCAGAACCCACAACTGTTTGAAATGTGGAATTGTACCAGTTCTCAGGAAAGGAACTAGAGATATGATGGATCACAAGCTGAATACAAGTAGCAGTACCATGCTGGTATGAAATGGATGGTCACATTAGCATGTAGATACAGGGCTGAAATCTGCAAAGCATCTGCTGTCCTCCACTTGGGAAGGTCTTAGCTAAAGTGCTGACCTATTTTGGTACAACTCTTCCAAGAAAAACATCAGTGAGGGAAAATCCAGTGGAAAAGAGCAAGAATGCTTATACAATGTATTCACTTCCTTCAATAAAAACAAATAGTGGATATTTCAAAATTACAATTGATGTCCTTACAGAATCAAGAGAACCCAGGTTCCAGCACCTGGAAGACTCCTGTTTGAGACAGGAATGTGGGGATAGGAAATCACGGTTTTGTTTTGTTTTTTAGGAAACATCAACAAAATATCTGAACAAAGGAGGTGATCTCGGAATTGTATCACTTATAAACTTGGTGGTGAAATGTGTGGGTAGTGGCTATTTGCTATCTTCAAGAGAATTTGAACTTTCGATTTACAGTATTCACAAACAAAGGGTATTAAGCAAGTAGCTGCAAGAGACTGAGGATGAGAATGGGTCATAAACTGAATGCAAGTCAGCAACGTTGTTCTGCTATGGGGGAGGCACACTGGGATGTATAAACAGAACGGTAGCCTGGCAGATGTGAGTTACTGCTTCTGCCTTCCTTGGTGCTGGGAAGGACCTTGGCTAAGCTGCCCTAATTCATGTGTTGCACTTCCAAGAGGGCTGTCTGGGTAGGCTGTCCAGAGAAGAAAGACTAAAGAAATTAAAAGGGGGTGCTGTGATTCAGCCTAGAGAAGAGAAAACTGAGGAGAGGTGGAAGTGGCCAAGTGTTTGGGTAGCTGCTGCAGGGAGGCCAGGAATAGTCCCTTTCCCAGTCCCAAAGCATAGGGAAGGAAGTAAAAGGCTTAAGCAGCAAGAAAGACTACAACTAGGTGTCTGGAGACATGTCCTGCTAGGAAGGACAGTGACGCCCTGACATATTGCGCAGAGAGATGTTGAATCTCCATTGTCAAAGGTTTTTAAGCACAGGTTAGGGAGCTGTCTGGCAGGAATGGCAGCAGTTAAGTTGGAAACACTTTGGGGCAGAGGGCTGACTGGATGGTCTCTGGCAATTTCTCCAAGTCTCACCTCCCAGGGCTGTAAGGTTTATTTCTGTATTATCTAATTGTTGTCTCACGTCTCTGGGGACTTTTCATGTTGAAATTATATCTATTTAATTTTAATTCTAATAGGGGTTCTTAGAGAGAAGGAAACTGTTCTATTTTCCAAATGCTTGACCGCAAACTGAATAATTATGACAGCCTTATAGAGAGATCACATGTGACAATTAGCAGCCATGTTGAAACAAATGGGAACGATTCTGTTCTACATGTGAAACAAAAATCAGTCCAGCTTTGGCATAAGGGAAAGCCTGACTTTTGCAAGATGGGGAGAGCCAAATTTTTTGAAATGAGATGTGATAGAAAGTACTAGCTAGATTAGTAAGGGTGTGAAGGAAACGGATAAAGGAGTGAAAAAACAATATCAAAAGATTAGCTCTCCAGTAAAGAGCCAATATGATTGCAGAAGCATTAAAATCCCTGCAGGAGATTTACTGAGGACTCTGCCCTGGATTAGAATTTGATATAAAATAACTTAACTGAATTCATACAATTTCTATGCCATTTGTAGCTGTGTTAATAGCATATGTTCCTGGAGGATTACAGTCAATGATTAAGGAAATTAGGTTTTGTTTGAATTTAATTTAGTTGTATAAAGCTGCTACAATAATTTACAGCTTTGATATTTAATATTTAATAACCCAGATCTTAAAAGAATCCAAGATATAGCAATGTCATTATATATTGAAATATTATCCCCATAAGTCATTTATGTTTGCCAGTTGATAAGAATGTTCATCAACTAGATGGGCTCAACAGGAGCTACTTGATTAAAAACCAATGCAGCTTTACAGATGGTGTGGGGGGGAATCCTTCTGTACCTGTTATCCAGGTACAGAAATCATAATTCACTTACAAAGAACTTTGATCTCGGTTTTGGTAATCACAAGAGTATCTCTGATGGTTTTCTTTCATCTAATTTTCAAGTTTGTGGCTTCATGAACATCATAAACCCTGTCTCGTCTATAAACCTGTTCTGTCCCCCCTTTCTTTTTTTTCTTTTCTTTAAAAAAAAAAAAAGTTTCCTCCCTCTCCAATTTAGCAAGCCATCCTGCCTCTGTTCAGAGGAGAGGAGTCATGTGAAAGAATATCCTGGACTGAAAATCCAGCCTTTTAGAAAGAAAGGTGAGAGCACTTATTACACAGCACTGTCAATTACTGTGGGCACGAGTCTGGAATGGGCACTAGTCCCAGCCACAGCATCAGATGGTGCGTGCTGGCAGATACATATCCCACCCCCTCCTGTTTAAAAATACAGGAAAGCATATGAGTAGGTTACAGCTCTTTACATTTGATATATCTCTTCTGTTGATTTTATGGGTCAGAAAAAAAGCCTTCTGGAAGGACTTTTTTTCCTTCAAGGAAGAAAAGAAAAACTTTCATATATTTTACTAGGATTTGTAATTCTTCCCATGGTCTGGGTTTCATTTCTGAGAACTCAGGGGAGTTCTGCAGCATTGTGTGTTTCAAGGATGAGTAGAAGCAACTCTGTTCTGCAGGAACTGTTTCATCCATGGTTCAAGTGGGGTAGCTGAAGTTACAAACACTGAAAATCTATAGCATTCATTCTCAATAAAAAGGAATGTTTGCCATCTATTTTTGGCTAGGAATCCATTGAAAGGTCTTTCTAGTCATCCTCTTTCCTGTTTTCTAGTGTATGAATCATGTAATGACCCCACAGGAAAAACAAAATGGTGAATGGGCAGATGTTTCTGGTGAAGCTATTGCTAGTGAAAAGATCAGCTCCTTTCCCAGTTGGGACGCTAGGCACAAAGGCAAAATATCTCAGGCTTTAGAAGATAGCCGGCCAAGATAAGTTTGTAAGCCAAAAACTAATACTGTTGCTTTTGTTTACACTGTGGGTACCTGTGCATAGTATCTTACAAGCAAGCTCTTCGTCCATGATGTGAACCCCCTCGGATTTCTGTGAAAGTATTTATAGCACAGAGTTGGAGCCAACAGGTTTGAGGACAAGCGGGTACACCCAGTGTCTCACTGCAGCTTGACTCGGCATGGTGTCTTGCTAATTGCAGTCATATGCCTCTGATAAACCTGAACTGTAAACAAAAGAGTTTTCATCAGTTTGCAAAATATTGAATATGTAAAAATCACTGTAACGTTAGTGCTGGGTAAATGAGAAATCGGGTCTGATGGAATGGAAGTCTCTCACAAAGCTAGGCTATCTCTCACTGGGGGAGTCATGGATGGACACTGCACATCTGTGCCTGATGTATAGTCTTTGATTATTTTTGTTTTTTTCCATGAGATGAAGGTTATGTGTAGGCCTTTGCCATCATCACTCAGAACAGTTAAACAATGGCACCTGGCTCTGGTCCTAATGAGCCATTTTCCTCACTGAGAATATCGGGGTCCAGTGATGATCTGCATGTGTGTGTCTGTATATCTGAGTATGTATATACACATACATATATTTGTATATATGGCGTCTATCCCCAGATGTTTGTTCAGGGTTTGATGAAGAAAATAGTACTGAAATTGCCTATAAAACTCCTTAGTATTTCTGTAAGCTTATTTGTTAAGCTGGCTTTTTAGTCTCTGTTCCAGTTGGAAAGGACTGGAAGTCTGGGCTGTGCTGCAGAATTCAGGTTGGCAGACCAGGAAATTATTGCATGGATGCAGACAAGGGGAGGGGGAGCATATAAAGGAGACAACTGTCCCCTCCACAAAAAACCTCAGTTGCAATCTGCTAATCAGATTCATCACTACTGCAGCAGAAATATAATGACACAGGTCTTTGTCTGAGAGCAAGGCTTCCATAAAGCTGTCAAGATGCTTAATTATGTTCTTCTGTTGCATTTGACTGCTACAGACCTGATAAGTGAAAAAGAAAGTACAACTAGCCATACTCTCTTTGAACTGAAATACTGCACTGTCTCTCCTGTCCTCTTGTAATCAGTAAAAACTTCCTCGGGACAAGAATTTCCACATCTTTGTTGATTGCAAAATATATTCAATTTTACAAACAAGCTTTTTCCCAAAGGCTACAGTTTCTGAACAAACCATCTGCTCAATCATTTGCTTTCCTGGCAAAAAGAGAGGCTGAGTGCCAGGATTTTTTCTGTGATGTTTACCCATAAGTTATTAATACCTATCTGATACCCGCAGAGATTTTTGACTTTTTTTTGAGTGCAACAATATTGTCAAGTTGTCTGACAATATCAAAAAATGAATGATTGTTGTTTGTGATCACCCCCACTGTATGGCTAACAATGGCAGCTTGTTTATAAATAATGTCATCTGTTGCCTCCTCTTGAGTGCTTTATCCCATTGACTATACCTCCCTCATCCTTTATTTGAGACATCTGTCTATGCTGGTCCTGGTATACATAGTGACTTGAGAGACTTGAACAAAAAGAGCTTATATGGTGTAATAGGCACGTACAAATATCTTCAGGAGTTTAGACTGAGCAATGTCACAGTGAGTTCCTAATGGTCTTTAACCTACCTTGGCGTCAAATGTCAATTCTGAGTATTGCTGATGAGAAAAGTCACACACAGAAAAGCTGCCTTAGAAGAACAACACACTAATGATCCCAGTGAGTGGCTACTAGTTCTTATGAATGTGCTGAGTCTGATAAAACAGCAAAACAAAACACACAACTGTAGTTAAAACAGCAAAATCTTACCTAGCAGGAGAATCTCAGCTTTTGACAGGAGATAATAATGAAAGGTTTTGGACTGAGTTTTGTAATTATCTGCTGGCTTTTCCATGTTTAGTATATGCTGGTAACAGCACTGCAGGTTGTGAATGAGAAGATAAGAGTCCCTGTTTTGGAAATTTGGTTGGGATCTACTCATTTAGTTGTCATTAACTTGGCAGAAGTCAAAGTTTACCCAAAAGTTCCATATTTTTAGAAATCCTACCAGCTGATTCTCTTTGTCTGCAATTAAGGCAGAAAACAGGGGCTCTTCTAGAACAGGAGACATAAGATTCTATTAGTTCTCTACTTTAAAGTCCATTTCAGCATCCCAAAGACAGACTATGCAGTTTTGACATGCTTGTTGGAAGATCTGAGAAGGGGAGAGGTAACATTTTCACATTTTTCCATAGGAGGAGCTTTTATTATTTTGATCGTACCAAGTGAGAAAACAATCTTCTAGAATAAACTATTAAAATGTAGAGCTCAGAGTTTTAACCCAAATAGAGAGGTGCCATAATCAGAGTTCTACAAAAATGGGCCATAATTACAGTTATACCTGAAAAAATGGGCTTTACTAATTACAGCTAGTTGGGAGGGCAGGGGCTGTTTGTTTTGTTTGGGGTGTTTTTTGTTTGTGTTTAAGAGGATAGGAACCAGAGAAAAAGAAGGTGAGCAAGGACGATGGAGGCCTGCTCAAGCTGTCCAAAACTGCTTTTATTGCACAGAGGTAGTATAAATCATATAGCAAGGTACATTAGTTTGAAATGCAGCCCAAAATGCCCAGAAGCTCAGGCTCCTGATTTATAGCACTCTATGAACTGAAGACACGTTGCCAATTTTTTCATTCCTGTGGTGAGTCAGGGAATATTTAGTATTTTTCTTGAATATTGTGAAATCTTGGTCTCTTCTTCAAGTACCCGTCTAAATCTGGTAGGAGAGAGCTTTGCAACTCTGAGAATTGGAAACAAATCTTTAATTCACAGAAGGAGCAAGGATCTGGCTCCTGATCTTTGTACCAGGAATGTTATGTTCTGTGACCCTGAATTGCTGCGGCTGGTGTAGAGGTCAGGCAGGTAACGCTTACTCAGCTGCGGTAGATGCAGAGGAGTGCTGAACAAAGTAAGCCAGTGGTGCAGAACTGGAAATTGAAATCGGTATGCCAAAACTAAAGCACTAGTATGACAGTGAATGGCACATGAGCATATGATGTATAAATGGTGATTTGGCATACTTCGAGGAAACTTAATGCAAGTAAATGATGTCTGTGTTCTGAGATACTGATATTACAGTATAGATGGATGGCACAATAGCTCCGGACTGGTCCAGTTTCTACATAAACTTTCAATACACACTGTACTGATTAACTTATCTTTGTGGCTTGGCAGGTTTTTTAACTGTCTTGTGTGTGTTTGATGGCAATAATTAGTTACAAGTCTGTGAACTGCCATGCACAAATGAAATTGATAGCTCCCAAATATAACGCATTTTTAGAATGGAGACGGTTCCACAAAAAAGAGACTTTTTTGTGTTGTCATTACTTATCAATGTTTATTACATTGTTAGGACTGTATGAGGCAGACTATACCAATACTTATATTTAGATGATTCTCATGCTCTGTCATTGTATGTTAATAGCTTTCTAGTTTCATTAAATCTAATTTCAGAGCGGTGTACTGATGTCTCCCCATTCCTCACTGTAGTGACACAACTTTATTTTGCACGATGTGTTTAATGAAACTGTATCCCAAACTGCTTTTTACTGCAGGTCACCCATTCACATGATTAAAGGGTAGTGGAGCTGTGATTTGAAAATAAGATGCAAAGTTGAATAAGCTTCCTGGCTGTTGCTACAGGTTTTGAGAAGTCAGCAGAGAATGTTGTGGTACCAAATGTAGAAATTACATGGTGTTGGTGTGTAATAAGAGGTGAGTCATAGATGAACTGTATCTGTTTTGGTGCTCCTAATTTGAGATAGGCTGAAAGAGGCATCTGTAAAGCAAGAAGTGAGTTGGGAGAATTGGAGCTAGACTCCTGAAATGACTTAGGTGTCAGTCTTCCAGCGAGGTGGTTGGATATGCATTCTTGAACTTACAGCAAGTCAGCTCATGAGCCTAACGAACCAGAAAAGGAAGACATGAGTGAGATTTCAGATAAAGCAGAACTGAAACTGTAACGGAGATGTTAATGGGCAGACTTACAAATGTAGGAGGGAGTGAAAGAGGGCAGCAATGTTTAGGATGATGTCAGTACTGAAGCATGGAATAATATATTTAGCAATAAATACAGTACATCATGCAGTATCCTAAAGGGACATACTACATGCTCTGGAGGATGTGGATGAACTGTCCACCCATTCTTGGCAAGATTCATGGTTTTGAAGTCCTATATACCGAGGCTATAAAAATAAACATTTAAAGAAAAAGGCATTTGGGAACTGAACTCACAGCTGCATAATGCTGTAGATAAATACATTTATAATCAAAGAATCAAGTAAAATCAAGAAAGAAAACTGAGAAACAAGCTCTGCCTACTCTTAATCTGGAGTCCCTGTCTCTTCCTTTTCTAATTTGAGGCAGTTACCCAAAGGAAATAGAGAAGTCATAGGATTACTGATTCAGTGGTAACAGATGTTTTACAAGCTCAGGTGTGGTTTTTGGTCTTTATTTTTTTCGCCACTACCTATACCACAGGTTTCTACAGGCCCTCAAACTCATCCTTCTCAGTAAAATAAATAGCTCTTTAATATCAATTTTTTGTATGTTTCCTTCAGTAGCCCAGCTGACCTCTCCAATCTGTCGCTACCAGAACTGTGTAGTGAGACAGTATGCACCTGCCCATACTTACTCTTGATGCTAATTACTTCTTCATTTGTATGAATATCACATTTCAAAAGGAGGTTTATATATATGTTATTTTTTTCTTGAAAAAAGATATATAGTTACTATACCCATGTATTGTACTCTAATAGAATTGGTAAGAGGGGAGATGTCACAGTAAAGCAGATTAAGGGACATTTCATGGAATATGGAAAATATAAGTCAAAATAATTAGCCTTAAAAACTTGCAACTGCTATGGCTATAAATACTGCTGCACCAAATGGTTATTGGTGGCTCTAAGTGAGTCTGTTTTGATTTCTTGCATTAGCATTCGTGGGCAAGCTTTTAAAGGAGTTTGGATCTCTTATATTTGGATGTAAACAGCTTTGAGCAGTTCCAGTAGGGCAGGCGGAGTTGGCTCAGGTGTGTTGCCCAAGGACTGTTTCAGACATGTCTGCATGACCAAAGCTACCAGCAGAGGAAAGGCAGGTGCACCGTGAAGCTTTGGCAGGCAAAACATTGCTGCCTCATAATGCTGTCTGCTGGGTTGGAAGTGTTTTACTGCAGTATTGTGTGCTGCTCTGAAGCCATTGAGGAAGGAAGCGAAACATTGGTCTGAAAATGGGTAGTTGAATCAAACCTCTTTTCTGGCTCTGGGGGGATGTAGAGCAGGAAATTCCTGCAGCTGTCTGAGGCACAAAAAAAAAGTCTGGGTGTGGCTTTGTCTTCTGTCATAGATGATGCTGTATCTCCTCAGGTTTTCAAGGACTGTCCTGTAAGCCAACATTAGATGCAACTAAGTGGTCAGTTACTGTGAAACTACAGGTTGAGCCTGTGTTGCTAAATCAGAGACCAGTTTTCAAACACTTTCTTATAAATAAAATACTCCTGGTCAAGTTTGGGATCATATAATTCAGGCTTTGTGTTACAGTCTTGGAACAATTTGGACTTAAGCAAAGAGGTAAAGCTGAACCTGCTTTAGTAAGATGGTTGGGATGATCGTCTTTGAGTGCTGGCCAAAGCCCAGGGTAACCAACTTGGCTACCATGAGGCCTTTTTGGTGGCTACTGGTGAGAGGCTGCACCTCCAATTAGAGAAAACTCTTTTCCATTCCAGGCTTTGTCCAGCTGTGGCCTCCAGAGGACAGGAGTGGGCTGTACTGGGAAGGTGACAGGCAACCTGTCTGTCTTTTCCTACATGAGACCACACATTCCCAATACCATTCCGTGTCACTGCAGCATGGCATAGTTGGCTTATGGCTGAAGAACAAATAGAAACTAAACTCGAGCAAGGTTGTAGTGGATCCTCTTAGCTGTCAAGAGCTTTGTAGATACCCTTGTGACGAGACGCCGTTGTAAGGAAGCTCAGCAGTACCTTTTTGTAAACCCTTATGCATCTCAGAATCTCCAAAGAGCACAGGAGTCTCCTCACCTGCATGAGCTCCCTGAGCACATCAAGCCTGTCTTCTCCAGTATGCTGACATATTGCTTGGGACTGAATCACGTTCAGCTCCTCAGCCCTTCTCTTCAGAGACCCATGGCTAGGCCCAGGCCTGCTAAAAGGCAGCTGACAGCTCTGTGGTTTGCAACTCTCTCTTCAGACCTAATGGATCTTTTATGATCAAGATACAGGCCTGTGCCACGGCTCAGACTTTCCAAAGGGGGCAGTGTAAGACCATGAAATAAATCTTCCCCAAGAGCTAGGGACCCTCACAGATACCATATCCTGCTCCAACTGCAAAATACGTCTCTTTGATCTTGGTTCCCCTAAGATAAACAAGTAGCTGTGCACAGTTTTTCTTCTAATTTCCTACCAAAACAAAGCACTTCACTGCATATGCTTCTCCCCTTGAGGGATGAGAGTACTAATGACACATGACAGATGTAAGTCATGGTTGCTTTTGGAACTGGAACACTACTGGAAGGCGCTTGGATGCTACAGAGATGTTTATGGCATAAGATTGGTTTTAGAATAATGCAATTGGAGTTTACATTGGTATTTAAAGAAAAGGAAAAGTTAATCACTTGCTTTCAGTATTTCAGCCACTAAGTTGACAATTATTTTCAAGCCATGTGAAAGACAGGAAAATCTCAGTGTTCATTTGTGCTAGATATTCAATGTCAAGAAGTAATTATGTTGAAGGAAATTTGAAATGCAGTCCTTAATGGTGTGGTATGAGCAGCGTGCGTGAAGAGGGAGAAGAAATTCAAGGAGCTACTGAGGGAAGCAAGTCTCTACTTTCCTTCTCTGTCCCATTTACAGTGTTGATAAAGATGCTAATGGACCTGTATTGTGCACGTATCTATTTTGGTAACTATGATGCAGGGACAAAAGCATTAAGCTGAAGTACTTCTTGTCCAGGGTACTTATTGGGCTGTTCTACAAAAGCAAAACCTGGGCTCCTAGGGCCTGTAATTTTTACCTACTCTTATGATCAATTGCTAATAGCCAGGCTTTAGTTTTATTTGTTATAGACAGAGTAAATGCGAACACAGGCAAGATCCTTAGCATCCCAAAGGGAAGCTCCCTTCCTAGTCACAAAGATCAGCAATTCTTAAATATAACCTAGACTGTCATGCATCTCTCTTTCCCAAAGCCTTGCAAAAGAAGATGGCTTAGCCACTAGCTAATGGATTTGGATTGTTATTTTGGTTAAAGATGTATAGCACTGTTTTGCGTGCCTCGGAAGGAACATCTGTTTGGCAGCTGCAGCTGCTTTTAAATCAAATACCACATCCTACCTCTCCACTGTTTCTAGGAACTGGAGATGAGAGGAGTTAGCTGTGGCTTGCTTCCAGTTGTGTTGTGTGGTCAGCTTACACACCAATGGGACACCCGGTAATGCAGAGAGCACTCACCAAGCTTGGCTTTCTAGCTGTCAGATAACCTACAGAATGAAATTCTTTAAGAAAATGGAGTATATGAAGAAAGTATTTCTAAGTGTGTCTGAACTGACCAGTCAAGTTTCATGTTTTGGGAAAATAAGACCTCACTGAGTACCATGGAAGAGACTTGAACATCTCTCAAATCCACTAGGCGCTGGAGCACGTCTGTAGATGCCTTGTGGAAAATCTGCCTGCTTTGTATAGAATGATACGGGGCTCGTGGCTATTCCAATTTATTCTTTGTAAGTAGAGCTACCTCTCTGTAAAATGGCATTGCAGAAAGGACTTGTTGCTAGGAGTATTTTGATTTGGACTGGTTACCACATTCAAATGATCAAGGAATTTTCTGCATACTCGGCTTATAACAGCTTGTAGGCAGCCCAGGCGAGCGTATTGCCCAGCGCTGCCAGCAGGGCTGTGCTGCCCCAGGGGCTGCTGGCTGCGCGGAGCAGGAGCAAGCAGGGTGCCGATGCCGGTGTCCCTGGGCCTCGGCCACAAGTCAAGCTTGGCTCCCTCCTGCAGTGGAGCTGGAGGAATGCAGAGCGCTGTGGTTCTTCCCTTTGCTGTACTCCCATGTGGCTCTGAGGCCCGCATGCACAGCTTGTGGCATCTGGCCACGTGGAGCTTTACTGTGCTGGCTTACGCTGTCGGCAGTTATGACCATCCTTCTGCTGGTTGGTTTTACCCTGCGTTGCCATATTTTCATGCATGCAAATTGTATTTGCTATAACCTAAGTTCTGTCTTTATGTACCATGTACCTAACCAGGCCTTGGACTGCCTGACATGACGAGGAATCCAAGGCAGGGAGACTACGAGGGAAAGGAAAATGGTTTAGAAGGGCAGGCAGGAGCTGGGGTGAATTCCCACCGTGTTTGCTACATGTGGTTATGAGCCCCAGTCCTATTGGTGCATGGTTGCAGATACTCCCCAGATGGCATCTATGAAAATGTAGTAATTCCTGGCAGGTACCACAGTTGCCTTTAAAAAGACAATATTAAATGATTTGTCCAATAATTTGGAAGTGAAGACTTTTTTAGAACAAGATAAGATACAGCTGATCCACCCGAAGACCAACTGAATAAAAAATTGTCGTTCAACTCTGGCTGTTGTAAGCAAGTGCTTATTTGTCTAGTTGTTTGCCAACAGTTGTTAGCTCTGTAGCTTGAGTTCATTTGTGTCAATGAGACTTCAGGGTGTAGAGCAACTGCAGCAATGGGTAACAGGTAGCTGAATGCAGCCTTTTCGACTGACTTTGTCCAGCCTCTGTGAGAAGTACTTGCAGTTAAAAGGAAACTTCAGAAAAGACGGGGGATGCAAACAACAGGATTAGATTTCAAGCTGTATGAGATTAGGATAAATGTTATCAAAAGCACTTTCAAACAGAGCTATCTCTGAAAGCAATTAGCAAGGGCTTTTAATTGGTCGGGGCATATTTTTAAGGACCTCTTCTTTAATCTTTTATGGTAATCAGGCTTTCACATTTTTCAATTCAGCAATGTTCTCCATACAAATAACCAGTTAAAATTCTTAATTAGATTACAGTGGCTGTACAAAAAAAAATGTTCTAAAAGTAAAATTAGACTGTTATGACTAATGCTGTACAAATTAGCAGAAAGTAGCTCAGACCAAATTATCCCTGAGACTTTGCAATTAGGAGCACCTGCTATTAGTGCACTTGCTAAAATTTCATCAATTAATCATTATTTCCTCGAATAACAAGTACAAAACTGGATGTTGTGAATATTGTGAGAATGATTAATTGCCAGTGGTAAATTGTTGACTAGCTCCATTATTACTTCTATTTTAAAGATTTTTAGAAATGTGTCTATCAGCTTTTATGAATATATAAATTACAGTAATGTGCTCAGTATCAATTAGATTTTTCTGTCCTGCTTAGCTGGTAGCATCTCTTCTCAAACTTATCAAAGTCTCAGACTTTCAGAGCACGAACTATGTAACAGGATATTATTTTTACCTTCTTTTTCTTCTCTTTTTCAAAATGGACCCTAAACTCAGACTTCTAAATCCTAATGCGAAGAGACTAAATCAATGGCTTTTTCCTTTCAAGTACTGAGTATAGGGTAATCCATCTGAAAACAGTGACCTGTGACATTAGCAAAAATACATAGTGTTGTTAACCTTATTGAATAAACTTATCTGTTTGTCCCACTTCTATGGAACAAAATCGTCCTGCTTCTTTCAATGCATACATTAATATATGAAGGACTATTATGCCACTGGCATGTAACCAAAACGGATGTTTTAGTCTTTCATTTTAAAGAAGCCTGTACTTCCATGGGCTTTAGATATTCTGAAAAGGTCACTGAAATAGAATACTCACTAATGGTACAATAAATGATGTCACTTTTTAAAGAAGGCTTATATTAACTGAGCGTTGGAGTTGATCTTAAATTTTGCCAATTCAGGAGTGTGTGTAGTCCTGTGTAATCAGAGGCATTGTAGCTTTAATATAAATTGGAAAATCTTAAATTGGAAACCACATCATGACAACTGTTGAATTAAACAAATCACTAAAATGCATGATACTCTTGTTAACCAGGTTCATAAGAAATATAGGAAAATCTGGAAATTATCAAGAGATGCATGAAATGCTATGAAATGGCTAGAATTGTTTATCTTGGCTGTTCTGAGATGAAGTCACTGCATGGATGGAACAACTTTGAAGTGCAGCTTGTGAAAACTGCCAGAAGTTAAGATTTAACTAAGTTGGAAAAAAAAAAGTTGTAAATCAGCTGGGGGGGTGGGGAGAGGTTGGATATTTTTAACATGTCTCAGAGATGTAAATGGAGAAGGTATGGCTGAGAGCCTCTCCTGATCCTTAGACCATCAAGCTGTAAGAAAGAATCACTTGCAAATAACTCTTTAGCTTCCTGGAGAAAACACACTTGTAAATCATGGCTGTAGTTTTTATCGTATTGCTGCTGTACAGGCAGTGCTAGTAAATATTGCTTAGGTTACTTAGTTCCTTACAAGAGACAACAGAGGAGCAGCAGCAATTGCATAGCTACCATTTAATACTAACTTAGCACCAGAAAGGTCCTTAAAACTTTTACCTCGTTTACTACGCCCATATAGTCCTTGTCTTAAACGTCCCAGTCAGGACCCTTGATATGGTGCTGTGGAAATTCCTGCCGTGAGCTCTTGGCGAGGCAAGCTTTGTGCCTCCCTACGAAGTTCCCCTTCGTTTGGAGCACTGAGCTTCCAAGCAGGAGCGCACCTGGAGGCTGCGCTGCTGCAGACAAGGGTGGCAGGAAGGCAGGCAGGGGAAGCCATGTCTGCAGTGGCTTGCTAGGCAGTGAAAGCAGTAGATTCTGCAGGATTTTTTTTTTTTCCTAACCTTAGCCTGGGTCGAAGAGGAAATTAAGAGCAGTGAGGCATTCCTGTGCAGTCACTATCATGGCAGCAGTTGGAGTCAGCCTTAAGCAGCCATGACATTCAAAGCCACGTTCCCTTTCTCTAATGTTGTTCTGTCCAAGCATCCATGTATCTTCAGTATCATCATCTGAGAGTACCTGGCAGAGCAGGGTCACTATGATGAGCTCTTCTTCAAGTCTTATATTGCATTAAGTGACTATTTGAAGGCAAATGATGCTTGCTTGCAGTGCTTCTCATGTGTCACTAATAAATATGCACGTTTCAATTATGTTTCATAAGACAGTTATGGAAGTTGATCTAAATTCAAATATTTTACCTGGAGCTTAGACCTGAGGCATGTGAACCATGGAGATGCACACTGGATCCAGAGGGAAGCCTGGCAGTCTTCAGAACAGAGGTGGCCATGTAACATACAAGCATAGTGAGGGGTTCACTAACAACTCTTTCATGAAATGCAGTGAGAACGAAATGGTGTAATGAGATGCAATAATCATCAGAGATTCCCCTTGATTACTTTTTCTGTTTATACATTTGGCCAGCTTATCAGTTTCAGCAAAGAGTAACAAAAATTGCAGAGCACCTAATGATGATCCTGCTCAAAAGCATCAAGATATATGATGTCTCTTTTGCTGACATTTCCTTATCTCCTAGCTTAAAGGCCAGGGACTCTTGACAGGTTAAAATCTTCACCTTCACCACCTTATCAAACATAAGACAAACTGAATTTGTGTTTTTAAAATGAGCCATTTATACAAGGGGGGTTATGTGCCTGTCCTCTCCTTTTCAGTAGCCTCAGAGCCTGTATACTTGTTTTCTGCCTTTCTTCCCTGTATTGACCTCACTCTTCCACTGCACAGGTTTAGCAAATGAGGCTCTGTTTTATGTATGATGCACTGCTGAAGCCTAAGAAGAGTCTCCTTGGTTACTTTGATATACCCTGGATCTGACTTATATTTGCACAGTGCTGCAAGTTATAAATAGCTTTGGTCAGGATGGGGGACTGTCGCTGCAACTTTTGCATGAAGCTGCTACCACTCTATAGAGAGAGGAGTGGGCGCTAGGGGTGCTGCCTAAAAGAAGAAACAAATCTGAAATCCTTCGTACAGACACTGAACATAGCAGCACTGATTTTAAGGAAGCTGCAGTGATTGACATGATTTGACTATATAACCACGTAAGGGTATAAGTCACCAGGGAGCTGATGCTTCAAATGCTTCTAATAGGCATTCCCTTTGGCAGCCCTGTTGGCCTAGCTGGGAGTGAATATAGAGGAAAATAATGTTATTCAAGCGACCACTGTGTGGCACTTTTCTCTCCCTGCTTCTCTATATTTACGCAAATCATCAAATACTCAGTTTTAGTCATTCTAGATGCCTGTTCAGTTCCTTTTCTTCAAAACATAATGCAGGAAGTGTTACGAGTAGATTTTTTCCATGATAGTTACAACCATTTGGACGTGGTTGAAAGTTCTGCTATAAAAGCTATTCTTGCAATATTTCCAGTAGACAGTTTGCCAGAATCAGAGAGAAGATGAACAGGTATCTTAAAATATTTCTCCAACAATTGTAATGCATATTCACTTTGCTTTAGTTTTTAGACCAGAAATGCAGCTGCTCTCACTTTAAACTAATTTCCCACATTCTAGCTGCTATAGGCTTCTCTTTTTAAACCGTGCTGCCATGTGGCTGCATTTGAGTTATGCTCATAGCTCATTTAGAATGAATAAATTGTAGTTGAGAGCTGGCCCCAAAATGCTGTACTAGAATGAGCTGTGCTTTGCTTTTTTGTATGTGTGCGTGTGTGAATCATATGCAAGGGGAAAAATCAACATAAATGTTCGTGGGCACACACCCAAAAAATCAATTTTATGTGGAAATGTTTTCCTTGTTCAGCTCTGTTTCTACTGATCTTGCAGCAAGGGGTGATAAGAGTTCTTATATTTTCCCAGCAGATATAGGACTCGCCTTCTTTGACACTACACAAGCACCTCCATTTCAGGTCGTGATAGAAATGTAAGAAGAATCGGAGTAGTTGTGATCCTCAGCTAGCTGGCGGTACATTCAGAGTAGAGCTTGTTGGCTTCTGTTAGAACAGCCCCATCTGTGTGTTAGACTGCTCCAACCCAATCTGCTGAGATGGACTGATCCAAACCATCACGGCCACAGAGCACACCCTTCTACCTGGTCAGAGAGCACCCGAGTACGAGGGAAAAATTGCCATACTTCAACGATTTGTTGAGAGTGTTCTGGATAGCTTGCAAGCAATCACATGTATGTCTCCATTTGTATATGGTTAACATTTTTTGAATGTAACTTGTCATTCTTTCAAAAATTGCAGTGATATTTGGATCCATTTTAGATTTATGCAAACAAGTCTATTTTTTTTATTGTTCTATAACAAATAACTGTTGGCTCATTTTGACCAAATTTAACAATGGAAGTCAGAGCTCATCAAGTTTTTACATGTTTCACAAAACAGGAGAAAAGTTGTTGTGTTACTTTTTAGATACCAGGGAAGGTCAGGAGAGTAGGAAGAGCTACAACCAAAGTCTGCATAGACCTTTTTAGATACCGAGGCCAATGAATTACAACACACCAATCTTGAAGAAGTCAGTCAGTTACCCTGGTAGTGTTTCTTGGGACTGATTAAATTGGTTTCACAATAGTATCCTTTCTGATGTATTCCCTGTGATAATTTTAATTGTCAAATACTTTTCACAAAATACCTCTTGAAGTTGTCAATTGCTCAGTATTGCCAAGTCCTGTGGGAATTTGAAGGGATCTTTGAAATAGCGCTGTGGTTAAGATACATTTCAAAGATTTTCATGATACTGCAGAAACTGAAGAATATAATTCCAAGTCAATGTAGTTTATGCTAATTGTCTGTGGACCTTAATTTTAGCAATATATTGGGTTTCCTGTTCTGAGAGATCAGAATAGTCAATATAAGGCTAGTTTCTTTGAATGTAGGAAATAACTGAAATCTGAAATTGATAATCATTATAGCAGACGTCTTGGGAACCCCACAGAACAAATGAGATTACATTTTGTGCACAGGCCTCGTTAGAGATGACTGACTCTACTCCCTTCCTTAAAGTTGTTTTACTTGCACACATGTAGTGGTAAGTAATTGCCTTGTATCATTAATTCATTTTTCAGTACAAATTGATCTCATTAAAATTGGCTGGTGAGACTTAATGTGGCAAACTCTTCTAGAGAAATATGTTGCTGTGAGTAAAGAGGCGGTGTTACTTCTGCCTTTGCTGGCTTGCAAGGTAAAAATCCCAAGTTCTCTGTTGCAGCAATAACAATTACACTGCATACCGTGCAACAATACGTGTTCACTCCTTACTTAGAGCAGTGTGGTAAGGCTCGCTGATACTACCAGTCTTCTAAAAATACCCTGGAAACAGTTAAATTTCACAAGGACAAGCTCTGCCCCACCGTACCCCTGCGAGTCATAAGCAGCAAGAACACTGTAATTTCTCAGGTGAGGGAGTTAAATTGCGGTGAGCGTCAGCATGATTTATAGATCTTGATTTGTTTAGGCAAAGGGCAGTGTGTCTTTGTGTCATGTATAGGTTGTGCATATCTGCAGAGACAATCAGTATTTGACTTTATTCTGTATTCTTGAGTAACACTGCTCAGTGCTGTTTGCCTTTAGCAAACATTTTTCACTGTTTTGCATTAAGCATTTTCAGTGATTGATAGTTTTCTTGTTCAAGGATTGATAAACGTGAATCTGCTTTTCATCTTGGCCTAAAGGGACCCTTGATGGAGTGGAGCTTTTAGGGTTGTTTTTTCTATAAGCTTTGAAAAGAGACTGAAGGACTTGATGTTGAGTCACGGGGGAATTGGAGTTACAGCGTGTGGCTCAGTCTATCACTCATTATGTAGCATAATCAACTAAGTGGCCAGTTCTGGTGGGAATAAAAACACTGTCAGTTTTCTCGGAGAACTTCAGCGGATGAATATCTTTCAGTAGACTTCTAGCCAAACTCCAAGCTGAAAACAAGCCATGTTCTTTTTATGAGAAGAGCAAAATTGTGGGAGGCTTGTGGAGAAGCAGGGACAAAAAGAGCCATGTGGAGAGGGTATCTTTGTGCAGACAGGAAGAAGTATTTTTGGCAGGTCTTCAGTGGTAGCAGTTCTTGAGGGCTTCACTAAAAATACCAGTTTGAGCTGTAGAAAGGTGAGCTGTACGAGTCAAACCAACAGGGTTAGTCCCAACAGGATGATACTGAGGTGGGAGCAGTAAGAGAGGAGCTGCTGACAGGTGGCAATTCCACGCGGCAAAGCACCAGCCTGCAACGTACCTGGGCAGCGATCCCTGTATCCCTGTTCCTGCCTCCTCGGCGAGATGCTCTGAGCCTGACAGCTGCCCTTGTCCTCGAGCTGTGCCCCGCTGCATTTGCCCGCAGGGCTCTTGGGCTCTGGGCCCCAGTTGCCTGCCCCAGCACCAGGCATGGTGGCCAGCCATGTCGTGGGAGCCAGCTCCTCCCCGAGACAGCGGGGAGCAGCTGAACAATGGCAGAGAAGGGACGGCCTTTCCAAAGGAAAAGCAGGGAAGCTAATGAAGGTCCTGTATTCCTTGCCTGTAAGGAGAATTTGGGGGATGTGAGTAGGTTTGGAGACTGTGAGCTTTTTATTTTCTGTGATATAAGGTTCAAAAGAGAAGTCAGGAAATAACTTGTTTCTCACAGTGCTATGCCATGCCTCTAGGTTAGAGTTTTAGGGACTTCCGTGATTTTGGGAGGAAAAAAAAAAAAAGGAAAAAGCTAAGTCTTAACATAGTTTGAAAAAAGAAAATAAACAAGAATTAATGTGTGCTAAAACTAAAATGTGAAGGTCTTGCAACCTCTGAATATAGTTTGGAAACAGGGTTCAACATAAGGGGAAACAATAAAATGAATTGATACTAAGGCTTAGCTTATAAGATGATTTAAACCTGAACATCCAGGAAAATTTTAGCAGTGAAAGTATTAAAAATAATAAATGTGAAGAACATTTAAAGGAAACAAAAAGCCTTATGAAGTTACCAGGATAAAAATCAAAACCTTCTGATGATAATATAGCTTTTGCATCATAAAAATGTAAATGAGGGCTACTTATTGCTAAGCCAGTTTAAGACTCAGCTGAACATTAAATACACTGTTACACCAACAAAAGGAAGTTAGACATTTCAATGGTGGAGAACTGCACTTTCTCAAGCTTAAGGTAGCAGCTTTGGCTAATACCTGTAACCTCTTCTTTCTGCTCTGATGGTTTCCGCTTTCCCTGCTGACTTAAAATCTCATGTCTCTTGTTGTGAATCAGGAAGAAAAAGAGGTTTTTTAAAGGTTGATTACACATGAAACTAACAGTAATATAGCTGATAGGAACAGTAGCAAACTCGGAGTGTAATGAAAGGCTTAATTTCAATATCATGCAAATGATATAAAACATGTAAGCATGAGAGAAGGAAAGAAAGTTTGTGTACTATACTAGTTTAAATGCAAACATTCCCCAAATTACTTCCATTTCTCTTGTTCAACTCATTAATTTTTTATTTTTATTTTTCCTTTTGCATCCATCCTTAATTTCTGCCTTAAATTTGTGTTTTGAATGTGGTAGTAAGTGGTCGACCTCAGCAGCCACATGGACTGTAGTTATTACCGCAGTACTGAGACTGCTTTCTTGAAAGAGAAAAGTTGCATGTTTATGCAGGAGATACTCTGGTCCAAAGGAATCATGGCTGTGGTATGTGGGAGTAGTGAATCACAGCAGCTGAGCCAAAAAACTTACTTGCATGTGCTTCTCATTTTGCAGGTGAAAGGGACACCTTTTTAGGTACTATTTGAATGTCAGTGACTAAAGAGGACTTTCAGGTGACATGCAAGTACTCTAGGTTCCTCTGTACAACAGTGGGTATGAATTTGCAGTGGGCATCTTGCCATCCATCAGACATCAAACTTGTTTGTTTGCTGCAGAAGGAAATGGCACCTTTTGAACCCTTTTCAGTTGTCAAATATGTCTTAAATAAGAGTTAAGGAAAACTACTTACAGAAGTATGGAAGAAATTATACACAACAGGCATTTCAAAACATCTCAAATACTTCAAAAGTTATTTTTGTTTTGTATAGCAGTGGCATTTGAATTTCTCAAACAATTTCTTGAAAATATGTGGTCTGAAAAACTTTTGGATGGAATTTAAAAAATGTGTCAATTCTGAAGTTTCGGGTTGGGTTTTCATTTGGGGGCAGAGAGATTATATATTTACTTGATGTGAAACTAAGTGATTAGCTGGTTTACATTGCAAGGAGCGAACACTGTGACCCAGGAAAGAAAAACCACATTTGTATTAGAACTTAGTAGTAGCTGCTGTTATTGACTTCTTAAAGCCAACTATTATGCCCTGCTGCAATGCTGGCAGGGGGGCAGTGTGTTATATTTGCTATTATTGGCAAGCTGTGAAATAACATTTTAAAAAGATCAATTTATTTTACTTTAAGCAAAGTGTTTCCAGGAGACTCTTTTAAAAATGAATTTCATTCCAGTGTGTTTTCTTCTCTCTACCAATTTTTGCTAAAATGTGCTTTTTTTACACCACGGAAATCAGAGCAGTCATGTAAGATGAAACTGGGAGATGACACCCAACCCTTAAGCCTGCGAGCAGAATCAGAAAGTAATGCACATGTGAAACAATGTCAGCCGGACTCTCCATGGGGTTAAGGCAGGAGTGGCCAGCTTTTTGCATACCCTGAGACGTCTTTTGCCACCACGCAGGTAACACGGGGTGAACACACTGAGCTGTCTCTGCGCATCCAGGCACCTCCTCTCCCTACCCTGACAAGGTGCTGAATTTATCCCCGCAGAGTGGTAGCTCCAATGTTCTTGTCCTACCAACAGCTGGAGTCTGCCAAAAGCTTCCATAGAGGTCCGCCAGTTCTTGGCCATCCCTGATCTGAACCAGCACCATTCCAGTGATTTCAGCTGACCTTTGTTTTCCCACACTGGGACTGTGCCTCAACACTCACAGTATAAATGTGGGTTGCCTAGTGTGCTACTATCCCAACTTTTTTTGGAGACTGACATTTTATTATATTACCACAGAAAAGTGGAATGTAAATCCCGTTCCAGGGCTTTTTTTCTCTTCAGTCTCGCTTTTACCACTGTCCATAGAAAAGAAGTTAAAATGACCATCTTGAAACCTTTAATCAGAGTATTGGAATGAAGACAGAATTTTATACCTCAAAAGTCTTATCTGCAGGAGGCAGCTAATATAATCTGTTCTTTAAAAAAAAAAAAAAAATCCAACTGTTGAAGTGAATTTTCTTTAGAAAAAGAATTAAAGCAAAGTAATAGCTTAGGGCCAAACGCGTGCCTTTACATTTCTTGATTTTTGTGGAGGCAGGGCAGGTGCAAAGTAGCCGAATGAATACAGAAGATGAGAGCAGCAGCGGTTCAGGTCTGTGGCCTGCCATTTCATCTCAAGATCCAGCAAAAGCCTCTCCTCACTCCCTCACCTTTGGTCTTTGACAGGAAGCAGAGCTGGGGGCAGGATACCAAGCAGCCCGTTTCTCTTGCAGCCCTTACCTGCACGAGCTGCAGGTCCTGTTGCCTCCCAGCTCTGTGGGGCCACTTCAGACCTGCGCCTTTGGGAGGGAGCTGAGGAGGGACGGGGAGGCCAGCAGAGTCCTCTGGACAGTGAAACAAGCTGAGATGCCAAGTGCTGGCAAATGCACGGAGTAAAATTGGGGTGGGGGTCTGCAGGGTGAGAATTTAGGCTTCAGTTACTGTAATGATCTTTGTTTCAAGATCATCAGTAGCAGGTAAAAAAAAAAAAAAAAAAAAGCTCATGGGAAGGAGATATTTAAGCAAATGCCCTAACACATTCAACTCAACATATTCTGTATTTGGGTAGGGAGCACCACGTTGAACTAGTTATCCTAAGCCTGTGTTTCACACACTGCAGCTTAGGCAGGCCAGCAAATAGCTCAGTAACACCACCTGAAATATCTTGGCATATATCTGACAGCTCATTGAGAGAATATCCTGTAAAATTGATGACCTGGCTCCATTACCCAAGAATAAAATTGAGTTGGTGTAGTGAAGTAAACATTGGTAAGGGGTTTTGGATGTTGTTACAGGAAATGAAATCCTCCCCATATTCGGCAATATCTATTTTATATTTTGTGTGCTTCAGTAGGAAATGAGCTCATATTTATCTTCTTTCCATAGCAAGAAGAATAGAGCTCTAGAGAAACTACAGCAGTAGTCTCCAAAGGTTTTCATCCTAAAAAGCTGTATGGTACCTGGATCCATGCTGTCTTGCCTTACACTTATGCATCTGCATGGGATGGAGAGGGCAAAGCCTCTCTGAGATGCTATTTCGACTGGTAGTGTGCCTGCAGGGGAAAGAAGTGGGGGAAGCAAGAGTGCTGTTGCTGAGTAAGACACAAGAGATCACTCCTCTCCTTGTTTTTAGCAATGGAAGCTCAGGCTGGATCCCGGTGCTGTATTCCAGGCACCACCTTCAGCAGGGTGGGCTGGGAAGGGAGCTCTGCTGTGGTGGGTGAGCACAGGCAGTGTTTCAGTGCCTCGCACCATGCCCCGCGTTGCTCTGCTGACAGAGATTTACTCCCCCAGCGGCACTGATGTCAAGTTCTGCGCCCCACCTCTCCAGTGCGGACTGCCCTGGGACGGAGATCTTCTGTCTCTAGGCAGCTTTCAGCAGCCAGCTTGTTTGCCACACTCAGACAACAAAAAACACTACTGAAAAAGAAGTAGGTTTCATTTTGTCTGCTGTTGTAATGGCTAGTCTCCAGAAGGGGAGGGGAAAAAAAAACAGCAACAGTAGACTTCATAGATCCAGAGCTAATTTATTTAGCAAGCCTAAGTTATTTCTGTGCTTAGTGGGGATAACTTACCCTCCTGACCCTCCCCAGTTGTTTGTCCAATAGGACTTTTCTGGATGCATCTTTACTGTCATCAGAAATAAAAGTACCTGATATATTACTCAGGGATGTGAACTTCAGGTGAACTTCTGGCAATTCTGGACATCTTTGGATTCATGAATGAAACTGTTAGTTCTCACTAATCAATCCAAGTAACATGATAATATAGAAATGAGAGGGAGGGAAAAACACCTCTTGTAATTTCCTTCATTTCTACCTTAGGATCATCTTTCTGCATTAGAGATTAATATTGTCTTTAAATATCTGTCTTGACCTGGTCTTCCTTAAGTGAATAAGTTCCAGTATAAGCTGGAATGGAATATAAGACTTATTCTATTCCTTATCTTGACAACTTATTCACGTACTGCACTTTTCTTCCTTGCTAATGTGATTGTAGTGCCCAGGGCCTGAAATGTTTTCCCCAGCAAACTGATTAGCCTGTAGAGCTAGCTATGCTTGAGGAACGTTTGCAAGGTTGGACCTTAAAAGGGAAAGCAAATAGTGGAATGGAAAATGTTTATGCAGATAATTCAGGAATATATATATTTCCCAGATATGTTAGTTGAGTGATTTTTTTATTATTTTTTTCCTTACTGTAACACTCGTGTGATAGTGGAAAAATTATCTTATCCTGTTTCTTTATTCTAAGTTCAATGGTTGTTTGGACTCTACCAGTTTAAAAAACACTTTCTCACAGAAAGCTACTTGTCTAACATATGGTCATCACTTCTGCTGTGACAGAATGCTTCATAAGCATAAATGGACTTTATTTCTACAAAATCGCCCTGAGGTGAGGAGGTCTTCAACCCTGCTGAAAAGGTGGGCAAGATGGAGAGGGGAAACAAAGTGCTTTACTTGCATTCCTCAGCTACCCGGGAGGCAGCTGAGAACCCAGTCCTTCCTTCTCCTGTCTGTGAAGGAGCCGTGATTTTCATAAACTCCAGGAGGATCTTTCGTTCCCTCTGTACAGTGGAGGAGGCTATGACAGGCCAGCAGGGACATGGAACATAAAGCTCATCACCATTACTTTAAAAGGTGAATTCCGGGCCTTGTGAGAGTATGGGCAAATAGGGCTGTGAAATAGTTGGCCTTTGAGGCTTGTACTGGGAGCATTCCAGTTTAACCAAGTTTATTGTTAAAATCAGGTAGGTAAATGGGAGCTAAGGCAAAAGAGGTTTAGTTTGTATTCTTTCTGACCTCCTAGCAGCACCTGCTGGCCAGTATTTTTCTTCTAACACTTGTTAGTCTACTCATTACATTAAAAACATGCCTTAGTTGCACTCCACGTCAGAAAGTTTATCCTGACTGTTCAGCAAACGCTGTCGCAAACACCAGGGAACACGGTGTCTTGGTCCGGCTGGGTGGAAGTGCACGCAAGCCAGGTGGGAGCACTGGTACACGTCCCAGTTGCTCTTAGCCAAAATGCTGATGTAGGTGTTGCACCCAAGGACACATCTGCAGAAATGAGACCGTGCAAGTGGAATGTGTTCTGCATCCTATTGAGATGGTTATTGAGCTCCTCTGACCTTTCAAAGCAATGGATTTGGCTGACAGCCTTTGTGTCACCATCCTACACGATCCACCACAACAGGTAGAACACCAGCTAGAGCTTCTGCTTATGGCCAGTGGGCTGAAAGTGTTTGACCACACAGCCTGCGTTTTTATATTATGTCTTTTCTGTATAAAATTGTGAGTACTCGGCACCAAATAGCTGTAATTAGGCGCTTTTGTTTTTTTAACTGATATCTTTAAAATACTTGAACATATATCTGAATCTATTGTAAGTGGATTATATGCTTGTTTCAGTCATGCTAACAACCAATACTTAATTTCCTTAGGACTCTCTTCAACATTTCTTTTCTTTGTAGCAGTTCCCAAGCATAATGAAACTGTTTTCCAACTTGTCTGTAACTATGGCTTTTTTTTTCCTTTGCCAACAAAAAAAAAATTACATCAGTTTTATCAAGCTACTGGTAAAGGACATAGAGAGCTTACTGTAATTAGGACACTGCATTACAGAAGTGATCTAAAGAATCCTGTTAAATGTTGTCATTCTTAGCAAAGAAACTGTAGAAGTTGAAATGGAAATAGAATTTTGAAAAGGAGAGTTGAGTAATTTACTTAGTTATTCAGTCATGATCACTGAAGTACTCATGATTTGTATTTTAATTTAACAACTTGGGTTTTCTTTCTTCAGCAAAAGATTAGAAGGAATCTTTGATATAAACCACGTAATCCTACAATAGCCTGCTCTTTGTTTAGCAGCTGTTGTGGCACCCTCCGTTCCTTTCAGCAGTTGGTACAATGCAGGTAATGACAAGGTGCATGATGACAAATCCCTTTATTGTCACATTGATTTCATATGCCAGATTCTTCATACCACTGCAGAGTAAACCCAGCGCTGATTACAGTTTAATTCTCAATTCTTTTCAACTTTATTTTGAAGGAATATGAATTTCCTTCAGAATCAGTTGTCCTGCAATCTTATCTATATGGATGTAGCCTGTATTGTTAATTCATTGGAATTAGGTGCCTGTCTTCTTGGACATAAGAACTGCTTCTGCGGATTGGATTGCAAGGTTGAAGCCTAAATAAGAGCACCTGTATTCTGCAGAGAGGAAATATTGTACGTGGAATATCTGCTCGTATATAGCACCATTTGGGAATTAATCTTGTAATCAAATTGAATACAGGATTAGTTCTGAAATCTTTCTTGTATCTGACACGCATTACACTAACCTACATTTCTAAGAGCCAGGTGGCTCCTTCAGAAAAGTGTAGTCATTGTTCAGCTGCTATGAGCTGGCAAATAAACAATGATGAAGACTTGGCCCTGACCTCTTTTTTCTTTGCTTTAGAACTGGTGAGAGCAAACCTGGCCAGTACTCAAGACAAAAATGATTACGTAATTCATGCAATCATTCATATACATTTTATTCTGCTTACTTGTTCCCCATGCCTGCTGTAGGCTTACTTGAATTCATTGCATTTTGGATACGTGTGAGAAACCCCCCATTCTGCAGAGAGGAATTTGACCTTCTGTTCTTACTTTCTCTCCAGAGTTGTGCTAACGAGGATATAATCTTACTCATGTAGCCACGTAAAAGCCCCAGAGCAATGTACAATGTGAGGCGGTGGTTTTGTTTTTAGAATGCTTTATTTTACATCCATTACAGAAACATTTCTTTAGATGCAGAACTGTCTGTATTTTATAACAAAATCAAATGCAGGTTCAGTTGTGAAGGAACTTATCCCTATAGACATAGAGTATAATACTGAATATATCAACTATATCTCTCCTCAATATGTGCAGAATTTTGAAAGAAAAGGATCAAGCAGTTCTTTAAAGTTCAGATCCTGAAATCGATAAATTTTCATCTGCTTCCATTTGCCCCCCCACCACCACCACCTGGTGCTTAATGATCTCTAAATATCTTTAGAAAGACAAATGCATTGTAGTGTTTTGGACTGACCTGGTTTGAGGATAAAGTACACTGTGCAGAAGAAACGGGAAAAGACAGTGAAAAGAACACAAAGGCAAACATTCAGGGGAGATCAAACATGCCATATTTGTGGATGGACAGGATGTCAGGGTGAAATAGACTATGAAAGCAATAAGATCTGGCAATTGAAAGGAAAGCAAAGAGTGCTTTTGATAGTTAAACATTGAAACTTTATTGAAAAGGGGTTGGGGTTGTAATGAAAACAACATCTGGCTGTGATTGCTAAAACTTGATTGCAAGAGGGAGAACTGAATGATGTTATCTCACACTGATTGACATTAAAAAAAAAAGCTTGAAAAATGGACATAAAAAAGGAAAGTTAGACAGATGTAGCAAAGCAACAGCTGCTGGAGATGGACAAGGTTTCCCTAGGGATGTATTGCCAAGGAAAAATAAGTCTTATTCTGATTGCCTGCTGCTACAAATCAGCATTAGCTCCACTGAAGTCAAACTAGTTGTGCCAGTGTAAAACCGGCATAAGATCAGAATCGGGTATTGAAAGCAAAGGGATAGAATATGACAAACTTCTATCAGGAATCTAATTAGTTTGGCATAATTGTCATGTGTAGCTGAGCTTGTAACCTTGGTTTGTTTGGTTCTCTTTGATTGATAAGTGTACTCAAATATTGGCAGCATGGTCAGATTATTCCACCTGGTAAAATACCCATAGGACTCATTTAGACACATAAGGCAGAGAGAAGGGTAGGTATGGATTCCTCCTGTGGCACATCATCTTGGTGAGAGAAAATTGGTGCTTACCTATTCTCAGGGATATCTGGGGATAAGATGGGGAGAAGGAAGATGCCTTCAGCCTGCTGTGCTCCTCATCTTCTNGCAACGGTTCCCACTTATGGGGGGGGGGGGTGTTGCCCAAACCAGGATTGCCTGGCTTTGAAGCACACCCAGCTCTGGAGTGCTCTCCACGATCTGCAGCCCAACATGCTCACACCTCCAGGCTGGAGGCACATAGACTTGTGACAGAGCCATCAGGTTCAGGGTGTGCAGCCTGCATGAGAAAACAGACATGCCAGGTTCCTGCTGCTGTCGGTGGTTATAGAGCTGATGTGTTTCAGCTTTGCTGAGCTTCCCCCAGTATGAGGAATTTCTCATGTGTATATGCGATTCATCCCCAGCTGAGTTATAATAAAACATAAATCCTACAAACAAGAAAATGTACTTTCTGGTCAGCCGTCCATGTTGTATTTTTCTGAAAAGTTCTTTGCTTGATAGGCAGTTTTGTTTTTACTCTAAACTGTGACCATGTGTTAAGGGAGAGCAATTTCTTAACATTTTCTTTAACTTGCTCTGAAGCAAGTGTATGGGTGGGGGCTGCTGTGTTCTGGTGAATAATCTTCTATCCTGTACATCATGGCCAAACACTGGCTGCGAGAAAAAATTAGAAGTGAGTGTGAGCAGACTTAAAAAGCTGTGGTAGGGAAAGGGAGGTACTATAGAAGTTGGAAGGGACAAATTATTGGAAAATAAAAATGGATTTTTGAAATAATCTTTTAAGAGGCTGTTGGTAATGAAAATGTTTTAACACTGTTTTGTTACTATGTGACATGAAAAAGCATAAGCTCATAATACTCTGCAGTCCAGAGAGAGGGCAGAAGAAAGAGGGTTGGGAGAAGGTTGATATTTCGAGAAGAATTTGGCCTGTCTGCTTTAGACAACTATCTTGCATTGGTAAAACTGAAATCAGGAACACGTGCACACATGTCAGTTCAGAGCAATGTATTCAGTGTCTTCTCTGCTACTTGATGGAAAAACGTAAGGACACTAGAGAGACTAGCCCTCTGGCACAGGCATGGAAAGTTCACTGCCCAAAGCAGTGACGGTACCCTGTTAGTGCTGCCCCACCAAGGCAGGGAAGCAGGACTGAAGATAATTCCCTTCAATTTTTTCTGTTCTCACAGAAAACAGGAGATTGGACAAGTCTCACCATTGCTAGCTATTGGCTAACAGAAGAAAGGATGAATGCTCTGCCTCGATTTCTGATCAGGTGGTTAACTGCATGCTTCCTTTGCCCACTGTACGTACTTTGTGCTTGAACAAATTTCTTTCAGCTGAGAGGAATAGAAGTAATGTGTCTCATCAATCGGGCTTTCATCCTGTTTCATCAAACTTAAGCTTTTTTTTTTTTCCTGGCTTTCTGGCTTGTTTCTGAATCTTCTCTCTTTTCCTCTCAGACCTCTTCCCAAGAGCATGTTGTACAGTGGTTTCCTTTTACAGAAACTAGTTTTATGGGATTTATAGCATGGGGGACCTGCTTTACAGTGACCGTTAGCCCTTCAGCATCAGCACACCCTTTCTAGGCTAAGGCAAAGGAAGATCTATTCACTTCTTACACTTTGTGCTGTTGTTCACAAAGTGTGGCATTGAGCTCAAGGGGGTCACCAAACTGAAAGCAATTGCATAGCAATGTTTCCTTGCTTTACAGACGGAACAATTTGCAAACAAATTATTGGCCATGTTAAGAAATAATGAGTGTCCGTGAACCCCTTAGTAAAAGATCCTTTCCAAGAAACAAGCATTATCCAAGGAGTTCTGAGGATCTAAGTGGTAAGGCAATGGCATAAAATTTTTCCTCCCAGTTGGGATCCATTTATACTTATTGATTTTAAATCTGTTTTGTGATATCAGGACCCAGTCATACCTGCAGGCTTGGCACTTATGTTTGTTGTTTATTGCTGTCTGTAAGTATGCCCTTTCTGCTTCTCTGAACTTGGGGATTCTTACCTTAATCTTTATCATCTTCAAAGAAATTTGTTGTAATTTGTTTTTTCTCTAGAGTGGGGAGAATCATGGCAGATAAACTTTCAATCTGCATTATCATATGTAATAGAGGAATTTACTTGTGTGATGATCTGATCATTATATAGAAGTCTAATTCCTTAAAACTTTTTGTGGCAAAGGCTACCCCTTTTTTTCTAAGCAGTGTCTAAAATAATGGATTCTTGAGCTGAACTGGAGTGTCTTGCTGATATTTAAACATTACTTGGTAATAATTTTATGCGTCATGTAAATCTTTACATAATGAAATGTTTTGACATTCATCTCATGCAGTTATGTTTCCTTTTTGATGACAAACTAAACTGTCACCAGCGTGTGTAGCATACCAAGTGCCCTCTACTATTCCAGCCTCATTTGCTTTGAACTTGCGTGGTTGTATTTTAAATCGGGAATATAATATCAAAGCACTCATCGGAAATATCAACTTTTGAATACTTAATCTTTCCCAGTGGGAATACCTGGGTTAAGCATGGTTTTGATGTAAAGAAGTGCTGCTTTCCTATTGCCTCTAGAAAGGACTTGCTCCCTGTCTTCCACAACTGAATTTGACCCTCTGCTTGTAAGTCCTCACTCTTATTTCCTTCTAATATGCAATGATCTGTGACAATAGAAATAAAGTTCAACCTTGTTTTGTCTTGTTAGCAGCATGTGGTTAGAACATCGTACTACTATTTCAGTAGTTATTTTTACATTTGTCCCCTACTGTCTTGGCTGGTTGCCAGCACAGTGATTTATGCTTTGTTTGCCTCCAGATGTGATTATTGCTTTTCTTTCCTGGTTGGTCTATCTGAGTGAGTTCTTCACAGATTTAAATGCTGGAGCACTCAAATCAGGGACTTGTTTAAACTAATTTTCAGTGAAAATGGGCATAGAACTTCCTAAAGGAACAGAAAGCCCCTGGACAGAATTTTAATTTCAATAGAAATTTTTAAACTAAATTATTTTGGCTTTAAATGATGATGTAAGCCAGACAAGATTAAAAATATGTAATCTCATCTTTTTAAATGCAGCCCTGGGCTGCATTTTCCAGTCAAGGGAAACTTTTCCAGACACAATCTTTAGTCAAAACTCACACCTTTGTGGTGAAAAGACAGCTTACACGGAACATTTTATGTCTTTGATTTCTGTCTTCTTTCACCTTAAAAATGGCTTTAACGCCCACTTTAAGACATGCTGAACTTCAAGGAAGTTGGAATTTTGTATTCTTAACCAGTGCTACCTTGAGAGCATTTAACTTCTTAAATATCTTCTCTTTCAAAAAAGAATCCCTTTTCTCCCCACCTTCCCCAGCTATCTGAGGACAATAGTTTACCTAAACATATGAAGATCAGACATCATGGAGATGAAAACAGAACTAATCACGCTTAAGTGACCAGAGTAAAGAATTTTGAATAAAAAAACGATTAGCTTATCCTTCTATTGAGCCTCTCCCCCGGAATATCCAGGCTCTCGAGTTTCTTGTTTTTAAATCTGTATTGCCTCTGACTTCAATATAAATGATATACTGACATAAATTTTCATAAGATGTAACAAGAAAATGCATTATTAATTTGCAATACATATGAACATCTTTAGAGGAAATGATTTGAATTCAGACATCTGGAAAATGAAAGCATTATGTATTGACCTACCATGATTTGCTGTGATGCTAGTAATTTTCTATTCATTTGCCTCAGTACCAGTGAAAAGAGTATTGTATTTAAAACCAGAACTGCTTGTACTGTATTATTTAGAACAGTACTCCCCAAAGTGAAATGACTAAGGGGACCTACTGCAGCTAATATCTGATCAAGCAAGACACGTTTCAGTTCTGTTGCCTTTAAATATACAGGGTCAATACGTATTCATTTGTAAATGCAGCTTCACTTCTGCAGCAATAGAAGGCAGATCATCTGTGTAAACTGATACTGGTTACTGCAGAAAGCCCCCCCCCCAGCTGCAAGAAACCAGTGCTTTGTGGTATCATCTTGTGCAGTAACTGCACCAGTTAGCCTGAAATTCTCTGACCCAACACAAAAAGGACTTTTTAAAATTAAATACGTAACTGCAGTAGAACATGAAATAGTAATGCGCGTGTCTTGCTGGCTATTCTTTTTATTAACAGCAGAACTGTGTGCCGCTTGTTCTTTAGGATCTGTTTGTGCTACCTTCAATTACTTGCTGAGAGCTGCTCAGATCCGGCTCCCATGTCATTGTTTGTATTGCACAGAAACATGAATCAAGTCTGTCAGTCTTTTGATGTATATGCCAAGTCAACAGTGCAGTCATTGTAAGTACTTATCAAAAACCCCTCCATGTTTTTTTACCAATGAAGACAGAACAATTTTTGCCCCTTTGCTTGTTTTTATCACTCTCTGTGGAAGATTCCTTTAAAAGTGACATTTATTTGTCAGCTGGAAAAAATAATCTTGTCAGGTGTTGTTCTTAATTATAGATTTTGAGATTTGTGAAGCTTACATTTTATTTTTCACTTCAGGACATAATGTCTCAAAAAGTATAAAGTAAATATTAGAGCTAGCATTGCATTTTTATGTTTTCTTACTTTGGCAGTTACCTTATAAACTACTTCTACTTGTAAGGAATCAGACCTAGCAGTAATCCTTCTAGAAATCAGAGATATGGGCAGGTAGATGTTTACTGAATCCCAAAATACAGTTAAATACAAGCTATCCTAATCTCTTTATGGGAGAATATTAAGCTGACATTGTCAGTTTAATTTATCAAAGGAATAAATGTCCTGTTGCCTCAGGGACTCTAGGAAAAGGTATTTTGAGTTTTGGTCATTATGCCATGTAATAGTCTCTTTTTCTCTGAATCAATTTTATGGACTTAAAATAGGAAAAGCCACCGTATACAGGAAAAAAAAAAAAAAAAACAATCAAGAAACCCATACACTTAAAGTTGGGTTATCTGTAATGGACAAAAACTCTGAGACAAGATAAAACTATGGTTAAATTCCAGCACAGCAAATTAGGAGGTCTTTGTTTCTGTATTTGATGTTGTTAATCTGTCAGCTTTCATTAGACCCACGGGTTTGGTTCTGTACTCCTTAAAGTTCAGAGCAGTCCTAATTTGAGTAGTTGATGGAGGTGTTGCAGTTTGAGACCAAATAACAGTGTAGAGAGTAAATGGATTCGGATACCAAAACACTTCAATCACAGATACATGCAATTTTCAGAATTGCACATCTTTCCTGTTCTCTTGGAGAGGTGACACAGTCCAGGAGAGAAGTTGACAGGTTAGTTTAATCTTTCCAGCCATGCCACATGTCTTTTTTTTAAGTGATGAGCATCCTCTTCCTCTCAGGTGACCTTGGAGATCAAAGAGATGATCCCAAGACTTGCTGCAGGGCCATGGGTCCCCTGGCTTCTCTCCGTGAGGGACTCCAGACACCATCAGCAACAGGATCAGGTAGAGAATATCTGATTCTTGGCTGGCTTGTTCTTGCACTCGGTGACTGGGAAGTGGTGCGTACAATCTGCTCCTCTCAAAGGTTCCCCACTATAAGTGACTTCTCTATTCTTATAATTAAATTACTCCCTTATGCTGTAGAGTTAAGAAAAGGTCATCTACTTATGCTACTATTATTGTTTACTCTGCCTAGCTTATGCTAACTGCTACAACAGGTTATTTTCTTTAAAAATAGGTCTGGAGTGAATTTTTCAAATGTGTACTCATTATATGCTGGGTATTAACCCTGCAATTACTGTATTTAAATTCTCACCTACAGCACATTACTCTGTTACTAATAACAACTACTATCTTCTTTTTATGCCCTTCATTATATTTAAAACAACAAAAAATGTTAATTATATTGCTGTTAATTACATTTGCCATAAAGCTTCATCTGTAAGCTTACGGCAAAGTGGAAAAAAAATCAACTTGACTAACAGCTGCCCCCATGTTCATACCCCTTGGCAAAACAACAGCAACAAAAACCCTGTGGCTTTCTATAATGCAAAAAATTTCTCAATTGGATCTGATCCAATTTATTTCCAGTAAGTTTTGCAGTCAGGAAGAAAAAGCGTTGCTCTGTTTCAAAATAATAATAATAAAAAAATGAATAGATTCATTTGTATTCTTCTATCGGTTATCTATGATTCATTCTTACATCTTGCAATACAATACGTAGATGAGTCATACTGAGAAACAGCCTCTGCATAGGAAATTACACTGTCATTTTAGAGTAACATTTCTTTCCCAAACTGAAACAAAGATGGGCCATAAGTAACCACAGATAAAGCTTCACAAGGCTGGAGTACTTGTTCAGAAAGCCCACTCTCCTCTGGGTTTGCAAAACCAGAGCCTGATTCGGAGCATATAAAGTACACGCTTGATAATTCCTGTTAGCTCTGGTTGTCCTGGGAACCTCTCAGGCTCACATCTATAGCCTATGTTTTTTCTAGGAACAAGATATCTTAAAGGACATCTTGAACTTTGTTCTGACTGAGCCTCCTTCTTCCACGGCTTTTCTCTCTGAGCACTTAGGGAATTGCAAGCCTTTGTCCAACCCTCAGAGGGCTGTGTATGCATCTGAAGTCAGATAGTTAGGCGTCAGACTTCATGTCTGGTACATGCAAACTGTTACAGAGCACACACTTAGTAACGTTTACGAGTGGTTTGCTGAGAACAAATCCAGATGTATGTGCCAGGTCAAGGTCCCTCTGAACTGGAACTGCCAGTGTGAGAGTCAGTGGATGTCCTTCGACAGGAAGCTCCACACAGTGTAGTATCTGCCTGAAGAGCTCCAGCCATTGAAGCACACTGTCTAGGGCGACGTCAGGAGAATTATTACTTCTAATGTAAAGCCTTTGATGAAGCAATGTCCTTTTTACATTAATGTGTCCTCTTGGAGGCTAGGAGAATAGTCTTGTCCTCTTGTTCTCTTCTGTACCAGATCATCATTCAAGTTGGAAGGAATGAAGCATAGGAGCTTCCTAACTTATCCGGGATTCTCTAAATATTCCTGAATGATGGAAACTAAATAGAGTGTCATACCAACTGCATTTGCTGAGTGCCAAATGCATTGTAATTCCCTAGCCTTTTAAATAAATGCTATTCATATGCATTGCAAAGCCTGCAGGGGGAGGAACTAAACATACCAAGATTTGAAGCTCAGTCCTCAAGAGGCTGGATGTCATTCAGGCTGTGGTTTCTGAATCCAAATATGAGTAAAACACAAACATTTTTCCCAAACTCTGGAAACACGAGACCGCACACCTTTAATCACCGGTATGTAGTTTACCTGATCAGTGCTTTCAGAGTATTAGTAAAACTCAGTGAGGGAAAACAGACATGAAAACTAGAGTATATGCATGAAAAATCAGTGATTATGTTATATATACATCTGAGAATTGTACTTTATTCAAGTCAGGATCTAATCCAGCTCCCATTAAGTCAGTGGGAATTTTGCCAATGAAAATAATAGTAACAGGATCTGGCCAAAATAATTTAATCCACCCTTTTCAGCTGCTGTGCTCACAGCAAGAATGTTGCCATTAAGAAGTTTATATGGACATAAATATTCACTTTAATTTCCTAGAGTTTGTCTACTTGCTTAAAATTGCGTTTGTGATTAAAAAAAGAACACCACAGTGCATTATGGCTGCATTTTAATCACTATAGGTTCAGGAATAAATAGAAAAACAGTTTAAATATTTTATACAGATTATATTGTGATCTTGAATTAACAATTCATTTTGGAGTTGTTTATTTCTTTTTCTTTCTCTGTTGGCTTATCTTTCTCCTGTTGGTTCAGGTTTCCAAGCTAATATGTGAGGGTGACTGTGATGGATTTGGACTTTTTCTCCTGTAATTGCATTCTGTAAAACTGTCATTATGCATGTTGTATCACTGAGTCACATCTCACCTCATGCTGCGATTTCATTCCAAGAGGAAGAAAGGTTTAGGGGTGTACCATACTAAGACTATGTTTAATAGGCTGCTACAAACCTTTGGAGGGTGCAAGATATTGATATGGGGTAGTCTCCAATAGCTGAAGAGTTTTTTGAAAATAGCCCTCAAAGGTTTACAAAACCAGGTCCTGCTTGTCAGTGCTTCTAGTTGTCCATTAACATTAGGAGCTGCCCTGACTGGGAATTGCTGAGGTTTACCTCTTTGGCTTAGGACTTTCTCAGGGAGCAGAAGATGCCTTGCTTGGAGACCTGGTGCCTCATCCCCCTGCGCCTGGTATCTGTTCTGAGCTGAATACGCTTGGGTAGCTCTGCAACTCTATGCTCTTCTTTTTCCTCCCTTTCCAGGGTAGAGCACTGAGTGGTGAGCTCTTCTTGGTGCTACCAGGAACCTGCCTCACTCTACAACCTGCACTGTGCCCATCCACAGATGCTAGCACGTGGATCAGGTATGTTATGCCTCCTGAAATTGCTGCTGAAAACATTCAGGGTTTGAAATAATTGTCTCTGGTTTGTCTGGGGAGTGAAAGGAAGCAGAAGCAAACCAGACCATGTGCACAGTTGGTGCCATTTAAAAGTAACCACGTATTCAATCGTACGTTGTACTTACCGCAGTTATTTGCTGTTCTAGCTGACTTTGGAGGAGAGGATAACCATATCTTCCATGACACTCCTGCCTTTCTCCCAAGTTCTCCCTTCCCTTTTTTCTGTTGATGTCCCACAACCTTATGCTATCATCTTGTTCTTCTTTGTTACTAGAGGTAAAAAGTCACCTCAGAATCCTCAGCAATTCTATTCCCTTCTGTCTTCCCCCTCCTCTCTTTCTCCTTTGAGTCTAGCTGTACTTCTTCCCATTTCTGAATCCTTGAAAACCTGTGGAGGTTAAATTAAGACAAAAATGTAACACATCTATTTTAACACTACTTTATGGCATCAGAACAATGCCTAGTATTCTGGTCCTTATTAGGAAGTCTGTTGATTTTTCAGATTTATTCTCTGTGTTTAAAACTGTTTTGCAGTGTAGCCTAGGCGAGGCAGAGGGGAATCCAGAAGGCGGTTACTCCCCTGCAGGGCTGTACCGCAATGTGCACACATTTGGGTCGCCAAATGGAGCCATTGGGAAATTGTGTATCTAGACCCCACCTCCTCATATTTCAAACTTTAAATTCACTTTTGGATTTGCTTTATGTTTCTTACTCTTGACAGGGTCATGGTATACAAACCCTTGTAGTTTATTCTCTTTCTCTGATATTTCTGCTGGTTTTGATATTGTGACTCACTCATGTTCCCCTCATTGTATAGCCTTGGTTTTTACAACTATCTCTGTACTGCAGGGTAGAGATATGTGCATTAGCTATGGTGTGTGTGGTTTTTTTTTTTTTTTTTTTTTTTTTAACTTATAATATTAAACTGCAGAGGCTGTTACCCAGGAAATATTTGGATCATTTTACAGTGGATATCTGAATCCTATTAATGGGTAGTGAGGGTTACACAATTCTCGTAGTCTCTCCTAAAAAATATTTGGAAGGATTTTATGTGTGTCTCTGCAAAATCATTTAATTTTGCATTCCAACGATCTGGTTATAAAGTTCATTGTATATTAGATTTGGTTTATGAAAAAGAGGCAGTGAAATTCAATGGATTGCATTAAAATCCTGAATAGGAAATGAGATAAAAAACATTCCTCCTGGATATATTGAGTTATTAGTTCTATGACAGAACATTATTTTCTATTTAGTGAATTATTCCAAAGAGATTAATTGACGAAATGACTCTGAAAAAGAAACAAGATCTCTCAATATATAGTTGCTTGATTTTTATTTTTTGTTTTGTTTTTGATTATCTAACCTATTGAGAGAATTGCTGATTCTTTCTTGTATTACTTAATGGCCTGGAAACACGTTACAACAGCACAGTAGCTTATTTATAGCTCTATAATGTTGAATTACTTTTAATCAGACAGTTGCATACAATTATTGCAATCACACTGAAATGGCACAGCTAACTTAGCACATTTTTGAGACTTTGAGTGAAGAACTCATAGGATTTTGCAGATGGTGGAAAAAATAAAGTTCATCTGACCTGCTCTCCAGGATGCAGTGCATGCGCTACTACCGTTTCTGGAAGGAGGGAGCCCGTGCTGTTCCAAATTAAACTGTAAACACCGATTCCCCTGAGAAGTCCAATACACTCAGTGCAAAATATGAGTAACTAATGTTTTCATGGATGTCAGCTCTTGCAGTAAGTCTGTTTTCTATTTCAATTAATATTTTGCATAAATCAGTGTCTCAGTAAAATAAGCAATACCAGACTGAAAAGAACACAAGGCAACTGTAATTAAGCCACATGTTTAGTAATGTGCTGAACAAACAATGGAAAAAATTACTCTCTGGTTAGTAAATCAATTGTAATCAACCTCATTCCACCCACTCATCCACCTCTATGAGGGGATAATACAGCTGTAGATATCAGGAACAAATCCAACAACTAAATTAATAAAGCAAAATTGGTGGTTCAGCTACACGTGTTGGCATGAATGTATTACTCCCTACAGCTTTATCTCTACAAACATCTTTTTGCTCCCAGAGGGCACTTTAAAATACATACTATTAAAAGAAATATAAAGAAATTACTCAGCCTTATTGAATCTTTTAAGAGTTACTCTGCCTGTTGCCAAAGAATTTGAAATATGATGGATTACCATTAACAAACTATCTCCAGTAGTCAAATATAACCCATAGGCTCATATTGCTTTAATCTATATAAAATGAGTAAGGTTTTAGGAATATCTGGTGTGATGTTGTCAGGCAATTTAAATTCAAAATGGTCAAATAAGATAGAGGACTCAACGGTGCAGTGACTACCACTAAGTGGTATGGGCTAACAAGTCAATATGGTTCTGCCACTTTGATGTAAATACAAGATGGTACAGGTTCATCATTCATCAAACCTTTCCTAATACATGTGGCAGAAGTAAGGCATTTTCTGCCTAGCAACGTGAGGGGGAAGATGCAAAGGGGCAGGTTTATAATCTTCTGTAGCCTGAAGCCAAAACTTGCATGCTTGTTATCTATGTGGAAGGCTTGGCAACTAGTCATGGCTGCTGGCTCTTTTGCTGTGGTATATCTCTTGTTCTTGCCAAAAAGGAGTGGTACAGACATATAGAGGGAAAAAAAAAAAAAAAAAAGTAATTGCCACATGTCAATGTGTTTACAATAAGGAGCAAGGCTGCATCTTTGCTACAGGAGAGGGAAGTCATTGCTTGAAGCAATGATACTCATGCACCCATGCAACTCTGTGCCTGTCTGGAAGCTTGTCTGAACAGAACTGGACCACAGACTGACCTCAGTGTTAATTTTTAAATGTGTCGTAACACACAGACATTGGTGGAGTATATACACAAGCTTTTATTATCCTTGCTAATTACAATGAGGGAAAGATGGTTGAGTAACCAATGACCCTGCATTGGTTATCTGGCAATACAATGTTCATGTATGGAATGAAGTGTTTGGGAATTCATCTCAGGTGAAAAGAAAGCTTGCTTAACAATTTTATCTTATTAGCCTGCAACTATTAGTTGCAACCTGTTTAAAGAGCAAAATACCATTTAAAAATAAAAGACATCCCCTTGCCAACTATTTGGTTGTCTTCGAAGCCTAAGAGATGGTTTATGGGCATGGAAGAGAAAGAAGGAAAAGTTTCTGATTCCTGGGTTGAAGTTCCCTGCAGGTGCTTGTCCAAAGGGGAGGATTCAGATCTCCAGAGCCCATTCCTAAAGACAAGATGAAACTGCCTTTGTTTTCTATATTTCTTACATAAGATTTCACTAATCGGGATTTCCTGGATAAATGAATGTCAGCTAAATCTTAATTTTTGCAGGCTTCCAACAGAGCAGAGATTATTAAATCCAATAAATACTTCCTATGAAATATATATGTATACATGCAGTACTAAAACAGTAATTCTTACTGTAGGCAAAAAGCTTTGCAGTTTTACTTGTGGCTTAGAAATATTAATGAAATAATTTTTAGTAGATCCTGGTGAACTTAGATATCTAGAAAATATATGTAATTATTACATAATGAAACCAAGAATTTGGAGGAATTGGAGACGAATCTTGAAAGAGAATTTAAGTTTGCATGAAAGGTTCAGATACACACATTTGGTGATTTTTAAAAATACTTTGAAGCTTAAGTTACATTAGTGCCGTGGTGTTTTTGGAAAATCTTGGGTGCTTATTTTATGTGAAATCACTTTAACACTCTCATTGTTAGTGGCTTGACCAAAACCGTAAAAATGAGTGAGAGGTAAAATTAAGACTTGGAAAGTAATGTCCTTATTTTCATTTTTAAGATCTTTCTGCCTTAACCAACCTATGTATATATTGGACTTTTTTTTCTTGACTCCAGAGAAACACAAATGTTGCTCGTCTGTCTTGAAGTGCTAGTAGGTTCGGCTTTGAATATTCAGTGAAATTTTGCCATAAGATCTGTGGATGAAGAAGATGAGACACCAGACAGACTTCACCGGACCTTGTGATTATATGCAACAAAGTTGGTTATAGTGACAGTTACAGCAGCAAGCTTGTGCTCTTGTGTACCTGGGTTTGAATGTTTGCTGATGGAGTCTACAGTAATAGCTAGGTAAAGCAAACAATGGAGAAAGCATGCTAGTGTGGAAGAATTGTCGGTGGACCTTTCTGGTTGTGTTTGCAGATCTTGAGTGGGAAGTGGAATGGGACAGGTGCCCTACAACCCCATTTACTTCTTTCAATGTTATCTTATAAGGCAGTTGGAGTAATACACAGCGTGCAAATAACCCTGGCACTGGAATGCAAAGCTACCCCCTTGGGGTAGAATTGTTCTTCTAGGGAGGGAATTGGATGCAACAGTGCAGATGCTGTTGCACTAAGCAGAGCCAGAATGACTGATGAGAAGCAGCTGATGAAGGCAGCAGCTAGATGAGTACATCCTTCCGTACTGTATAGGCATTATAGGCAACGGGTTGATAAGCCCAAGTATTCTCACCAAACCTGAAGTCATTCCAGAGTGAGAAGCAGCCTGCTGCTGCTGTCATTCCACCTTTTTTTTTTTTTTTGTACTGGCAAAAAGGAGAGCATGTGAAATAAGTATTATGACCCTGTGAAACAAATCCAGGTGAACCTGTCTACAACCTTACCCCATGGCAACTTGTTTGAGTTGGTGGAACTAGTCACATTTGATCTGGTGTCATTAGCTGGCAAGAGGCTGAACGTACTGCTAGCAATCGCTTAATGTTACATTTACAAAAGCAATGCCAAGAAGTGCTTGTGCAATTGAAGGAAGGGAGGCTGAATGGAATGTGAGTCAGACCCTGAGTCAGCTATCTTCCGAACAGCCTGAAGCTGCTTTATCCCGTATCACTGCCAGCGTACTTGAGAAGTTCACGCCACTCTAGAGGGACACTGGTTGCTGCTAGGGAGGGGGATGCTGGAGCAGCTGTTACACCTTGTGCTCTGGCACCCTGCTTGTGGGTGGCTGTAGGGCCACTGTGCCACAGCCACAGCTCCTCTTGGGTTACTCAGGCTGTGCTTCAACCCATGTATAACCTTTGAGTCTTATGGTGGTACAGGCACCATGGAGTGAGGGATGCTTGGGGAGCATGTGAATCTTCGCTAGCTAGACTGGCAAGCTGAAATGTGCAGGGGCATCAGCTAGTGCCCAGAAGTGGAAACATTGTCCTGCTGAAATCACATAAAACTCAGTGGCCTTACAGTGTGTTTATATGCATTTTGAGTAGAGAGAATCAAACAGAAGTAAAGGATAAAGAGAACAACTGTTGACTTCACCAAGATTTATAACGTGTCAAAACCCAGGAGAAAAATTTGCAGTAATGATCTAGCAGATGAAAATAAGTTGCTTTGCATTACTAATGGACAGTTTACATTAGAGCCACTATTCTGTATTACACAATATACATACATTATATAACGTACTCCCTATTTCAAGTGGATAAATAACATTAGCACAAAGCCAAGAAGATTTATGGCAAGAATGAATCTCTCTATTACTCTTTTCCGACTAAGTTTATAAAGTATTTCTATCGCATATGAACTACCTCACTGGCCAAGCTAATTCTTGGAGTAACTCCCTTGGCTCCAGTGGAAGTACTCCAAAGATGATTTTGTAGCTGTACACTACATGAGGTCATGCATCGAATAGATGGATGTTATAAAAGAAAAGTACTCATGCTAATTGGCAATGATATCATCCCATCACTCCAGAGCAAGTGGATTGCTTCTAGCCTTCCTTACAGTTATCTTTATCACAGGCCAGTCATTTCTCTTCTCTTTTTCTGTTGTTTCTATTTCTACTCTAAAGCAATTAGCTCCTTGAAAACTATTTTTCCTTTCATCTGGAGTACAATTCTGCTTATGTTTTTAGTGTTAGTAGCAGCTAATATGCCCTTGTTTGTTCACATGGAAGTGTACCATTGTACTTACACTGCATGTCACCTTGCAATTGAAGATCTCAAAGTATGCTACCAGTCTTATGCCTTGTAACACTCGGAAGGTAAATAGGTACTTTTATAGGTATTCAATAGACAAGAGAAATTAAAATTCTGTCTTGCCCTGAAAAAATCTTGTGGGTTCAATGTGTTTGTGTGTTGGGAATGGTCTTTGTACAATCACATACAAGTTGTTCCTTCTGGTGGAAATCTGAACGCTGATGGACTGTGTGCATCTAAGTGGACTTCAAGCTGTGGGTAGTGGTCATATCAACACAGTGACAGTTTCTGTATGGTCCTGGATCTGCTGCAACAAGCTGTTATGTTTCTTCTTAACATGCGTTTCAGATCACTGCAGAATTATTGCATCATCATACAAATGACCAATGTTCTTTTGAATCCATGAGGGAACCAACTATGACAGGAAACTGCATATGCAAAATTTCAGAATTTTAATGGGAGCTGCTGCTAACAGGCTCATAGGAAAACCCAACTCTATAATGAGGTGAGAAAAATGTCTTCATAGTTTTAAAATTTCTGATCCAATTTTTCTAGAGAGATCAGCAGCATTAATCAAGATGAAAAAAAATCCAAAGTTGTGTTAATTATGCATGTACAAAAGTCTGGGAAATGTAGGGAATCTTGAAATTATGAGAAAAGAGTTTGATTTCCTATTTAATACTTAATTTCATTGACACGCACCCATAATTACCAAAAAGCTAAATTGTGCCTGAGCTTTTTAAAATGCATATGGACTGACATTAAGTATGAACATTTTCAATCTTAAAGGAATAAAATTGAGAAAATGGCAGGCAATCAGAAACAAAAGTTATATTACATGCCTAACTATTGTATCTATAGTGGCCACTACTACTCCTATTATAATACACAAGAGAATTTGAAAGCATTTAGATTTGCTTTTCCAGCTGACAATCTGCCGCAGGTGCTGTGCTATTATAAATAACTATTCAGCTGTTATGCATTATTGTCTAAATCACCATTTTGAACCTGAAGTATAAGCTGTACAACCCATAGATCAATTCTAAGAAATTGGCTCTTGTTTACAATGTAGTTATTTTAAAGGAAGAAAATACCCAGGAAGTCAAACTCGCAAAGAATTTTAATTATGCTACTTGTTCCTAGGAGCAGTATTACAGTTTTACATTCCAACACTGTGCATGGGAAATGAAATACACAACACCTGTTAACAATACATTCGCTGATGAATGCTTGGCTAAAAATTGGTTTATGATTTTTTTTAATTATATAGGGTGGAGAAAAAGAAGATTAATTCAAATTTTTTTTCCATGACCAGCCAAATATTATCAACTTATTTTAATGATTTACATTTTATTAACACCAGATGAAATCATGGAGAATTTTTCTGGACTGATGCATAAATAATTATGATTATTTTACTATTATTGCACAAGTAGAAATGAATTCATGTAAAGTAGCAATATGTGTAGCTAAGACTGGAAAAATGGCTTCCCTTATAGTCCCCTATTTGCAGGCTCGGATTTCTTTAGAAGTTCTCATTTGGCATTGAAAATTTACAGAGCTGAGTTCTACTTAAAAACTGATTTATTTGGATTGCATTCAATTTCTCTATATTTTCAAAAAATATTTTTCACTGTGGCTGTGAGGAAAAACCATTCCTTGTATATGTATATAAAACATCCAGTTAGAGTTTAGATCTTAAAACACAGCAGAGGCAGTTAAAATTTAAATAGTCATTTATCAAGGGTAATGTCTTTGTTGGCTTGGGTAACATGGAAAAGGCAGTAACCAAAAACTAATGTATGATCCATATGACAGCATAAAAGCAAGAGGTAGAAGAAACATCAGACAGTGCTTGATAGGTCCAGGAGATAAACTAAGTCAGTTATGTGTAGGAAAGACTATAATCATCTTTTGAAGCCAAATCTGTTTTTGGAGCTTGCTCTTTTTTCATCAAAGGCAGCTTTAAAATTGGTATCTGAAGGAGTAGAGGAAGAAACCGCAGTCAGAAGAGCACTCCCTGATCCCACATTTTTGGGACTTTTTACTACATGCGAGTTCTGATTGCTAGTTATGTAAATAATGGCTCAGTTCAGCCGTCCTCACATAGGCTGAGCTCCTCACGGGGTTTTGGTGTAATATGATGAGCTGCTGTCCTGTTTAGGTGGCTGCAATGCCAAGTTCAGGGAGCTGTGACTGGGGATTACAGCAGGCAGATGCATTGCTGGGTTCTGAGCAAACCAAATGGTTGAGGAGAAGACTGAAAATACCAGTCAGGCGGCCTTAAAAGCTTTGTGCTTCTGCAGACAAATGCTTTTATTGCATAGTTCCCAAGGAACAAAGGAAGTCATGGCCTTTACAAAGTACACAAGTGGAAGAAACACTTGTATACAAAGTCTGACTCACAGCTCCTGTAAAGAATATGACAAACTTCTTAGTCTAATTCATTAACTGTAAATGATGTCCTTTCAAATGCTGTCCTCAGCAGCAGTTTCTATTGGAGCTATTTTGTTCTTTTGCCACAGATTGTTTTTAAAGAATTATGGGAAGTGACAACAAAAGAATCAAAGTTCGATTTTTCACAGATGAAACTACAAAATGCATGGAGTACTGTAACCCTGTCAGACAAGTGAGTAAATTATATCTTGGTTGCAACAATGCACCACTTGCTGAATATCAATAAGGATATGTTCCCTTCCTTAGAGTAAAAATATTATTTGCTGTTAATATAAATAGTTCTGAATATCCCTGGCAGTATATGCATGGATGCCAAACAGCATTAAAACTTGAGCAGGATGTCATGTTTCAGTTGTGAGAAAGGGGAAGACTGTTAACAGATGTTAAAACAAGGAAGATGATTCACTTAGTGTTTTATGGTAATGAAACTCCATTAACTTCTACCATCTTTCTTCAAATTTCTCTTCAAGTAAATGAGAAAAGCATAAGTTCATGTTCAAGGAACATTCCTAAACAGTACACTGAGGCTTTCATACTGCTTTTAAATTTCCTGTGATAAGCATGTGGGTAACTCTGCTCTCCCAGATCAAAATACACCATTGGTCTTCATAGCTCTACTGTCACAAGTATCAACAGAGTTATGTCCAGGTGCTCAAGCTGAGAGAAATAGTGGCTGGCAAGAGCTGTGTGCCATCCTTGTCTTCCTTTGAATTTTGAGCTCCAAAGTACCAAAGAACTCAAGAAATGGGTTAGACTGGTTTACTAACTCGTTAGACTTCCATTCTCTGAGAGGCTAATTTTAGATTCTTTAATTACTTTAATAAAGATCTTACGGAAGCATTTGACCCCAGTTTTAGAACAAAACCATGAATGTTCCTCATGACATCACAAGCAGAGCTGATGTGCAGTTAAAAGTACAAATATATGTGCTGGTCTCAGGTCCTCTGCTCAATGAGTTTTATTTTTACAAGGAGTAATATCCTTAAGCTCTCTAGAGCTCTTCAAATTCATTTTTTTTTACATGCAACTACATAACCTTTTTGGAGTGAATATGGACATTAACTCCTCCTTGTATCTTTCTATAAACATCTGCTGGCACAGCAGATATTTCAAATTCAGAATCCAGGAAGGAAAGTGCTCCCAGGACTGACTACTGAGTTATATACCCTTTTATTTTAATGTACTCTGCCAAGATGAGTCCATAACATCACATGAGTCAGGGAAGAAAAGGGCAAGGGCAATAACAAACAGCTTCATTGTAATTTTAACCATATTGCCTAGTGATCACAGAATAACCTTTATGCTTAAATATTTAAGGAGACTACGTGGACACATTCTTCCTTCCTGAGTGTGCTCATCCACTTGCTGGGATTTGGACTCTGAGTCTAAGTTCAGCAAGAGAAGACGTGCACCATCTACCCCAATTTTACTACTTCTTTCTGGTAGTAGGGACACTTAGGGTTTTTCCTAGACTGCACAGTGACAAATTTTGCTGTCTTGAATAGACCCCACTCTGTAAAGCAGGGATACACTTGCCATGCAGCCTCTCCAGGTATTGTTGCTGTAGTTGTGATATTGCTCCTTAAACATGATGATATATCTCAGTAATTCAGGCTTGCCAGTCCATATTAAATAAGGAAAGAAATACTAAGATACCTTGGAAGCTGTTTGTATAGTCTAACAAGCACATTGCTCACAAATGCACAAAGAAAAAATACAGTCAATTTAAACTGGAAATAGCAACATGCTTAAAGTTGCACATAGATTTAGGCTGGCATAAAAGTCACAGGGCATTTTTTTCAAAAGATGGTTTTGTATGCTCTGGTATACAAGCTAACTTGTATCTTGGGTAATTATAGCCTCCCTATTGAAAATCCCCCTGTAATTTCAGCTGGATGTATTTTTTCACTTACTGCTCCAGATTGTTATATGTTATTCTAAAAGGTGGTTAACATCATATAGAGAAGGTGGCAAAAAAATCAATAGAGCTATACAATAAAGACATGAAAGAAGTAAAATATGAAATCTCCAAAAGAAACGATGTTCCCATTTGGGGGCAAAAGGGCAGGGACAATGGAATCGGTAAATTTTATATTTTTTCACAGGCTTTGCTGTGTTATTAAGATGTAATAGTAGTTTTGAGCTTTTACTTTACATGGTAGTGCATTTCTATCTTCTTTGGTCTGCCAACAGATAGAAACAATAGTTCAAACTGAAAGGTCAAGTTTTGACCATCTAAATGAAATTTAAAGATAGTTTGCCCAAAAGATGAATGTCTGGTCTTTTGCATGGAATTAATATTCCAGTTCTTGCAAGCTTGTCAAAATTAATGGTTAGAAAAGACATATAGGAAACAGGAATCTGAGATCAAAAAGTGTTTGAAGAAAGAAAAAAAATATATGTATGTATATCTATTATATAAAACAAAACTTTATATCTTATATATAAAATTCTATATAGTATCTATTACATAAATAATATGAATACTTAATATTCTACTTAAGTGATATCTCTGCCATTAGAATATACATTGTTTAATTTAGGACATTTCTTCTGGTAATTTTCGTTACTACGTTAATTGATATGGTCTGTACTAAACAGCTTGTCTCCTTGAAGATTATAGCTCTCAGTTGGTGAAATGATGCTTTCCTATGTACTCATAATAATCTCAAAGGCCTACATTAAGCTTGCGTTAAATTATTGTTACCAGAGTACTCATGGCTGTGTAAGACTTAAAGTCAGCTCCTGTCCCAAGGGGCTTAGAGTTGCTCAGTGGTCAGCACCGTTGTTTTTGTGTCACTCTTGAATTTGGGAATTCTTAGTGGATTAGTCTTGTCTAAATGCTGGCTGTGAGAAGTTGTTTAGATCTAGATAGATTTTGTTTTTATTTTAGTAATTGGTGACCTAGGGGGTAGATGTTCTGAAATAGCTACCCTCTAAATTATCCATATTGCTTTATCTTATGCATCAGCTCTCACAGTTTAGATTATTGGACTAAAAAGTACTTGGAAAAAATCCTAAGCTTTCTTAGTTCGTATTGATAGCATACTGCAATGTTATATGCACATTTACATTACTTCTACAGTTTAATATATGGTAAGGGACTGTCTTGAACTACCGAGTTAAATAAATTCATATTTCTTCTTGAAGTTCTTGTTGGCAGGAAAAAGTACAGGTTCCCTGGAGATGGGCTACGTGTCCTTTTAAGTCTTTTCTATCTAATTTCTAGGATTTCTATGAACCTAAATTCAATTTCTTGGCACTAGATATAGCAGTCTTTTGGCTAAGATCACGAATAGAATCAATCTAATATTTGCTTTTATCCTCCATTGAGCCACTTCTCTTTACAAGGAGAGGATAATGGAATCATTGATAGAATACGTGTTTTACTTATCTCATTTCTCTGCATATTGTTTTGAATAATTGAAAATTTATGATTTGCTAAATTTAGCTTGCACTTTTTTATTGCTGGGCCAAGTACTAAATTTACGAGTCTCTCAAAACCACTATCAAATCACATGGAAATTTTGCCTACATATTAATTAAATGGAGAGGGTGGGATTCTGAGGGAGCTACATTGTATTGAAGAATGGTGAACCCAAAGCAGTTTCTCTCCTTAAATAACTCAGGATTCTGTCCATCCAGCTGATGATACATTGAAGCAGTTATCCTCTTGTAGTTTTTACTGTAGTTGCTTTAATTGGATATTGTCTGAGAAAGGGCAGAATTACCTTTTTGTTTTGAAAACAAGTTTCTCTGACAACCTAGGATTTATGTGCTTCTTTTTCTAGTACATAATCATGCCCTGAATTTTTTTCTGAAGATATACGAGATGTAAAACAGAAGAACATTACCTAGAGGGAATACTGTTCCCTGGATAGAATATCTGTGATGAATGTTATAAAGGAGTCAGGAGAGGATGATTAATTGCTATGTTAATGCACCTATGTACAATAATGCATGACTTGTTATTAAGAGCCATGTAACACTAATGTACTGTTGCTTTCACAAATTACCCATTTGTTACTATGGGAGTCAAACCCAAATACTATGCGCAAGATCTCCATGCGTGCCCGGAGTTTTTTGATCCTTGTCTCACAGGGCAAGAAATCAAGCAATTTGTTGTCATGAGGGCTGGCAGCAAGGGGAACTACATGTCCATCTGATGTTGTTGTAACAAGCAGAGCTCCAATAGGAATTTGTCTGCTTTTCATCCTGAATTTGCCTACATAAAATTACCATACTTGGTGATGCTTAACTAAAGGTGAATGGAAACATGTTTGCAATTGAACACTTTCATAAGATCTCTGTCAATAGGAGGACATGTGAATAGGCTTGGAGTTTACAAGAACTTTGTGTTTAAAAATAAGGCTACTGGAAATTCATTCCTTTTCCTTAATTCTGCGTAAACTTCATCTTCTGCTGAAATCCAAGGACTTCTGCAAACAAGTAAAAAAAAATCAGACTGGATCACCTTGGTTAATTAGAACTTTGGGGGACTTGGTACAATATTTTGGAGCCCTCTTGCAGTTGCTGGTTTGTTTTCCAACTGCAGGTGGCCTACCACCAACAAAGCCCTGCAATGTTTTGCGTGCAGCTTTGACCTCCTTTCCCCTTCTGACACGGATTTCTCTGATGTAGGTGAGTCTGCTCCCTCTCCAAAAGAAGTGATAAAGTGAGGAAGAAAAAAGTATTTCTAGGATGACAGCATGCTTCATAGCATATTAACAAAATGACTCGATGAAAATTGAGGAGAGCAGCCAGCTCTTTGCTGAGCCCCACTCAGGCTGAGTGTAAGTGGGCCACATGGTTATCTTTAATAGGATAGAGGTGGCCCAGGCACTGTGAGCTGAAGAAGCTTAATCAAAATGGAAGGAAGAGGAGGAAAACATACCCTCTGAGATACTCTTGTGCTGGGTGATACTAGCCTTGGCAAAACAATCTCAGAAACTTGAACTCTGGTTGCTACTCAGATAAGTAGAAGAGCACTTATTGTGTAATGCTGTGTAAGACCAGACTTCCAAATATGGACTGTTTAAATTACACACACTGGAACACTCTCGGGGACAGACCTTTTCATCTAAGACAGCTACACACAGAAGGAGCTTTTCTTGTCTGACCTGGACTGTCTGTGACCATTAGCAACCAGAAAATCTACTGTGGTTACCTGTGGTAGGAAAGGACTAGAACAGACTTTTAAGACCACTACTTCTGTTGTACTTAAAAGTCCCGCATTTGAAGAATACTCACATGTACATACAAATGTGGGTTTTGTAAACATGAGGGATCCACCTGAAATTAGGAATGGCTTAATGCTGCTGTTGAATCTTTTTTGTTAGTGTCTGTCTTTTTTCTAGATAGTATCACAAAGGTTAGATATAGAAAATATCTAAATATTTAAATTGAAAAGTAGGAAGTTTAGGAGCTTGCTGCTGGAAATACGGGCTAAGGTTCAATCAGTGCTCAGCTTCAATCAGATCACTCAATGCAGGTCTTGCAGAAGAAAGAATACAGTCCAGGGCTGGGTCCTTTAATACTGAATAAGAGAAATGGAGTTAATTTCTTTAAAGGCTTTGAGCCTCCATGTCTTTTACATTGAAAATGTCTGTGGAAGTCAGCGGGTATTTTCAGTACCAGAGGAGTGCTGGGTTATGTCCAAAATCTACCTGTTTGTGACTAGATTATCAGAATGAATGTATACAATGTTATATTGCATCCAGACGTCACATTTAATTCCCAAGTTTTTACACGTTACTGTGTGTGGTGCTCGCAGCTCTGGATAATGTTCTTATTTGGTTAGATTTATATACACAGTAAAAGGGGAAGTAACTGCAGCTGTACTGCTGTCAGCTACAGAGCATGGCACAAATTGTAGGAATTCACAGTGTGGGCTCTGCACAGAGCTAAGCAATTCTTTAAAAACTATGAATAATTCTAGAACACGCTGCAGGATCCAGCTCTCTGAACCACATTCAAACAGATTTCTGACTCCTTTTGTGATCGGTGTATGTGTGTCAGTGCAGGTCAGGCTGTTTGAGCAGGAAGAGGAGTTGCGTACATGTTGAATCTCAAACTCTACATCAGAGTCGTGGTGGGTAATGGACAGGTTCTAGTCTCTCATGAGACGGGTACTGTGCTTGGTATTTTTCAGTGTTGAGAAACCGATGATGACAACCTTCAGAAAGTGGCAAACTGCTCAGAAACAGTAGCAGACCTTGAAACAGCTGCAGAAATCCCAGGAGGTCCTTTCTTTATGTGGGGCACTGCAAAGAAATTGTTTTGTCATAGCAGCTCCCTCAGCACATCAGTAAACTTTGCAAAGTAAGTTTGCTTTTTCTTTGTTCTCATTATTGTTCATCTACCAAATGCTTGTGTTTTATTTGATCTTGCAGGTAAGTGCCATTACTCTGAATTGCTGCTGCTGCTATGAGTCTGCATGCCACACAAAACTGACAGAGAAAATGCTTCAGTCTAGCTTAGTTTATTAGTTCTCCATGTTTAAAAAAGGAATAGGACAAAGAGGAGGAATGGGGAAAACTGATGTATACTGAGCATTTTTCCTCTGTCAATCCTAATGAAAAAAAAATAGTTCAGTCCCTAAGTCATCTCCCACTTACTATAGTTTGTAAATTATTCTGAAATTATACATAAAATATGAATATGTAAGTCCAGACCCTTAGTTGGAGTAAATCTGTATGCCTGCATTGGTCCCAGCAGAGGCCCCCTGTTTTACACCAGCTGACATCTGACCTACAGTAATGTGTGGTGACATTATCGGGCTGTATTGAGATATTTAGTTCGAACACAGCGTCTCAGAAAGCTGATGTGATATTAGGATAACTGCCAAGATAACTGCATGATGCTGTCCTGTCCTGGTTTCAGCTGGGA
>VXAA01000085.1:101295-132526 GCA_013399115.1 Anseranas semipalmata | reverse complement strand
CCGCTTCCACTTCCTGTACAAAGAAGGCAAGGAAAGAGCAGAGCAAACCACAGCTTCCCTCACATCTACTGGTCTTTCATGTGACATAGTTTTATGTATTATACATTCCCCAAGCCCCTACACACATTATCTTGTGTTCTTTCTGAGACTGCTTAAAAGGAAATTAAACTTGAAACAATCTGATCTGTACTTTGTACTTAGCACTGTTAGATATGGGATACCAAGCTGAGTCCAGGGCCAGAAAGGTGAAGGATGCATTGTCACTGGAAGTCAAAGATTTTTAGAGGTCCCACTACCCAGTTATTCTTTGGATATACGTTCCCATCCTCACAAAATAAATGTGCTAGGAAGTCTGGTCTATCCCATCTGGATGTACCCTTGTCATTAGAAAGAGCACCCCAGGTTCCTTCAGTCATGGATGAAAATCTGACACAAGTGTTGTTGGAGCAACAAATAATTGTCCTTCTCCAGACTGTCATAATCATGCATAGTCATCTGATGGGCATGGGAGCTGTTGGGAGTGCCAGTAGGAAGTGCTTTCTTCAAAAACCCAGTGCAATCCTCCAGGTTCAGCAGCAGGAGAGAAGTTCTGTGTTATTCTTGTCACAGAAACTTTAGCTAACCGTTGTCATTACTCCCTATTTATTTAATTGATATCTTTGGCATTGATTATTTAACTTCTGTGATCTTTTTTTATTTCTGCACTAAGAAACTAAGCAAATACCCAGGTAGTAAGATTACTAATTACAAGGGTCTGATCCAAAACCCATTTCCATGAAGAGACACCTGAGCCTCTCACTTTCCTGTCTGATGACACATCATTCCTTCTTTCAATTTCAGCTCACTTGGAATAGATTCTAGGCAGTGTGAAATTTGTTTTCTTTTTCTTTTTCTTTTTCTTTTCCTTGTTTTTTATTTTCTTTTTTTTCCCCTCTTTGAATCTGTGTTCTTTGAACCTGGAGTTGGACCTTTAGGAGTTGGACAGTTGGACTCAATGATCTTTGTGGGTCCATTCCAACTCGGGATATTCTATGATTCTATAAACCTTTTCTTTTCTTTTTTTTTTTTTTTCTTTGAAACTGTTCGCTTTTATAAGATACAGTAAAAATGAATAAAAGAAAGATGCAGTACAGGACAGAAAGTGTGAAAACAAGGCACCCAAATAATCTTGCATTGTCATTTTTTGTGCACTAAACTAAGATCAGAGGATGGTAGAAGGTACTGAAATACAAAGATACATAGGATGTGACTGTGTGTGTGAGCAAGGGTGTGTGACAGAGCTAGGAGTGTCGTTTAGAAATTGCTTTTGAAAAAGTTCTCCAAATCAGGATGGTCAGAAGCACTATAATTTAAAATAAATTACATTTCTAAGTAGACAGAGGTGAAAAGGTGCTGCAAAGTCTGTCATGTTTTTGTTCTTTGTCCTATTTTCAATAAAATACTAACCCCAAATTGTCAATTTCAAGAATTTGGGGCAGTACAAAAAGGTGTTCATTTCTGTGTCAGCTTATTTGAAATAGTGCAAAATGTTAGTCTTTTCACCCCTTATCTGTGAATGTGGTTTATGTTATTGGAAGATGGAAGAAGGAAGTTTTTAATGTTTGATGCACAGGCACTGATCTTAGTTTACTGTCTCTACATAGAGAGCCACATTACAGTTGTGAGGTCATGTTTGTCCCCTAATAATGAATTTCCTGAATTATTATCAATGAGCCCATTCTTCTGTGTCCTAACTGTAAACTGTGAAACAAAGCAGGTGAATATTTAGGCTCTGATTTTGAGAAAACATGTACATAGAAGAATCCTTAATGATTGGGCACTGATGTTGATCACAACAGAGATATTTATTTATATTATTAATATTTAACTTTATCTGATTCAAGGCACTGAACTCAGAGCTTTGTAAGCTTCTTGGTACAGGAATGTTTTCCTTTGTTCCTTGGTACAGGAATGTAGTCTGTCACAGAACGTAATGTAGACTGTTTTAATTGCTGCTTGTTATTCTGAGCCTCGTGTTCATTATTTGAAATGAAATATCTTTTCTACTTGTATTTCTCATTTGTATTTCATTTTAATCTGCTTCTCATTGTCTTAAACTGTAACTTAGTTGAATCAGAAACTTCCAGGCCTAGGATAGGATTGTGAGGCATGGTAGGAAAACTTGTTTGCGATTGAACTACAAATGAAACTGAGTAATACTAACAAAAATAGATTAACCACATTAACCTAATGTGTTTCCTTCACTGTGATTTTCCTAGAGTCTTCCCAGATCAGAACACTCCAGTATTAGTAGTCTTTACAATTCTATCTTATATTTTTGTCTCATCACATATTATGTGGCATTTTTCTTTCATTGGAGAATGGCAAAATTGCTGAGGCTATAGGCTGTTTAGTTGAATTGCTCTAGGTAGTATGGCAGACAGTCAGAATTTTGTTAAACATTGACAATTTTTGAAACAACAAAAGAATGAAACTTTGTGAGGAATACAAATCCAATATATAGAACTGAAGTTCCATTAAAATTTCATTAGTCTATTCAGCCACGCACATCGCACTCCATTCCTTCCCTTCTTGGGCTAAATCAGATATTAATGCACATATATTTTTGACAGATTTTGATAACTTTGCTGCTTTTTAGAGATTAAATCTGACAAGCCAGCAAACCCATTCTATGGCTGGGAATATGGAGATGGCAATAACAGAAATGATTTTAGGCAGGGGAAGCTGCATTAATAATGAAGAACAGCTTTCAAATAAAGCAGAGATTAGTGAGCTGTGTTAGGAAATTCTTTAAAGTCTCAAAACATTGCCTCTTTTCCATTTCAATTAAATCATAGTAAAATTCTTTGAAGAGCTTAATGACAGAACCATTTGCTGTTGCAGTACATGTAAAGAAAAGAGACTTAATGAACATGAGGACAAAACAAAAAGTTGCAACATATAGCTGTTAACTTAAAAGCCTGTTTTTCCCAGACCAGGAAACCTAAATTTTGTTTACTAACATTAGAATTTATAAACTCTTACGCAACTCTATTACAAATAAATAAGTGCATTGAAGAACAATTCCATTAATTTCCTGAAATAGGGTTACAAAACTGAGCACATGGAAGCTACAGAATGTTAAAATTAACATAGTCTCAAGTTTCATTTCTGTAATTTTCCTACAGCTTTTTTCCCTTAAGTAACCTGAAAAGAAAAATTGCATTGCATGGAGAAACACTAATGCCCTCATGTATGGTCAACAGGACTAGAAGCTTTACCTCCACTGTGTAGACCCATGTACCTGGAGCCATCATTGAGCCTTGAAACAGTGTTCTCCAAAGCATGCTGCATCCTCACTCAAGCCTCACCTGAGGCTTGTTCCTGACACAAGGTTGCCTGTTTCTCATGAGCAACTGCTCATGTTAGTCTCCCTCTTTATATCTGAATAACCAACTCTTTGCTATTCTTTTGGCCACTTACTAAAAAGTCCTAGTTTCTCCTTTCCTTCAGATTCTCTACCCAGGGCTCCAAACACTCTCTCTGAATATATTGTCCTGCTTTTTCCTTCACACATCCCGTGATCCAGTTTCCAGTCACTTTGCTCAACTGGCTTCATTGCTTCTCCTGACTCGCTTCATTACCTTTTCCTTAAAGTTTTCATCCTTCATACAGCCATAATTCATTATTAGTCTCTACTGTTTCTTTCTGTTCATCAAGTCTTTGACTTATCTAGGTACTATTTTTACCCAGTGCCTGTCTCAAACTCCTTCCTCACCTGCATCTGTTCCCACTGCCAACTTCTTTTGAGGTGGGAGATAATGTTTTGTCTTCCCACTCTCAAACCATTTAACTCACTGACTTCCCTTCTTCCTGCATGACAAGAACATGAAAATCCAAGACTATCTTTCTCACCTAATCAATTATATTTTCTTATTTGCTCCAAGCCCTTCTCTTCTCCACCACATTTTCTGAGTGTCCCCCAATTCTTAGACTCAGTGTGAGATTCATCTTACCTAGCTGTAGCTATATTAAATATAGGAGCCTTTTCTAAAGTGGCCTGTTGGTCTTCATCCACTGTGAGTTGCCAGAGAGTTAGTTACCCCCCCATTCTGACAACCTCAGGATGAAAAATGCTTTGGAGGTGTTTCTCTTCATTGAGCTGAGACCTTAAAAGAAAATTAGACAAGATATATAGCTTTCAAATTATTAATAGTAAAATGAGACAATTTATGAATTTTCTTGCACCCCAGTTCTGTCTTACAATCTTCCTTTCTTACCATTCTGTTCCCTAAGCAGGATTTGAAGGAAATCCCTAGTTGTGATTCAAAATTCCCCAAGTATGATTCCTTTCTTAACAAAGGAAACATATTTTCCCCTTGTGTTGTCTTTAGAATCACAGAACCATTTTGGCTGAATTATTCCAAAATGTTCCAGCATGCAAAAACATCAGTTTAAATGTTTTAGGTTTGTCAACCAAAGTTCTATGTGGCCAAATCTCAGATCTTACTGTTGGAAGATAACATCAATAATACCCCAGATATGATGGTTGGGGACAAGTCAGGTAGCAGAAGTTATCAGTGGACCTGGAGAAATCTCATTTCCCTACCCAGTGTTCAGCAGTCATTAAAATTGCAACCTTTTGGAACACTCATTTATTAATGGTAAAAAAAAAAAAAAAAAAGAATTTATTGCTGGCTAAGAGCTCTTTCATACACTTTTTAGAAGGTCTAATTGAAAGCACATAAAATTTAACAGAAAAGCTTGAAATTACTTTGTTGTACATTTCTAGGGAAAGAAAGAGTCATGTCTCTACAGCCTGGAGAGAACATGGAATTCCTTAGCATAGATTAGCAATTACCGGAGAAATTACTTTGTATTTCTGGTAAAATACCTTCTCCTGACCAATCACATTTAGTCATATACCCATTTAGCAAGCAAAAGTGGATGTTTCCTCAAGGATATCAGTTACGTGAGTTGCAGTTTTCTAAAATCCCAGGTTTGAGTCTGCACTAGAGACCCCAACCCACAGCTGTAGACCATTGCCGAAGAAGAAGTTTATTTTCCATTTCTGCCTCATTTCTTCTTGTCAGTAGTGCACTGGTGTATGCCATAGAGGGTATGTGCAAACTTATTTTGTCTCTGTCTATGTATGCATATTATTTAAGGAAAGGGAATAGTTCTTGAGGATCAGATTCTATGCTTTCTTTGTGGCAACTTTGCTGCCCTTGCTCCACTGAGGGAGCACTTATTTCTCAGTTTGGCTTTTCACAGCTGGCCCATATTTTAACCCAGATAAACTGATCCCCTACAAAGACAGCATCTAGAGGTAGCAAATTTTTCTGCTGACTCTTGCCCCAGATGTTCAGCTTCCAGCTGCTTATGATTGCTGAATAGGTTTTGATTCAGAAACAGGCAGTATTGACAGTAATCCCTCACAGAAACATTACTTCGTATCAGACACTTGCAGCGCATAAATCCTATTCTCCAAGGAAAATACATTATGTTTTCCACCTAATATACTCAGAAACACTGCATCCAATACATAATATCATTCCCTCATAAAAATTTAATAAAACAAGAACATGAAGCCATAACCTGCTTCCATCAATGTGTGCAAATACATCTCACTTGCATATCACTGGGGATATGGACAGATAGAATAAGCTCTTGCAATAATGGCAAAAATTGCACTGAGTTATCCCCTTCCTGAATGGATACATTTCAGTATTTTTTCTCCAGATTTCATGTGATCAGCATTGTCTGTCCAGGAAGTTAGCTGATTTTCAGTAGGAGTTTGACATACAGTTTATTAAGACACGTCTGTAAATTCTTCTGGCTACTCAGTGGATACGTTAAGCCCTCTTTGTAAATCAAGACATTGAGCTCACTGAGACTTAGACTGAGATGTCTGGCCCAGACACCTACAGAAAGAGAAATTGCACAGTGAGTGTAATAGAATAGGAACAAGAAGTATCACTGATCTAATTAGCTGTTGAAATTTAAAGATGATCAATGAGCTGAAGACAAATGGATGTTTTTCTATTACACTGATGTGTTAATTTCAGACTTTTGTTATACATATTAAAATAAAACATAACAGGCAGACATTATTAAATCAACAGTGTCTTTACAGATACTGTGCATTAACACTTGCATTAGTATATATTCATAAAAGCACTTGGCCTGAGAGACCATAGCTAATGCTTTGAAAGAAAATACAATTTTGCCACATGATAATCTCAGGTGATGTGTATATGTTTTGTCTGTGTGGAGAATAAACAAAGAAAACACAAAACAATTGAACTTGGGGTTTTAAATAAAGAAAATATACTTTCCCAACAGATATAAAGTCAAGAAGCTAATCCATCTTTCATGGTCCAAATCATTTTCACCCTCCTTTCTAAGATGGCAAGGCTTTACTCCCTTATAAAGACTGAGACTAAGCCTATGGAAGTCAAAAGAGAAGATTTTGATTGGCTTCAGCTAATTTTCAAAACGATTCACAGCTAAGATGATTTTGTACTGTTTACCATATAGAGAGGGGAAAGAAACCTGAAATGCATGGAACAAAAATACCTTAAGCTTGGCCTAGTACTCTATCAGTCACTACTAATGTTATAAGAGAATAAATTCTTAGCAGGAATGCATCTTCAAACACTAGTGGCTTAGACCACAGGATCATAAAAACACTAGAGAGAGACAAGTCCAGTGCAGGGATTTGCAGACAATCCTCTACATCAAGGAACAGCTTACTGAAATAAGCATGTTTGTTGCTAACAAGAGTGATGTTTCCATCTAATAAACCTGTTGTGAATCTCTCTTATCCATTCTGCCTGGCAGAGAAAGACCTGGGTGTGCTGGTTGATAGTCGGCTGAACATGAGCCAGCAGTGTGCTCAGGTGGCCAAGAAGGCCAACGGCATCCTGGCTTGTATCAGGAACAGTGTGGCCAGCAGGACTAGGGAGGTGATTGTCCCCCTGTACTCGGCTCTGGTGAGGCCGCACCTCGAGTACTGTGTTCAGTTTTGGGCCCCTCACTACAGGAAGGACATGGAGGTGCTCGAGAGAGTCCAGAGAAGGGCAACAAAGCTGGTGAGGGGTCTGGAGAACAAGCCTTACGAGGTACGGCTGAGGGAGCTGGGGTTGTTCAGCCTGGAGAAGAGGAGGCTCAGGGGTGACCTTACCGCTCTCTACAGGTACCTTAAAGGAGGCTGTAGTGAGGTAGGGATTGGTCTCTTCTCCCACGTGCCTGGTGACAGGACGAGGGGGAATGGGCTAAAGTTGCGTCAGGGGAGGTTTAGGTTGACTATTAGGAAAAACTTCTTTACCGAAAGGGTAGTTAGGCATTGGAATGGGCTGCCCAGGGAAGTGGTTGACTCACCATCCCTGGAGGTCTTTAAAAGCCGTTTAGATGTTGAGCTTAGAGATATGGTTTAGTGTGGGCCTTGTTAGAGTTAGGTCAGAGGTTGGACTAGGTGATCTTGGAGGTCTCTTCCAACCTGAATGATTCTGTGATTCTGTGATTCTGTGATCACTTGGAGCCTTCCAGAAATCTTACATGATAAAGCACATATATGCAAGCCAATTTATCACAGCTCTTTTAGTTGTGTTAAAGAGAAATAGATTAAGTATGAGATTCAGCTATACAGTTGAGCAGTATCCGTGAGATTGACTCAGCAGTTGATCCGTTGCTGAGTCATATGCTCTTTGAGTGACTGGCTGGTAACACTTGCATTAATGCTCTCAAGGATTTACAAAACAGAAGCTGGGCAGGGCACATCTGAAAACATCACCTATGTTAGTGAAGGACTCTCCAACATAGTTGGGGCTCCAATTACAACATTTTTTCAAGAGATATTTGAGGAGCTCATGTGGCAAAGAAATCTGATACACCCCATCCCCACAGCCAGAAAAGGGGGAATCTCATCTGCTCTTGGTAGTGCTTATTTTGTCTTTGATTTTGCCAGTCGTCGTTCACGTGTATTAGGCAGGGTGTCCTGGCCATATGCAGTAGCTTGTTCTTATCTTATTGTTCCCTCCCCCCCAAGTCATCACATTGTTCTGACGTTATCACAATGTCACAAAATAGTTATGTGTTGCTGGTTACTATTTCAGTATGCAATATTTGGGTTCAAGAAAAGCAAACATTATTTGTATGCTGATTAGTGCACTTTTAAATTGTGTCAGTTCTCTGCTTTTGCTATGCTGGTCTTCCCTGTTTACAGTAAATAAAACATATTTTAGATAACATGGGAGATCTGAACAAAAACCATCTCAAGGGAAATGTATTCTCTGAATTCTTCCAGTTGAAGTTTGGACATCCTCCTTTTTGCAGGAAGTTATTTACTCGGCCATATTCACTTAAAAATGGCTTCTGTAACTCCACATATTTGCCTGGATCTTTATTTGTGGTGTGATTGCCTGCCCTCTATCTAATACCTGCCTTCACATTTTCTTAATCTCTTGAGAGTCTTTAGATTAACAAACATCACACTTGTGTCTGTATTGGCTCCAGAGGTTGGTATACAGAGCAGCATCCTCACTAAGGAGAGCTGAGCAGAAAAATAGCATGCTTCAATCACTAGTTCATTAGAATTACATCCAGGAGATCTGTATTTCATTGCTGGCTCTATCACTAACAGTTTGTATGACTGAGCAAATTATTCTGTTTTCTGCCCAATCTGTTTTCTTACCTACAGGGCAGGGGGAACAAAAAGAAAAGCCACAAAGATGAAACAGTTTGTTTCAGTAACATCTGTGAAATTAATGCATTGAAAATAATGTGTGAAAGCTAAATATGGCCAACAGTTCTGTTTTTCTATAGTTTGGAACAGATGAAAATAAGCTCTTTTGTGTCCCATAATTTTTCACTTAAACCTAATTCCTAAATTATTCTACAGTGGCCTGAAATTTTGGACCAAAAATGTCCTTCAATTTTCATTTTAGCAAGAGATATAAATAAAAAATGTAATTTTTTTTTTTTGTTATTTTGAGATTAAATGCATTTGTTCAACATAGTCCATAGTTATTAACATTTGGTATTAACTTTCAGTATTTGATAACATTCAAATATTTGTCTCTGTAGTCTTCTGAACAACCTAGCAGATACTTCAGTTTTTTTAATGGTTTTGATGCACAGTTATTTTCACATCTTTCCTGACGTGCTTTCTNGAAGTTGTGGATGCTCCATCCCTGGAGGTGTTCAAGACCAGGCTGGATGGGGCCCTGGGCAACCTGATCTAGTGGGTGGCATCCCTGCCAGGGATGGGCAGGGTGCAGATGACCCTGCAGGAGGGTTGGAACCAGATGATCTTTAAGGTCCCTTCCAACCCAAGCCATTCTATGATTCTATGATTTATTTGTTTATTTAATGAGTTTTCTTGACAAGAAAACCAAGGACTATGTTTGTTTAATTTGGCTAGCTTCCTAAATGATGCCCTGAATTTCAAAAGTTTGAGTGCTTGCGGTTGCTTCAGGAATTCTACGGCTGATAGATATTTTCTATTGATCAGATACAGTTTTTAGTTGAGTAGTAACTATTGTCAGGTCTATGAATTGCAGGAATAGAGGTATTCCAAAGTCTGGAGTTGTCATACTTCCAACAGAGGCTTAGAGGTGAGGATTTCTGGGTCAGCTTGAAGAGTAAAGAATCTCCTAAGAAAGAGAAGATGAAGTCTGGGTCAGGGAGACAGAAAGAAATGGCTATTTCTGTTATTCAGGGATAAGAATTTTACTATTTGAGTCTGAAAAAGAAAAGAAGAGAAGGAGCTGCAAGTCAAGGAAAGCAGGCCTCTGGGACAGGGAGCAACAGTGGTGAGAAGCAAAAAAAAACAGGTAGATTCTGACAGACGGCATAAGAACTGAGTATGATCCTAACTCCTCTATGAACAAAAGACACTGATTTGTCTCTGTGCAGTCCTAATTCTGTGATATACTTTTGCACTCAAAATAAACCAGAATTAAAAGCATGTCTCTGATGAATGTCCAGGTAGCAAAGAGATCTTCAGAGGAAAATAAGGATGTCTCCATAGATAAATTTTTTTTTATAGTATCTCTCACAAGAGTAGAGACATCTCACATGTGTATTATAGATAGCAAAGATTAGAAGTAGTAAAAAATGCAAGTGAAATTGGAAGTGGAAGAGCTGAATAACAAGGACGATATGTTAAGGAGTACCAAAAGATGTAATGAGTAGCAAGGCTGGGCTGCTTGCACAAATATGCAATGATTCTTATTAAAGCCAAAGGACCTGATGAAGTTTAAGAAAGGTACCAAAGAATGGAGCCTACATACTCCATTTTTCTCTTGGGATCTGCAAGGGAAGGGGTTGGTACTGCTTGAGGCACAGTCTTTCTCTTGTGTCCCCATGTTAGCTTTTAGGTGTGATGTAAATGCCTGTCTAGCCTGTACTGTCTGCAGTGTACTTTGAAAATGACAAATATTGTGTACTATCTAAACTGACTACCTATACTAGCTTTCTATATTTAGATCACAGAACATAATTAAGACTCAATGAATACAACCAAGTAGATTAGGTTGTCAGTGAAAGCAGACCTCTCAGCTAAGTGTTGTAAATACCAGTTTTCGGCTGCATGCAAAGAGAGGTCTGCTCTTTGCAGTTCACAAAAATTTGAGCTTGTACACTGGCTTGCCTGATGATCTTGAGCAGATTTGCCACTGTATTGCAGTCTTCCATATCCCAAGACTTTTTCTGCTTTAGTTTCAGTATTTTCTTATTCATACAGAAATATGGTTCATTCTGACCATTGTTGTTAGCTTTTCTGAAAACATGTCAGTCTTAGTGATTATATTATATCAAGCCAATAAAATATAGTTCTCTCTTCAGCTCCAAAGGTATCACAATAAAATGGATATTGTCATTAGGTACAAAAGACCAAAATTCATTCAACATCTTGCCTATCAAAACCTCACGTGACAACAGATGAGAGTTTTGGGAATGGAATTGCTTGTCTAATTATTTTCAAAACTGATTAGTATTCTGGAAGAAGAGTTTACTTTTTCCTTCTTTGGTGCTGGTGTATTTCTTGGATAATATTGTCATGAATTCTTAGTCTTCACCACAGTTACATTCCTCAACCAACTGAGGACTTGCTTCTTTTTCCTCAAAGCCATTCAAGAATGGCTTTTGAACACTTACAGGTCTTCTAAACTGATGGTTTTCTAAGGGTAAAGCAATAGTAACAGAAAGGAAACAATATTGTTAGGTGATTTACATTCCATACATGTGTCTGGCTCCTGAGTCAATACTTCTTGAGGTCTATAATTCATAATTATCTTATCCTAGTTAGAAAACACTGTTAGGATTAAAATAGGTCTGCACTTTCTTTTTTGGAGTATCCTTCCGTCTTTCTTAGTCCATGCCCCCGTGTTGTTTCCTTATCCTGCTTCTGGACAGATAGACCTAATCTCCCGCTCAATGAACTCTGAAAAGTACTTGAAAAATAACCACTGAGAATTTTCTTCAGGAAAGGAAGGAGACTGCTTCCTATTTCATGTGTTCAAAGATCAGTAATATTGTTAATCATACTTTCTTGCTGGAAAAAAAAGAACGCATGCATAATCCTTTGGATATTAAAAATACAATATATACATACATTCCTGTCAGGAACATTTTCAGCATATTTCTGTCCTTTCTTAAACCCATTTTCTAGAGAGACAGAGTAAAAGAGGGAAAGTGGAACTTTTGTTGGCTCTGAAAAATGCAAACTAACTGTACTGCTAATGAATGCATCAATATCAGCAGAGTAGGAACTTGAAAGTGAGGGGAGGGGAAGACTCTTTTCAGAGTTTCTTGATGAACATAATGGTTTTAAACGGTTGTTGATTGGCATAAGTGTTTTCTGTGCATCCTTGTAATGTGAACATTCTGAACAAAAATGTGATTTAATATAAAGGAAAAGCAGTGTATGGAACTTGCTTTGCCCCTACAGCAAGTATGAAAATGGAAAGTACTTTACAGCTCACAAAATATGTTCTTCATATGTCTGTTTTTCATTTTACAGGAGCTGATTGCACAAGTACTTCAGAATCCACTATTCAAAAAACAACAACAAAAAAAAAACAATATGAAGCAATACTACAAACCATATCAGAATCATAGACTTCTCCAAATCTTACACATCTTCTTATTTATCACTCAATTTATTAAACTGGTGAGTGAATGAAGGATGATACCACCTTCTTAAACTTCCTTTCTGCAGATAGCTATAAGCTCATGCCCATACTGATAGCTTTTTCCTTCCTGCTTGCACATGTATCTGAGAGAGCTGTTGCAGGCCATAGTCACATCTGCTTACTCCTCTTATCCTTCAGTTTCTTTGCAATTCCTGATTCTTGTTGAAGACCTTTTAGTGTGTTATATTTATCTCTGCCTTCTCTGAAGCATTTCTAGAAGTTCATCTTCCTGGTTTGGTATGTTATTACCAGTTCAGATGCACTTAGCTGTGCAATGTCAAAATCGTACTTTCTTATTTTCTTTCTTTCTTTCTTTCTTTCTTTCTTTCTTTTTTTTTTTTTCATTAACCCCATCATAAAGGAGAAATCAGAGCTTCTGTACACTACAGATCATGCCAGGAAAGGCTAGGCTCAGGACAATATCATTGTACATTCAATGCCAGGAATTACTGCTGCATGCCCTTGCTTATATGTAAACCTGTGACATCTTTTCTTGAATTTACAAGAATTTGGCTCTTCTTGAAAGGAAAATGATTGTCCTTACTTCAGTAAAAGGCCCCAACATGAAAAAGCAATAATTTAAAAATAAGGTACTATGGTAAAAAATAACATAATGTTCTATGCTTTTTCTGTGGAGGCTGTTGGCAGATGGGCAGGAAGTCTCAGCATTCAGTGAAGATGCTGAAATGAGAGTGATTTCTGTGGAACGTTTGGATGCAGGGCTCTCAATAAGAAATTTTCATCTGGGATTTGGCTCATGCACAACAGCCCAGAAGCTGTTCCACATTCTCCAAACTGTATTTGTGAACTATATCCAACCTTTCCTTTAGTTTTACCTACATCCGTATGAGAGGACTCATCTGAGCTATAGATGAGCCCTCAACCCTCGGTATGAAATTGCAGTCACAGAAGATGTCCAATTGCTGAGCTATTCAGTGTCTATTTATGTGTTTGTCTGCACAGTTCTGCCCTTCGGTCCAGATTTCTGCCGTCAGATCAGAATTACCTTGGCATGCTGCTGAGCTTTTTGCTTGAAAACTTACTCCATAAATAGCTTAAAAACATCCCAGAACAACGTTACACAGTTTGCAAAAATTAGCAGTTTATTTTCTTCTCATGTAAAAGTTTATTGCATCCTTGAAGTAAATCAATGCAATCAAATGCTGTTTGGGAGGTATCTTTGAGGAAACTCACATTCCTCTGTAAGGATCATCAAACACAGAGATAATACCTTCTCCTTTTCCTCTTTGATTTTGCAATGCTTGCCGCCTGTGTAACCGTGTATGCTAACAAACAGAACAGTATAAAAATATGGATGGCACAAGTGCCCCAGTTACTCAAATGTGTGTTCTACCCACTCCATTTTCACATGAAAATTCTTGAATAGTGGAAATTTGACAGTGAGTCTGTGGTGCATCTAAACATATCTGGCCTGGCTAAGCTAAAACAGTACAACTGAAGTTCAGGGCAGAGACTTTTTATCTCCATTATTAATAAAGGTAGTGACCATTCGGAAAGCTCATTATACAGTCTGAATCTGCACTGGTGGAAAATCTTGACCTATCTGCTCCATATTCCTTACCTCAGATGAGCAAGAGATGGACTCAAATACATAAAATTTTCTGGATCCATGTTTTTCATAGCAGTCACTGTAACAATTTGTTAAGAAATATTTGAACGGTGATTTTTTTTCACCTCTGAAAAGCCAGAATTTATATTCGCAAAGTGCTTTCTTCAAGATGGACTCTGACATAAATCAGAATTTTGCATGCTGTAATTATTTAGTTGCTCATGAACAGTAACTTGATGGCAATTTTCTTACCAACGATGGTATCAGCTTTACAGACCTTGATACAGGAAATCACTCAAATACTTTGCTAGCCAAGTTTTCCAATGAGAAATACCTTTTCTGAGTGTATTTTAAACTTCGGGAAAAGGCAGTTACATCCAAGGAAGTGAATAACTGTCATGTTTCTGAATTTACAGAAATAATGTTTGGCTGTGTAAGGAAAACTTTGTTGGAGATGCTAGACTAGCTGCTAGAGTGTAGGGGAAAACGAGGGAAATCATAGTTGTTACTATCACAAATTGTCAGTTGTGCTGTGAATAACTCAATATTAATTTTATACTCATGCGTGATGGAAGTCTTACTAACATCAGTATGCAGCAGACACTGTCCCTCTGATAACAAGTACAAGGGAAAGGTTTCCCATAGAGGTTCACTGAACCATAGTTTCCTGATTCAAGTCTTTTAACGTACATGGCAAATATACATGCCACCTCCTCAAGCCTCATCATCCATTTCTTTCTTTCTGTCCTTCAGATGTTCTGTACTATATACTGAACAATAGTTCCCATGATGGCCAGCCATAATAGATATATATCACAGTACATATTTTATGTATTAAATTCTATATTGGAATATAAATGACCAGAAATTAAATGCAGAAGAATAATCCAGGTGGAAAACAGAATATATCTTTCTCAATCCTCTTGAAGCAGTTAAAGAGAAGAAAAGTTCTGAAGAAAAAGCTTTATTTTCACTTTCAGCATTTCTGTGTCCTATAGTAATATTGGACCCAGCTATCTACAGCTTCTCTTTGTAGGGTCAGTACTATTCCTATAGAGATAACATGTTCTGTTGTTGTTTCCAATCAACTATTAGACAACAAAGACTCCTGAAGTTTAGTCACAACTCATCTTGGCTTGAACAAATACCTTCAATAAGGATGAAATGGATTAGACCTATGTTACAGAACATAGATTATTTTATGAAGAAGGAGTTTAAAATCATGATGTTAACCAATCATTTTTTTGGTGTTGAATTGATTACAATCTTGATTAAAAACTGCACACTACTTACCGAGTAGAGAAGCATTATAACACTCATGGAACATGGTTTCTAGAGATGATGTGTTAATGTGCATAAACACTGCATGTGCATGTGCTTGGCAGTATAAGCCCAAGCTGTTCTGTTTAGGGCTTTGTTGTGGTTTAATCCAGCAGACGGCTCAGCACCACACAGCCATTCGCTGACTCCCCTGGCAAGTGGGATGGAGGAGAGAATTGTGGGTTGAGATAAAGACAATTTGATAGGACAGGGAAGGGAAAGAAAATAATAATAATAACGTATATACAGAAAGCAAGTGATGCACAATGCAATTGCTCACCACCCGCTAATTGATGCCCAGTCCGTCCCTGAGCGGCGCCCACCCCACCCTTGCCACCCATTTTTATTGTTCTGCATGACACCATATGGTATGGGACATCCCTTTGGCCAGTTTGGGTCAGCTGTCCTGCTCGTGTCCTCTCCCAGCTCCTTGTGCAGCCCCAGCCTCCTCACTGGCAGGCCAGCACGAGAAGCTGAAAAGGCCTTGGCTCTGTATAAGGACTGCTCTGCAACAACTGAAACATCCCTGTGTTATCATTATTTTTCTCCTAAATCCAAAACACAGCAACATACTAGCCACTATGAAGAAAATTAACTCTATCTCAGCCAAAACTAGGACAGTCTTGACCAACCTGGATTTTCACAAAACCTTAGGAACCATCTCAGAGGCTCTGAAATCCCTTTTCAGCTGGATTGGATGTTGAGAGTGTGCCTTCCTCTTCAGCTGAGTTAGGATGTACTATTTATCTCAGGTAATCACTTGCACAACGTTTCCTATTTCTGTTGCAACATAGGAGCCACTAGTATTGAGTAATTCTTATGTTACGGTGAAATATTTCTCATATTCTTCATATTGTGGACTGTTGTGACAGCCACAGCAACTGGTGCAGAACTGGTGTTTTTTTTTTGATTGGTTGGTTGGTTTACTAGTTTTGTTGTTGTTGTTGTTTTTGAGACTCAAGAAAGGCTTTATCATAATCCAGAATCAGAACCAAACTTGGGAATTCAAGGACAGGCAGCTGAGAAATACTCAAAAATCATTTACTGATGAGTGTATAAATCTATTCTGTATCACTGAATGAAGATGTGGAGGTTTTTCATTTGTTCAGGTCTAATGCATATATTTGTATTAGCTTTGAATTAAACTACTTTGAATAGGATCTGTCCATTATATACAGAGGATACTCTGGAACTCAATGAGTAGTTAAATCACCTCCCATGTCATTACTCTTATATTTAATAAAGACAATGCTATTCATCCATCCATCTCTTCCCATTTTCTTTAAATACTTTCCATATCATGAATGCCATGCCCTGCAGCCCAAAAAGCTTAGATGAGAGAAAGGACTAAAACAAAAATCCCATTGTTCAAATGCTTGCTCATTAGGGTACTGCAGAAGGCTTGGAATAGAGAACGTTGGTGCTAGTTTGCTTAGGAAGTACTGAAGGTGAATGTATACCTAGTAAATCAGAAATAATCCAAAGAGTTTACCTAAAGCCTAGTAATCAGTCAATACAAGACAAATTCTTGGCACTGTAATTAGCAAATATTTATTCTGATCCTTTCCTGCAAGGGTATGATGCAGTTATAGAGGATAACCTGATGACAAAAGACAGTGACAAATCTGATCAAGGTTCATTAGGTGAAAAACATTCATAATAGGTAAAAATAGAATGAATTAATTTTCCATAGAAGAGCAGTGCCACTGATGATTTCTTACTGACATTGGCAGAGGTGGTGTGGTCAAGTGTTGGCTCTACTATTTTTTTTGATATTTTAAAGAGACACTTTATTCAGAGAGGAATAATTGCTTTGTGCTCCATTGTCAAGAACAATAGATTTCTTCAAGACACCAGTGAGAAGACTGTCATGAATGTTATGAATTGCACCTCTAAGCTCATCTAAGCCTGAATGGAAAGGCCATTGATATTACTGTCAACTTTACCCCTTCTTTGATAAAATAAGTCTCACAATTCCAGGACAAACTCATTCATTTCCTCTATTATCTCTGCCTTTCCTGTCATGACTTCTTCCTGAGTCCAAGGGGAAAGGTTTTAACTGGCAGGTGAGAGCATGTTATTTAAACTCATCTCTGGTTGTCGTAGCTGCTGTTCAAGGATCTTCCTACAGCAACTATGGATCCTTATGGTTTTTCCTTAGCACCCATTATTACACCCAGAGACACTCTCAAGTCATTCTATAACCTGTATCACCTATGTGCACCTTGTTATTGACTCACATAAATTTTCTATCACTGTCCTGACTTCTGGGTCTTCCCCTGACATTGCAGATAAGGAGGTACCTTTGTTCAACTTGTCCTGAGTTTCCTGGGAGTGCTGCCAGCAGCTTGGTGTCACTTCTGAGTCTTCTGCCTCCATGAGCTGGCTAGGCAGTTAAAGACATTTCTGCACTGCTTTAAATTAGATTGTCTGAGTTTATCTCAAACAAAATAAAGTCTACTAGTGATGTGGTCTTTTACCCTGCATACGTTGTGTGGTTATTGGGAATTTTCACTGAAGTAACTTCTGAATTCTAGAACTGGGTCTTGGAGGAAAGAATAGGAAAATGTCTCTGGTTGGAGCTTGGTCTGTTTCTGTTTATTAGCTGCTAAAATTTATAACTACTCCAGACAGCAACAGAATAACCATGACCTATAAAATGGATGGATAATGCATTTTCTCTTTTGCTTATTCTTTTTACAGATAAAGATAGTACCCTCAGTTTGTCAGGAACTCTTAGTCTTTTGTACTTTCTTGTTTGAGCTCAATTCACATGCTGGCTATGTAGAAGGTCAGCATATGAAGACAGTGGAACACTGCCCTTGGAGCAAATGTTACCATGACACATCTGGTTTCCTTTGCCTCACTTTGACTTACAAGCATCCTTGTTTCAGCAGACACATTACATCCATACCTTGCCCTGGCATCTAGTCAATCCACTTGTGGCTATTCACTGTTTAGGGCTGATAGAGAAGGAGGAAAGGCAGCCATTTTTTCTGTGCGCTATCTGGGAGCACAATACGCTTTAGTAAAGAGGGTTGCAATATGAGAGAGCAGAAAACCTAGCCTTTGATTAGCATTTGCTGGAATGTGTCAGGGTTCTTAACTTTGCAATCAGGAAGATGTCTCATCAGGACTAGCTTCAACTACAATGAAAATGCTTAAAAATCCTACAAAGATTATTTTTAGAAATGGAAAAAAAAAAAAAAATCAAACCGCTGAAGTCAGGTTGGTGAAACCCACATCTTTGAAACTGGAAAGGAAATGAATCCTGTGAACATTATTTCAATAGTAGCCACATTTTAGAAAGGGTGGGTAATAGTTAAGATGATTACAGTTGTGCTTACAGAAAACATGCTACAGTTCGTTGTCACAATGAACAGATATTCCAAAATACCACATCCTTTTTTGCCTACACCATAACCTCCCTACACTATCTAGATAGAACAATTATTCCTCACAGGTCACACATAATGTCTAAGCAGCAAAATATCAGTCTGCCATTTCTAACTTGTGGCAATGCATTCCACAGACTGAAGTATGTTGGCTAATTATATCAAGTAGGGTTACATGACTGGATGGCTTATACATACCTACCAAGGGATACATATGGATTCTGCTATCTTCCCTTGGAAAATGAATCAAGCTAATATTGCAGCAGCTTCACAATTGCACAGGTCACGTTGAAGACAAGTATAGTACTTATGCTCAGAAACAACTGAGAAAGCACTCCTATTTGAAAATATCTGCCTGGTACTGGTGAAGCAACAGTTGCAACTACTCCTTTTAACCCGTGTAACTTCCCTCATACAACCTTTCCTCTCTCACTGCAATTGGCACCAGTCATTGAGACATGCTCTACTAAACCACATAATAAAAGATATTTAAACATGGACAAACTGAAGATAGGATTCAGTCCTGGCTTAAGACACAATAAGAAAGAAATGTGTGCTTGAGTTGGACATTTACAAATCATTTAGTGTCCATGCTCACGTGCTGTATCTTTGGAGATACAGTCATTATATGACTGAGACAGTGCTGTTAACTCACTCCAGCAAGCACTTATGTTTGGTCAGCTAAATAGGCCTCTGAGCTACAGGTCTCTAGACTCCATTGACTTTATTAATTTGGAGCCAAGTTGCCCATAGTTTCTGCAATATAAGTGGAAATATGTGAGATAAGCAGGTGGAAATAGGATAGTTGGCTGGCAGCCAGCTTAGTCAAAGCATGGCTGTGCTGGATATGTGCACTTTAATTTAAACAAATATATATAATATATTCCAAACTGAAGACATTATTGGACAAATAAATTTTATCTTTGTTACATTTTAGTAACTTCTTTTCTTACAGAATGTAATTTGCTTATTCTTTTTCTGCTAATGAAATCATGGAAAGCAGAAGTCAAATGAGTTCAAAGAAGGGGAAAAACAATTCAAGTTTACTGGCACCTACACAAACTTGCTCAAAATTTATAGACACTTCTGAACAGGGTGCAAGTGAAAGATGCACCAGGGTCAAAGAGTGAAACACAGAAGTGGCTAAGAACAAAGTCCTTGTATGACCCCATTTACCAAGGTGATTCCATGTCAGGCAAAACTTTTCAAGTAAGTCAGAAGAGTTCACAGCCAAGACCAAGATCATTTCGCTGGTCTATAATTCTCTATTAAAAACAAACAAACAAAAAGCTCTATGAAGTTTAGCAGGACTTGCAGAAATGTTACTTTCGTATAAGTTGGGGAAGCAGAGTAAATATTGTTTATACTTGGAGAATGTAAAATAGGAAATGAATAATTACTTTTTGTGTGCTTTGTATTTTGTTTAGCTAATGCAGTTTGATTGATTTTGCTTATAGTTACTCATTTAGCAGATATAAGTCATAAATCAGCAAGTAAATGACATATTACTGGAGATAAAAGTTCAAGATGAATACACTTCTAAAAGCACATGAAACCTACTAAACAATGCGAAGATTACCACTTTAGAAGAAAAAAAAAAAAGACTGTAGTCAGGGAAATTAGATTTGTATGAACTGCTACAAAGAATGAGTGCAAAAGAAAACCTGTTATCACAAAAAATGCCCAAATAAATTAACCTTCTTACTAAAGGTGCTGTTAATGATGAAGGTACTAACACAGGCTGCTGCCAGATGTCAAGCACGTTTTCTTAAACATTTTTCTTTGCCTTGACAGCTGTAAGAAATTAGGGACAGCACAGAAGTGATCAAAAGGTTCTTCTCTATCTTATTGCACTCAAATTAGACATTCGTTTATAGCTTTTTCGGTGGGTGAACATAGACCTGAAAGCCTGAACATAAGGTGTTCAATGGAGAGGAGCACCAATAGTGATTTCTTCACTGTCAGACTGTTTGACAAGTTCTAACTGAATACTTGTTACTTCCGTTGGGTTTGTTGCTAGCCAATCACTCCATGATTTTGACACCATAGGTCATCGTTTCCTTATCACTAAAAGGAAATAACTGTTTTCAAAGTCAGTAATATATTCTTTTTTTTTTTTTACATCTTCGACTGTGTTAACATGTTGAGTGAGGTGGAATTAGAGATATTCTATTTTTATTTCCTTTTTCCCCATATTGATTAGTAAAGTATGATAACTAGTTCTTACTGCCTACACATATTCATCCACCAGCCTTTCAGTACCATTGCCATAGCTGTGTTTTTTCAGATTAATCTTACACATCACTCAAAATATTGTTATCACAACAATCCCTGACTCAACTGAAATTCTCCAATAATATCTCAAATATTCCCATTTAAATGCTGCTTCAGGGCAAAACAGCTCCACAATGTCTTCACTTATACTGTATTCAGCTCTGGAGCCCCCAGCATAAGGAGGACATGGACCTGTTGGAGTGAGTCCAGAGGAGGGCCATGAGGATGCTCAGAGGTTGGAGCTTCTCTGCTATGAAGACAGGCTGAGGGAGCTGGGGTTGTTCAGCCTGGAGAAGAGAAGTCTCTGGGGAGACCGTATACTGGCCTTCCAGTACCTAAAGGGGGCTGCAGGAAAGCTGGGGAGGGACTCTTTGTCAGGGAGTGTAGTGACAGGACAAGGAGTAATGGTTTTAAAGTAAAAGGGGTAGTTTTAGATTAGGTATGAGGAATAAGTTCTTTACTCAGAGGGCGGTGAGGCAGTGGAACAGGAAGCTGTGGATGCCCCATCCCTGGAGGTGTTCAAAGCCAGGCTGGATGGGGCTTTGAGCAACCTAGTTTGGTGGGAGTCATCCCTGCCCATGGGGTTGGAACTGGATGGGCTTTTTCCAACTCAAACCATTCTATGATTATACCAAGAAATCTTTTCAGATTTCAGTTTTCCCTTGCTCCCTCAAAGGAAAGCAAAAGATCTTAGTAAAAGTGTCTGGACCCAACAGGATAGGTGTAGGAGAAGAAAGTGTTTCAAAAAGGCATTTTTGTGCTGGGTCCGTAAGTTTATGAAAGTGAATATTTAAAGAATTGCTGAAGACAATAGCAACCCAGCCATCAGCCTGACATCTTGGAACACAAGTGGTCAGAGAATGCAGAGGAGGTATCTACATTACCATGTACTGAGTAATGTGTAATTTGTGTGATGAAACAGAACTGAGGGCAGGCATTTTAGCCGGAAATAAGACCCACATAGACCATCTCCAGTCTGGTTCTATGGACTTCGTTAGATGTTGGATTCTAATAGATATATTCCTGGAACAAGTTTTCTCATATATTTTCATTTGGAAAGAAACCAGTTCATATGTTTGAAAGTGCTCTGTGCTGTGAACCACAGTACAGAAGCTGGAAAAAAAGTCAGATTTGCTCCAATGAAAGAAGTGAGCCAAACAAATTTCAGTATAACCATGGTCAATGAAGCCAACCTGTCTGTAGTTTTCTTTCATTATGTATTTAACACTTACCTCTAAAATTTATTCTTGGCCATCATCTCTTCTTTACCTCTCTGCACATGCTTTTAGAGACCTAAAGACTATCATAAACTCAGTGGCATTTAGGCCAGCTTAGCTATCTGATGGTAATAGGACACTAGAATTTCTGAGACTTGTAATTTTCCAGTCAGATTTCTGAAATCTTTTCCCAGTTGTGAACATGAGACAGTGTGCTCCCTCCCCACACACACACCTCCTTGCCTTCGGTCTGGCCGTTGTCTTGCTCAAACGCTGGCCATTGCACCCGAGGCCTTGCTCAGGCAAGTAGTGACCAGTGTACTGGCTATGCACGAGCTGACAGGCATCTTGCTCAGCAGCTGAGGGCCAATGGAGCATGCACCAAAAAAAACCCACCAATACGACTATTAGTTTGTGATCTTACCCCATAAACAGAGAGCAGGCCAAGAGCCCTTTCATCTCCTCTGCATGGCAGCGGGCTGCACGACAGGAGCTCCCCTGGAGGAGGGACACTTCACAAGGTCACAGTTGCTGCAGAGATCTCTTGCTCCTCACGAGAGATTCCTTGCCTAACAGATCCTTGGTGAGTCATTAATAGCTTGCTAAACTTTGTAAGCTTCACTAATATTATATCTTAGACTGGTTGTGCACATATAATCCTTAGACACAAACAGTTGACCAAGTCTGGGACTAGGAGTGGATTCAGCTGCACCTAGGCCCCTTACCTCCTCAGTTCAAGGAGTTTAGAAAGCCAGGGGGCCCACTCTGAACCTCAGGACTCAACGGGAGAGTCTCCTGACACGCCTGACTTACCCTGTCCTCTGTGCAGTCAATAATCAAGTGTACCTTGCCATCTCGAATCTCGTTAAGTCACTGTCTTATTTACGATTAAGCTTTGTTTGATCATTACATTATATCAATAAATAAATTGCTGCTTCTCTCTTACAAGTGAAGTATATAATTTCATCTGTGACAGAATAAAGTAAATTTTATCACCCCCAAATTACTTGGTTGCCACTTGGAAAGCCATCCCATGTTTAAGGTCACTTCCATTTTTCTATGCCTGTCTCAGAGCAAAAACCTCCTGATTCTTACCAGAAGGATTTTTGTTTCCCTCATTTGTTAAGGGAGAAGAGTAATCTTGTGGAAAAGGGCCGCTGAAGGAATAGTCACACTCTCATACTAAATGTTCGAAGATATCTAGAACTCTGGCAATATGCCCTCACTAATTCTTTTAATAAAGAACTCAAAATGAATCCCACTTCTTTACGAAGCTTTAATCCACTTCTTAGATATCATTTAACTTGTACCCCAGAAATGGAACCTCATGGGAGAGTTATTTTCCTGTTATCTCAGCAGTTTCCTGAGAAATTTCAGGTGACCAAGTATTAATGCTTAGATCTTTTTTAGTTACATTGACCATGCACTAACAAAATAGCTAGCATGACATCAAAAGATTCAAGGAAAGTCAAAATGAAAGTAAAACGCTGTGAGTGTAAAGACGCTTAGGAAGAAAGGAGGTCACAGAAGCGCCAATAATTAAATTGCGAGTACTGAAATAACTCTCATAGCTAATGATTTCTGTGTACCAAGTATCATTGTGTAAGCTTAGGAAAATCAGTCTGTAACCAGTTCCTGCTGAATGAGTCATTGAAAGAATTTAAACTTTTGCACAAGAAGCAAAACTAATTTCTGAAGAAAATATCTTTCTTTAAAGCCCTGCTTTTCATAAGTATTTATTTTCCAGTCCTTCTCAATGAGCTCATCATTCAAATGTGAGGAAATCAGAAAACAATTAAATAGATTATTGTGAATATTCTGATCTAGACAGCCCCCCCCACCCCGTTTATAAGGTGTTTTATAATCTCCTTATCTCCTTCATATTGTCCATTGTAGTGAAACTGTACTGTTTTCACATCTCTTACACTCCATTTGATTAGAGATCCATTCAGCTGAGACTCAGAGATATAATATTGAGACTGGCTTATTGCAAGATGGATAAACAACAGACATTAATAATTTGTGCATGGATTAGGATGGATCATGAGCCCAAACTCCAAATGATCTGAGCCAACAGGGCAGTCAAGTATGGAACTATAGACAACTTTCAGGTTGTTCTGCATATGATAGGTAGTCACAAGATAGAAGCCAGAAAATCTAAAGTCTGTCCCTAGTGACCTGATCTAGGTGTTCCTGCTCAGGCAGGGGGATTGGACTAGATGATCTTTCAAGGTCCCTTCCAATCCCTAACATTCTGTGATTCTGTGATCTATTGTTTAGGTAACTACTACATTTCCCTCTCCCTCCCCCTCCCCAGTCTTTGTGGGTTTTTTGTTTGTTTGTTTTTAAGGAAAAGTTATTGCAGCTTGTATTTTCTTGTATAGTCTAGAGATTCTAGTTTGGCCTAAAGACCATACCTCGTGCATTTGAAAAGAAAGTGAGCTCAATGTTATTAAACACAATTAAAAAAAAATAATAATAAAAATAAAAGCTCTTAAAAGCATGCTTTTGAAATCTCAAAGCTTCATTTTTCCCTCAATCAGTGTTCACAGAGAAGACAGGTCTTTTTCTTCCAGTTCTTCACTTTTACAGTTAAAGTTTATCCAGAATATTTTCTGAACTTTCAGCTCAGCTTCCATTTGTATTTTGACTTTATAATCATAGGTGCAAAGTTTAAAAACACATGCAAAGCTCCTTTGGCTAGAAGAGAGTCTCAGTCTCAAATTTGGTATACCTTTTTTTCGATAAAAATGCTATCAAGTTAGGATGCTACTATCTATCCACTACTAACACAGCAGAGTAAGACCAGCCAACCTCAGATTCACATTAAAGTCTGATAAACAATACAGAACAAATTTTTCAAGGTCCCAAAAGGAACTGTGAATAATTTGTTGCCCCCGTCCCCCTGACTATCCTGCACTGCCAAAGCAAGCTACTGGACAGAGTAAGCCTGGAGGGAAAAAACACAACACAGTTATTTGCTGAATTTTTTAACATTTACTTTTATCTAGCAGATGATTTTGTGGTTAAAAATATACTTTGTTTTTGTCTAGATTTTAATGAAATAGAGCTCCAATGAGTAGTGCTCTTTTGGAGTGTTTGAATTAAAGACATATTCAACTATGTTTACCTCTTAAATTTGACTTGCTTAATGTAACTATAGATTATGGAACTGTAAATTGTTTCAGCACTGCACTGCTTCACTCTTCACACACAAGGTTCATTCTTCAAATATGTATTTAAGCAGATGTATTTTAACTTCTATTTAAGCATCTGTACTTTTAACTGAAGTAAACCAACCTAGAACTTATAGGCCTAATGGCATTTAAAGCTCTATGGAAGTAAGGTCTGAGGATCTTGAGCACCTCTCTCCCCATTTAGGAAGAGGTATAGGAGATCAATTATAACACAGAAAGTTATGATTAGAGAGCTTGAGCCCATCTCCCCCAGACTCCTTGTATCAATCATAAAAAATGAGCCAAATAGAGTCAAAAGTAGAAGCTCCCCCTCCCCCCCTTTTTTTTTAATCCAGGAGTCCTTGCAGGAATTTAGCAATATGAAAAAGGCTTCACAGCTCTGCAACAACACTGTGTAAGAAATGCATGGCATAGCAGAGAATTTGGAACATCTGAAACAGCAACAGGTAGGAGATACCTACAAAGTTCTTTCCATTTGCTGTGCACATCTATCCTGTCTGAAACCAAAATTTATACTTGGGTACCTGAACAAAAGGAGCAGATCTAGGAATAACAGGGTTTGCCAACAAGCTAATACTCATCAAGTAAGTCTACAGTTATAAAGCATCTGAAGTCAAATTAGGAAAGCAAGCTGGCAGGTTCAGAGCAGTACAGAATCAACCATGAGACAAATACAGTACAGCACAGATACAAACCACAACCACATGAGTGAGCTTAAGTGCAGCTCCTGGGCCAAAGGGAACTTGGGAGTGGGTGGAGGTCCTAGGTGAGACTGATCAGGGCAATTAGAGCCTGCTGGTGTACTCAGAGTTATGGCAACACTATTTAAAGACATCAGTAGTACACATTCATTTTTCAGGAAAGTAGGGATATAATAGTGTAAGTTTTCCTGTTTTAGTTTTATTTGGGTGTTGGAACAATTTTAGAGTAGTATAGAAAGCAATAATGATAGGTTTTTGGAAAGATAATGTATTTTTGTGATGGAAGTGGAGTTCAGGCAATAGTGTAGCATCTCTTTTTTTTTTTTTTTTTTAATAACTGCTTCTTTTTTCTAAGAGACCCTACTCTTGAGCATATTTGAGCTTTTAACTTATAGCCTAGTTTTCTGGGGAAGGTATGAAGTATGATCTATAATTGTCAAAAGATGGTTCTAAACTGTGAGTATTTTTGGGTAAAGATAGGAATCTTACTGGGAAAGCTTTGCTGTAGCTGCTACATGAATGACTGTGGTATGAGATGAGCAGAAATGGATCCCTGTTGTGTGCAACAGTTTGTTTTGGGACATCACAGAGGGATAAAGAGGACAGCAGAAGAGATTGGAAAAAGATGGTTGCAGACAGGTGGTAGGAGTGAAAAGCTTAGTTGTCTTTTTTCATTCTTGATGACACAGGTATTATTTCTAGAATCTTTTACTCGTGGTGGAAACGGCTCAGTGAAGATCTGTATCTGAAGATACTTGTCTAAGGAACAGGCTGAGCATATTTGTCAGATCTGAAAATACCAGAAAGTAATATTGGAGAGTAATCTCTCTGAAAGGTTCCCACATGGATCCATAACAACTTGGATTCATCTCAGCTCCATGTGGTTATGATTAAAAGGGCTGTGCTTAGTGTACACATCTCAATCGACATTATTTCCTTGGGTTATATATTTAAATCAGGTTGAGTTATATACAATATCATGTAAAGGTCTATCTTTCTGCTTTAGATAGAGTGTCCATATGTTCTGATGGTTTTAGCTGATAAGAATAGGGCTTATCTATAATGTTAAGAATATGATTCTCAAAGCTTTTTCTAGGACCTTGGGCATTTGAAGATACAGAGGATCCTGTATTGCTTAACAAGGAATTAAGATATGAACTTCGCTTTGTGCTTTTATTATTCTTTTAAAAAAGGACTAATTGATCTAGGTGATCCTTGCTGCATCTTCCTCCATTCTTTCCCCTATTACTCTGTTTCTGCCAAATCAACCTAGTCATTCTCCTAAATAAATATAGCATTAAATACATTTATTCTTTTAAATAGGTTCTCAGGGCAAATTCCTATTCATTGTAGTAGTGTAAATGCTTGTTAGAAGCAGGGTAAGCCTCAGGCTTACATAATTGAAATCCCGTTGAAAGCAAGAAACTTTACAGTGGTACTGCAAGGGAAAAGAGACTTTCAGGAGTTCTATATACTCACTGAATGCATCAGGGAAAGATGTCATGTAATGAAGCTCTGTTTTTTTTTTTTAAACTATCCATGATACATTGTACATCAGTTTAACTTGTTCACTCTCACTATTTATATATTGTGCTCTCTTAAATGGCTAAGGTTGAGTGCCAGGCTGATAGTTTGACCATTTGCATTGTGCTTGTTAGCATGCTTCCCAGTGGCAGAACCCTCTGGAGAAAGGCTGGGACTGGCCCTTCCCAGAAAGCAGCTGGCTACACTTGGAGAAGGAGGTTTGTGGAGTGTAGAAAGTCTCCTCTTGGTGGTTTTGATATACCTTTTAAGAAGAAATTTTCTAGTCAATCTTGCACCCAGGTCTTGGCAGTCCTATGATTCAATGACAGTGTAAGTTCTATTTTGGCCTTGTAGACTCACTGTAACTGATAAGCATCATTATTTTGCTAGAAAATTTTGGAAACACCCCAGCTGTGCGGGATAAATTTGATTTGGAACTCAATCAGGTAAAATAACTCTCCATTTCATAACATCTGTTTAGTTACTGTTCTTCACAGGGACAAACACTCCCAACTTCCTAGGTACCACAGTCTTTATTTTGTTATCTTGGGGAACTGACTACCTCTTAGCTTGGCTTGGTAATGTCTCTTGCCCTAAGGTTATGAATGTTCTGGAATCATATTGAATACGTCATAAATAAGAACCTGAATACTCTCCTATGGGCTAGCTGGTGTCACCCAATGGGGATTTACTAGGGGACATTTGTATGAAAAAAATACAAAAACACCACATTTGACTGTTGTGGTACTCCTATATCCAAAAACAAAACAACACAACAACAACAAAACAAATTTACAAAAACAGATCCTACTTATGTTAACAACTTCAAGGGATGCCTTCAGATTCTGGGAGTCAGATATTGAAGACATGATTTGAAATAAAAATAATGTTTATTGTAAATACCAACTTGACATCAAAAATTCAAACATTGGAAATGAAACAAGTTTATAGAGGTAGGCTATCAGAAGCAGGACAGCTTCTTATTTTACCTTTCTTTATTCTTTTCCTTTTCTGTTTTGTTAGCGGATTGTATGCATTTTTACTCACACCTCAGTTTTTTGACCATGCTGCAGTATAGGCTTTGCCTCCCACAGCTGAGAACACATTTCAGTAGCTACACCCAAAATGAGAATGGGATCCCGTCTCCAGGCCATTCTGCGTCTCCCCAGTATGTGTGCATATATATTTATATAATCTATACATATTTTGCAGAATCACAGAATCATTTAGGTTGGAAGAGACCTTCAAGATCACCTAGTCCAACCTATGACCTAACACTAACAAGCCCTCCACTAAACCATGTCACATATTTATTTATTTCCCCCTCAATCTGCTGGCATTATGTGGTTGTACTTGATTTTCACCCTTTTATGTACAATATGGTCCCTGAGGGAAGGAACCGCTGCACAGTCAAGGCATTGTGACACGTTCTTCAGAACTGCATTGACATGAAGATGGGCAGGTTGCACATTTGATACAATGCAAAGACCTTGCAGTTTGAGGAACACGGGAAAATAATAGTTTTGTTGTAGGCAAGATCTGTTTAGCCATTACCATGCATGTGCCTAGTACTACCAGTATGTAAGCTCACAGCCACTAAAAATGAAGAATTACATTTTTGTCTGCATTCCTTAAATCTGTCAGAGGAAGGAGATGTTAGCCCAACTATCCAAAATGGTATCTGGACTGGCAGACTCATATTTATGCAACATTTCACTTCAGAAATCTCCTTTATCACTCTCTCTCTCTGAGGGTGTTATGTGATCCTCTATATGGTACTTGCCTGGCTTTTTTTATTTTTTTCTTCAGAAAAGCTTAGGTGTTAGATCTTCAAAGAGAGTACACGTGCACTTTCAGGAGAAAAAAAAAGTTCATGCTGACTATACCTTTTTTTTAAAAAAAAAAAAAGTAGTAGCAGACTGATTCTTTTTTCCTTTTTTTTTTTTTTTTTTATTTTGAGATAATATTCTGGCTTTTATAATTGTTTCCCTTAAGTGGCTTCTATGCACGTCTACAGCTCCTGAATGCCCAAGAAGTGGAAATGCTTCACAAATAAATTATATTGACTATATATAAGCTTACATTGCAATTTTATGAGTATATATCACATGAACTTAGATTTGGTGAAAATAATTCCTTTTAGAGCTCAGTACTCATCAATTCATTCTGCAGTAATATTTATTTTTTTATTTCATTTTCATGAATGGGCTTACAATGTGACTCTGATAGAAAACTTCCTGAAATGCATTTGGATGTTCCTGAAATCCAGAATGAATCCTGAGACTCTGCAAACTCAGAACAAAGTTATACCTTGTTACTGAGAATTACAATCCTATATTGCAGGGCTGCACAATTACAGTTCCAGGGCAAATTCAGTCTTTATCTTCCCTTTTGTAAGTCCTTGGAGAAAAACTCTATATCAGTTAAAAGAATTAGTAATGATGTTACTATATTATCATTGTTTTGCACCATCACACATGCCCTCAGTCACAGCAGCTACAGGGATGACTGTGTGTAAGGAAGGAGGGATATCCAGAGGCTGTGCTTGAATGGGTGGGTGGAGAATCGTAAGTTGAGGGAGGTTGTAAGTTTGACTTTTGGTAGTAAGAGAAGACTTTTCTGCCTCAGATTTGAATTTACAGAAGTAGTACAGTGCCCTAACAGCCAGTGAAGGAGAAAAGCTCCATTGAGGGTGGCTTTTACTTGGACATGAACCAACTGTTAGAATCACAGAATCCAAATCACTTAGGTTGGAAAAGATCTTCAAGATCGTCAAGTCCAACTGTCAACCTGACTCAGATAAGAAAACTATCTATGCTAATTACTAAGAATAACATTGGGTGACTCTTACCAAATGATGTTGCTTGCCTTTCTGAAACTTAGCAAATAAAAATAACCTAGTATAAACATATGAACCATGCAGGAGGCCAGTTGAGACTGTTCAAGGAGGCAGTAACAGTAGCACACTTTCAGTGTCAATCTGTACCTTTAAAAATCAACAAATTAAAGCCAGATTAGTAGAGGAATTATGCATATGTTCTTGACATGATGGTGTACCCCAGCTGCCTTATGGTGTGACCAAGTACACTGAAAGGCTTCTCAGGGCTCAGCTTTCTCTTTCCTGGGAATAACATATGTGATAGCAATTCTTATGTGCTACTAATCTTAGACATTAGAAAGAAACAACACTCAGGAAATGCTCATATGTAGACTATTGTAGTCATTCAAATATTGATACTCAAATTATTAGCCTGAAATATCTTCAGGAAATTGTCCTTGGTGTGAATGGGATAGTTCATCGCTCCCAGAGAATCTACCTACACCTGATGTACTCAATTTGTTGTTACCCAAAGAAGCAGAATGGAGACTGTTTAACCAAGAATTGTGATTGTATACTATTTCTGAATTCTTAGCCAGAAGGAGAATCAACACCTATCGTTACTTCTGTGCCCTGAACACATGCTTTTCTTCCTTTCATCCTGGAAAATGTGAGATAACATGCATTTTCTTTCTCCCACTGATTAGCAACCATAAATATAATTCAGATGTTTTTACTAGTGTTGTTTAAGATTTGCAGAAGACTATGGGTTATTACTGCTGTATTTTCCTAAAAGGTATAAAAATCATATCCATCTAAATTTCAAGCCTTGGTGTTGACCGTGCCCACATGAAACCTCATTTAGTCATCTGCATAGCTCCGCTTTCTGAAAAGTGGTAAATCAGTGGTAATTCATTTGCATGTTCAAAAGAATCCTTTTTGTTCTTTACTAAAAATATGAAAATGAAGAAATGAGGATAGTCACTGTTGCTATTGTATCATAAGAATACTCAGATCAACTCTAAAACATTTAGATCTT
>VXAA01000085.1:46002-101286 GCA_013399115.1 Anseranas semipalmata | reverse complement strand
AAAAAAAAAAAAAAAAAAAAGAAGAGAGAGAGAGAAGATGAAGCTCCCACTTCTAGAAAAGCAAGACCTTATCCACTCATGCTTTAATGTCTTTGGGAAGGCCAGAGATACAGTAATCTGCCTGAAAGCCAATTTCCCTATCCTCCCTAATCTTGAAAGGAATATGGATAAGCATTTAGCTAAAGAGATCAGGATATCCAGACAACTTTGAACAAAGAAAGAACAGCACTGGGGAGTATGAAACACTCCATCTGAATCTGTAAGAGAAGTGATAGCAAAAATTAAAAGCTATGCAATGACTTGTAATCTTTCTATCCAACTATTCATTGTCTACTCTTAAGAGCATTTTCAGTTTAGGGAACGTATACTGACCTTCACTGATGAAACAACTTCAATTCTAAGGAACTTGCAGAGTGCACACTATTTACGGTATGATCTCTTAGGGAAGTAAGTGGCTCATGAGTTGACATGTCCATAGTTAACCTCTTTCATCCATAGTTAACCTCTTTCCATCAGCATCCCAAGAATTCATATTCTACATTTTCATTTGTTTCTAACTTAGAGGGGATACAAACCAACTGTAATCATACAATAAGATGTAAAGTAACATCCATAGATCCACACTAAATTATGTGACGTGTTTCTTTTACCAAGTGATAATTGAAAATGGAGAAACTGAAATCCTGTCCAAATTATGGCAAGATTATCATATCCTTTTTCTTATCCTGATGTTCTATCAGAGTATCTTTGCTTAATTTGAATAACTACCCGAAAGGAGGTTGCAGCAAAGCAGGTGCCAGTCTCTTTTCTCAGGTGACAATTGATAGGACAGGAGGAAACAACCTCAAGTTGCACCAGGGGAGGTTTAGATTGGATAGCAGGAAGAATTTCTTCATGGAGAGGGTGATCAAGCATTGGAGCAGATTGCCTGGGGAAGTGGTGGAGACCCCATCCCTGAAGGTATTTAAGAGCCATGTGTCACTAAGGGATATAGTTTAGTGATGGGACTTGGTAGGTCAGGTTAATGGTTGGACTTGATGATCTTAAAGGTCTTTTCCAACCTAAATGATTCTATGATTCTATAATTCTATGAAAAGTGCCAGAATTAATGTTGTTATGAAATGTGATGAAGGAGGACGTACAGTAAAGCCTAACAGTTCCCTAATTCTTCTAGATGAGGTAAGAAAAAAATATCTTTATGGGTGATGATTAAATGAAAGACATGCTTTTCATTCAAAACAGTATAATGTTATGATGGTCATTAAAGTCAACTTCTATTTTCCTCTCTTTTTGTGACATAATTGAAGAGAAAAGATCTTGAAAAGTACTGATCTTATAGGATGAAATAGTATGACCCTTTGCAAGTGGCAGTTTGCAGAAATAAACACTTGACTTCATCTTCATGGATATACAGCAAGTAGGATTTGTTTCTCCTGGTTTTAGACATCCAAAATGAGAAGTCTGGAAGTATTCTAGTTACTTTTGCTACTTCATTTGTAGTCAATGGAGAGAAATTGACACTTTTTAGAAGTAGTTCCAGAAAGAGAGTCTATTTTCAAATAATTTGCCTTCTGTGCAGGCTAATACATGAAGGGAGTCCATGTCCTGGGGATAGGATGCCTGTTCCAATCTGGAGATGCTAATAGGATAGAATCATGAAAGATTTAAGTTAGAAGGGACTTTTAGTGAACTGCCTTTTCACAGAAAGGCTGACAAGTTTCAAATATCGAATTGTGCAGGGACTTGTCCAGTCAAATTCTGAAAATCTCCAAGGATGGAGAATCCACAACCTCTTGGGGTAACTTAATCCTTAACCACCATCACAGTGAAGACTCCACCCCACCCCCATGCACAATTAGAATTTCCCTTCTTGTAACTTTTATGTTGCCTGAGTCTTAGACACTGGACCTCTCCTCAGTAGCATGATTTCATCATATTTGTCCTACTTTGTGCTACTTTGAGCCATGATGTCTGACAACAACATAGACCTCATTTCAAGAGATGTCCTGGCTTGTAATTTGGTGCAGTCAGAACGCATTAATCTATTTCCCTGTGTCCCTTTGGAAGTTTGATAGCTTTTTTGTTTCCACTACTGGGAACTGTGAAGTTCTCTCTTTGTCTACATTTTTCCAAATGGATATCCAGCTATATGAGGACTAACGATGATGTACCAAAAATGCACTTGAAACTCATTATTTTACACTCCAACACACTACAGACAATGTTAGTAGTAGCATTGTTCCACTTTTATGTGCCAGACAATTGTTTTGAAGACTTCTGTTTAAACCCATATCAGTTACAAAGTTCAGATAGCAACTCAAAGGAGGAGTGGCAAAGGATCTGACTGCATTGTTTAGTTATACTTCAGCAAGAAGATGAGTACAGAGTAAGCTGGAATATCCTTTATTATTATTATTATTATTTTGGTCAGAACAATGAAAACTTGGAACACTTTCTTGAAAATCCAATCAGTTATTCCCTCCCTGTTCTCCTCCCTCATTTTGTTTCTCACCAATCTTAATTATAAGACAAAGATTTAAATAGAGAGAAATTAATTATAAGTCAAGTAATACAAGGGTACTTGTGCTTATAAGATTCACTGTGCTGTTTTGTCTTCTGTCTTTCAAGCTTGGTTCAGTAATAGCTGCCAAGTGTGCAGACTGTAATTGCACCAGTGCTCACAGGCAAGAGATCTGAAGCCAGATTACAAAGAAGGTGTGTGAATGTTGGACATGAAATTTCATTCCATGCATAGAATCCCTTTTCAAAGTTGATGGTCCATTGAGCTGGTTATTTAATACTCTTTATTTATTATTAGAAAAATTGCCGATATTACAAACAGTCCTCAGATTTACTGAAAATTTTATTCAGAGCTGTAGCTAAATCTTTTGATTTCTTGTTCTATTAGCTGACCTTTACCTCTGATCACTCCAGTTGAGTTTTCAGGTCATTATCCATAACAGTGACATTTGTGTGATGACCTTAATGAAAATGTGTTGTATTATCTAGGGTAACCAAAGTGGTTGTTTACTTTTGTATTTAAAATCCTCCTATAGTTACTCTATGTAGGAGTCCTAGTTTTCTGCTGACATCAGACTGAAAGTCTCAAAGTTGTGAATTTATTATGTTATTATTCTCATGGCCAGAATCAAGAGAAAATGATCACTTACCAAGCATGACAATTACTGAAACAGTTCACAGCTTTAGACAGTTTATCAAATCTTTGTTTTACAGAACCTGGACAAAATGTTAATTGTCAGTAAGTTTGAAAAATATTCAGATGGACAGATATTTGTCCTAGGTATAGGATATGGAAGTTTTGTGAAGATCAAATGTTTACATTCTATGCAGTCCATTTTCTCTAAGTGTGTTGTTGCTGTTTGACTACTTCTATATTTCCTCTTATTTTTCTACCCTTTATTATTCTAATCTACTAATCTTAATAAAAGAAAGTGAAATAAATGTTACATACTTGATTATAATTCAGTTGTGATGAGTTGGCCCTTAAATTCAGATGGTATTAAAAGTTTACAAATGACATTTCCTGTTAGAGATGAGCACCAGCTGTATAGTTTGGACGTGGATTTCAAGCCACAAAGATGTTCAAATCTGTGGGTTTAGTTTTCTTGTCTATCATCACTCTATATTTAGAGATGTATTTTAGAGATGCCTCTCTAAAGCATGTTTTCCCTTTCGTAAATTGCATCCTATTTCTGTCCCCCTATATCCCCCTCATTTTGTACAATTAACTGTATTTTAATCTAGCTGTATGATGCATTCTGTTCTGAACAGGGACCATCATTTATTACAGTCATTTTCTGCAGTGTCTGTAAATTAGATAATTATTCTTACTAAGCCTTCCAAAGGAAAGAGTCAAGTCAGTTTTCGCTCAGCAATGTATGCATTGTGCGTAATTCAACACTGTCCAAATAATTATCTCTCTTTGGTGTTCTGTGGCAGTAGAACAATAGCTAAAAGCAACAGTGAACTTCTTTTCCCAGAAGGGCGTTACATAGAGATGCAGTCTAAAATCTTGTGCTGTTCTCTTGCTAGGTTTCATAAGCTAAGTAGATTCTGGGTGCAAGACAAAGGAGGGAGATTGCTAACCCAGGGTCTCAACTCTGTGAATAACTTTGGAGTCATGAATTGAGACCTGGCATTGATTCATAAGCTATTAGAAATCAGAAAATTAGTTTCTGCTTTTTCAGCTGAATTGTTGCTGGAAATCCCACACTCTAGATGAGAAGACATCATTCATAACCAGCAGTTATTTCTAAATCTGATGTTAAACTTCATTTCAGGGTCAATCATCTCTGTTTCCTAACTTTCCTGTTTTCTGTGTCAGCATCTCCATGCATGAATAATTCTAGATAATTTTCTTTTTAGCTGACTGCCTCATGAAAAAAAAATTACTTATACTACTTTTCTTCTGTAAGGAAAAAAGAATTTCTGGGTGCTTTTCATTCATTTGTTTTGCTTTTATTTCTATCTCTTTTTTCAGTGGGCAGTATTACCATCGCAATAATTTTCATTTGGGGTATGGAATCTGTGGCTCTCAGATTAAACATGATTTCAGATTTCATTTCCCACTGCCTGTGGCTACAAAAGGTCTACTGCAAAGTAGTTCACACATCTTTCTAACATCTCACTAAATCAGTTAAGAATATCAGGGTCTGCTTAGGACTGTGAAAGTGTATTATATGACATACATTTAGAATGGTTGTTTAGAGATAGAACTGCTTTCTGGAAGTATCCAACTGCTCAACTTTCCTAAGCACCCTTTGTCTCCTCCCAGAAACTTTTCGCCATGGTGGTCTCAGATGGGAAATGATGTCTTGGCAAGAAATTTGACTTTATTGCTGTCCCATAAAGCTATGTCCAAAAACAAGATAGCAGCTCAGAGATTAATGCCATTATTTCTGATGGACCATTTCTGTCAGGTTTTTGGAAAATCAAAACAACAGTACTTTCTAACTCTGCTACTCAATATCTAGGGCTGTAGAAGGATAGGTATGATCTGGCATACTTACATTTCTGAATGTACCTATGTGCAAAAAATGGTGGTGGTGGGGATAAGCCAAGTAAGGCTGCTGAGTTCCAAAATGACAGAAATTTCTGTACATCAATGAAAATAACAATGAACTTTTCTATCACCTTGCTATTATGTAGTTCAAAGCTGACATCTGAAGGTAAACAAGCAAGCACCTCAGATGATGAAGACAGGTATCACCAAGCTTATGCATAGTAATATCAATCTTTTTTTCCTGCAAATATTAGAGAGCAGATATCAGAATAATGTATCAATAACACATTTAATATGCTTTCAGTAAAGTCTGTAGTAAAAAGCTCTCTTATGCACAACATGGAGGCAGATATTTTACTGGGTCTCTGAGCTCTGAATGGATTGGATGGCTCCACTTCGAATATGAGAATAAGGTATACCCTCAAAAAATTTAGATTTTCTTATGACATTTGGTCCAATAAAATCAAGTATTTTATTCACTAGAAAGCTTTTGAAGAAATGTACTTTGCTTGTGTAAGTCCACAGGCTGCCCTGCAAACAGAATATGATGTAGCAGATCTCAGAACATATTCTTGACTACTCTGGGGAGTTCAGATCTTGGTTTGACTTTTAATTTACTTTTAGTACTAGTGTGAAACTTTTATTCCTGAAACAATACTTTTTTAGTCAGTGTTAGTTTGGCGGACAGTCTAAATAGGAGGTGATTTATTGTGGACAGGTTGATAGGAATCTGCTGAACAGCTCAGACCAGTGCCTGACTGTGTACAGCCAAGTGTCAGTCTGCTTGTTGTACAAAAGCTTACTTAACATGTGAGGACCTTGGATTGCATGATTATAGTGGTCTTTTCTGGCTGTAATCTTTTAGGAAAATATAAGAACGCAGCAAACTTTATCAACTCTTGATCTTGCTGCCAAATTACTTTTCCCTCTTGTATTAAATGCCATCTATGGTTTGCTAATTCAGGTGATTTAAACTAACATGATTGCACAGAAGATTTTACAAAGTCTTTTTTTGGCCTGGAAGGATGTGATGCTATTTATGAGTCAAAGTAGGGTACATTTAATTGTCACTGAGTCTATGATTTATTTGGCAGGATTACTGGATTTTACTGATTTATCTGTTTATTTTGTTGCTGTCAAACAGTGCCCTTTACTTAGTGATGGACTAATACATTTGTTTTTGTTTGCTTGTTTTTTCCTCATTAGTAAACAGCTCCAGACTCTCTTAATTTGCTTAAGCCATATGCTTTCCAGAGGTTTTGGCCATTCATCTAAGAAGATGAGAGGTGTGATGTGCAATGTGCTGTGCAGAGCTTGCCTTGTGCTATCCCAGGTGTATCAAGTATAATGGAGACCTTTTCTTTTTTCTTCTTATTTTATAACCAGTATTATTAATTTTGTTTATATATTGTTGCTACAAGTCTATCAACAGCTGAATCAGAAGTGGCTTATGAGCAAGGTAGGAGTGAGGAGGCCTATGAATTATTTTAACTCTTCATTGATCACAGCAAAATTTATGATACCAGATATTTCATTGTGTTTTTTAAAACAAACAAACAAAAAAACAGCTCTTCCAAAATTAAATGAATTTAAAATACAGATACTTCTGGAAAAAAGCCTCATGTATTTAGCAAGAGTAAAACAATAAAGTTTTACAGAAATGTAGAGCAACATAAATTATAAAAATGGAAATACCAACTTCCATAGAAATGATTCTAAAAAAAAAAAAAAAACTATAGGATTTAATAGACAGTGAGGGTCTTTCAAAAATTGCTTTTTTAACCATCCTATAAATTGTTAAAATGAGGATATCATTCTTCATTAAGCTCTTTAAGGAGGCTCTGAGAGCCTCTAATTCTCTATTCAGTTTCAAAGGGGCGATCCCATTTCTGCAGTCTTTCTCACATGATTAGATTCATTGACATGAGTGGGTTTGTTCAGAAAATGCAAAACATGCTGTACATGCACATTATAGGAAATTTATGTAACATAAGACATTCTTTTAATTTATAGTGCCAACAATTCACACTGCAGATTTTGATATTGCTAGGGCAAAATCTATAGGTTGTTTTTGGTGGATGGCTAACACACTAGCCTGTGCAGCTGAGTTAGTGTCCAGAACTAAGGAAATAGGTGTAGAGCTGACCAAATTACTTCACAGTGAAACAGAAAGGAGTCCCAGGAAGTAATAAGTCACCCTCCACATCTCCAGTTATTCACTAAACTGCTGGGTATATTTATACCTGTAGACTTCAAAATGCTGCAGAGGGGGCCCTGCAGCCAAGACCTGGGATCCTCCTTGCTCATATATAACTGCCTAAAAGGAGGATGACTGATCTAAGCCAGTTCTTAGTACCCTCTGTGGTAAAGATTGGGTGAAGAGATGAGAAGGAGAGAGAGCTCCATGTGATGGTTCATGATGTGTTTTATTCTTCCTGAAAGTAGTTGTCTAAACTTTTGAAAATTGTCTCTTTTCAGGAAAAGCTGACTCATCGTACTCATCTTCTGAATGTGCCTTTTCCTCTCTGGGACAGCAAGCCTGTTTTGAGCACAGTTACCTCTATGTTATGGAAAGATGCTAAAATTGCTGCCCAGGCATTCATCACAGCCATGTCTGAAAGTTTATCAAGCAAAATCTGAGCACACAGTAGGAGAGGTATTTCTCCAAACAGGAGGAATAGCCTTATCTCACCCCTTAGCAGTGTGAATGATTGTTAGGCTGGGGCTCTATCTCAAGCCAACAGGTAAGGGCAGGCACAGCTATAATCATTCCTGTTCGTAATGATGGGACAAGAAGACAAGATGGTCCTCACTTCAGGGTTTACAATAAAAAACATGAAATAGGCAAAAGGAAAAATAGAGACCTTGTGCTTTTTCCTAAAAAAGTCCTGGCCAATTGCCCTCCTTGCTACTTACTTCCCTGTGAAGTTCACCATTGGTACTTTACATTAGGGTTGTTAAGGGACAACTAAATGTAGGCCTTTGGTTTTTCATTTTGAAGTATGCTTAGTTTTGAATCTGAGTGATATCCAGTTCTGATCTCATTGCCTCAACCCATGACAGGTACCTAAGATGCACTTCCTGAGATCAAGGTCTTCCTGCCTTTTTGTTTGAATCCTGTTTGTGAAGATGCTTTTTGTCCCCCCCCCAGAATTCTGACCTAAATCCTGTATGTGTCAGGGATGCATTGCAGTTGATTTTACTTCTTATTTTGAAGGGAAGCTTAGCACAGAGAAAATACTTGTGTTTTCTTTCCAGTTGGATAACTTCCTTCTTCCTCTAAGCTGTAGTACAGTTTCACATACTACACATGAGATTTTAAAGCACTTGTATATGGACTCTCTCTTACTTTCTTTTTTGTCTCTGTCAAAATAGTACTCCTGCAAGCCTTATGTTTTACAGAAGGTGAAAGAAAGAAAACAGGGATAACCAGCAATCTCTGTGTTCCAACACAAAGAATAGAAATTACTTTGAGATTACATTGTAATTTCGGGCTTAGAAAATGAAATCGGTTTCATCCAGGAATAAAGGAAGGAAAACATGGGAAAGAAAAAGAACTGCTATTAAAAATGTTTTCTGTCTCTTTTGACTTTAGTTACTTCTCCCTGCTTTGGCCTGATTGCTTGTTAAAGTGAAGTATGTTTTTAATATTGAAATGGTAAAAGTACAAGTTGTTTACCTGAAATAATTTGTATTTAAAAGGGGCTGTCATCTTTCCTCCCGCCTATCTTCATGTCTTCCTATACTCTTGTGAGCCCCAGGATAAATCAGATAGAAAAAAATATATGCTCGGAACAGATTTTCATTAATGCTGATGCTAATGGTGGTAACTGGCATTAAACAACGGTATCTTGAAAGATTGCCAAGGAATGGGCATACTTTCAAAAGCAATCAAGTTGTTGCTTTGCCCACTGTTACTCATCCTGTGCATGCTCTTAGACTGCCCCAATTATGAAGTAAATCACATTAACTTAAGCCATTTTAGTGAATAGACCCTGTATTTTTTTATTTTTATTTTTGTTTTTTTTTATTATTAGTTTTTATTTTTTATTTTATTTTATTTTTCTGTGTGGGGCTGTATTAAGCTACATAAAGAACTGATGGAGGAATGTCATGATTCCTAGCAAGGGTAGATTTGCAATGGCTTTGTGCCCAGCCATAGGATCAAATGTGCATCACTGCAGTCAGTGCACTGTCATCTGCGTGCAGTGCAATGAAACTGTCCCCCCTCAGCAGTTATTGTATGTTTGAGACTCATCAGGCAATCTCCTGCTGATTCTCTTTTTCTTCCCACTTCATGTAGATATTTGGGGTCTGGTATTTAAAAATTACGGTATCACTACTGAGCAACTATTTCAGAGAACTTTGAATGTGCAGCAGCCAAAAAACAAAAAAACACAAAACAAAAAACCAAACAACAACAAAAAAAACAAAACAGTTTAACAAATTTGTCACATTCATGTGAAAGACAATACCAGAGACAGAAAATTGTTTCAAATCTTTCTTCTTTATTGCTGTCCCACATATTTTTTGTTTTTAATCTTGCTTTAATTGAAGGAAAACAAAATAAAACTTCGCTATGAACAATAGTTCTACAGACCTTCTAAACTGACTTTTTATTCTTTCAAATAAGAACAAGTAAAACATTTGAATCCCATCAAATTGGCATTAATAAAATCTGTTCAGCTGAAGGGAAAACAAAACAAAACAAAAATGTTGAAAGCCTCAGAAGTTAAAGGTGGTGAAAACATTTAAAATATATTTTCCTTCTTTTTCATGTTATTAACCAAGTCAAAATATCTCAAATTGTGGTTAGCAAGAAAGTTTCCAGTTATAAAGTGGCAAATGATCAAATGAAGACCTGGTAGCAATGTTAAAATATACAGAAGGGTTGCTGCAAACCAGAAAATGAATTCTTCTCCATGACCACAGAATTCAAGCCCATCATTTTTTAATCTGTCTGTGAGGATTTATACTGAGCTGTAGGAAAACTCTTCTAGTGTCTCATGGTAAGGATCATGAAGTAGTTAACAGCTCACTGAAACAACTTCATAGTTTCCATCACTGTAAATGTTTAAAGCCAGGGTAGATAGATATTGGTCAGAAATGGTAAAGTTTTAGTTTACTTGGGTTTAGCCAAAGACATAGTAGATAACCACTTGATGCTGCTTTCAACCTTTTCTTAACTGAACTATTCTATTCTATTCTGTTCTACAGGTAACCGTGGATTTCATCAATGAACTAGCTTTTGTTGGGCCTGGTATACCACCTTATAAACAGCTGGTCTGTTTCAGAAAGGGACAAAAGTACTCTTTCTGTTTTTGTTTCAATGAAGAGAAGTAAGTGCCTGATTTACTTCCGTAAGTAGATCAGATGAAATGAGGTCTCAGAGTCTTATTTCTTCCCCCTGACAATGGAAAGATCACAAGTGACTAGCTCAGAGATAGACACTGATGCTGTCAATGTCTAAACTTAGCTGAAATGCATCTCTCTCCCATCCTGCCTAAAGTGAAGCCTGAAGCTTCACTTCAATAAACATGCTCAGATGTTGTCTAACACACATGAGAAATGCAAAGCTTTTCCCACTAAGAAATGCTGGACATTCTCTTTTCAAATAAAGTAACATGAATAGTGTGGCTATCTGTAAAAATGAATAGAAGGTTTGGTTGGATTCTCACCTTTTTCTGGAATAGGTTCAAACATGGTTCAATCTTTTCTCAGAAGAGAAGTCTACTCAACAGAAAGCAGAGTAAACTACCTCCACGGCAAAAATTTCAAGATTTATGAAGTCTGTGCATAACAGCAATGAAGCCTAACTCCATTCTTTGGAAAATGCATAGAGGAGAAAATTTCAGGATGGCAGTCCTGAGGGGACAGAATTAATTGCTGACAACCCTGATTGTCACACACAGATATTCTGAAATAGAATGGGTCATTCTTGTTGACAATATTAAGTTGTTACTTAGTTAAGAGGGGGGATTTTTCAAGCTATTCTTAGGTGCATGTTGCAGAAAGCCCAGCTGCCTATACCCATGAATAAGTTTCAGGTGTGGAAGTATTTTATGAGGTTTTGATACATCAGGAATGTTCTGAAAATCCTACCTCATGTCTTTTAAGGTTAAAAAACAACCAAACAAAAAAGACCCTAAAAAAATAAAAGTTAAACAAATCACCAAAATTATTAAAAATATATTTAAACTTCCTGAAACAGCACTAAGACAAACAACTTGTTTTGCTCTACTGTCTGCTTTTAATAATGCCACATTTGTTTATTTTTAGTCTAATGGGGGGGGGGGTAGATTTTTTCCCCTAATTAGCTAATAACATGCATTCATAACAATTTCTGTGATTATAATTTGACTTTAATTGTCTGTATAGTGCCCTGAGTCACTTGGCAAAAAGGAGGCTTATAAATATAACTCATTATATTATTGACATGCTTTTGTAGTTTTCCATTTTTCTTTTAGAAATGCAATATTAAAATATTTGAAGCAATGAGTTGTGAGGAGAATGGGGGGTGCATCTATTTAATTAGCTTCCCAGAAAGAGAGAAATTTGGCCACCATTAATTTTTAGGATCTCTACAGAATTCAGTAGATGTTTATCAGAGGTCGTAATAATATTTACCACCACATAGTTGTCTTTTAAAACCACCTTAACATTTTGCTCTTCAGAGAAATCCTCAAACATATGCTGCAGTAATTACATAGAGTCTGTCCTGATTTAATTGTGTGTCACTAATAGGGATTGTTTGATTGTTTTCTTGTGCTGCTCTTCTCTGTAGTATCGTGTCTTAGGTTACATCTGTTCTTCCTCTGCAGCCACTTAAACTAGCTCATCTGAATGAGTGTAATAGTGTAGGTAATATATGAGTGTAGGTAAGGTAAAACAACCTTCTGTGTGTTTACTGAGTTTCCTGGGTGTGTTTTGAAGTCAAAACTGAATTCCATACAGCTCAAGCTAGGCTGATATTTCTACCCAAGCTAGCTAATTTTCATGGATCTTGCTTTGAAGGCTTTGCTGTGACTTCATTCCAGGCAATAATATTTGGTTTGTATCTTCAGGTATAGAGAACTATTATGTTTATTGACAGTATTAATAACTTCAAACTAAAATTAATACCTCCAAGCAATATCAGAATGCAAATATGAATGAAGTTTGTAAACCTTAAGGCTTAATTAATGGAAGCTGATGTAAGTGAACATAGTTATTTTTTCTCTGTGCTCTACCTAAATCAATTTTGTTTTCTGAACTAATTTTGGGCTTTCCATAAAAACAGTACAAAAGTGGGACACTGCAGTAGACAGGCAAATTTATGATTCCGTTGAGTTTTGCTTTGCACTTCTACATTTGGTTAAACCCACTGTTTGGTACTAAAACAAAGAGAAACATTGAATATAGGCACCTTCAGACAAGGAATATATTGAGAAAGTCCTTATTTGCAAAGTTCTAGGACATCCTTCAGTTAGTGAACAAGATATACATATTAATGCTTTGGATATGTTGAATATTAAACTCCAGGTTTGACTTCTAAAATACATGACATTAACGGAGCACCTTTTTCTCTAGATCAGCATAAACCACTGTTTGAAAACTGATGTTTCCTGAGTCTGGATGTCATAAAAACGTAAGAATGGCTCTTGGCCAAGACAAAAACCCTATTTATAACAGAATTGTATTTTCAATGGTGGCTAAAAAGAGGTGCCTAGGGAAGAGCAATAGAGCAGGACAAGTACATACTAAGTACATACTAAATACAAGTTACCTCAGGTACTTGCACAGAAATCACCTCTGGCTTTGCATTTAGCAATTTTCAAGGCATTTCTCATCCATGAGCTGGTCCAGACTCCCTTTGAACTCATGTAAACCTTTCTGATCCATAGAAACCTCAGTTCACAATAAATAAATAAATAAAAATGATCTGTAGATATTTTTGACTGCTTTCTCCCACAAAACAGGCATTGCTGTAAGTGTGGGAAAAAAATGATTTATTTTTTAATAGAATTATTCATTTTGGAAAAAAAGACCTCTAAAAACATGAAAACTATTAAAAAAAATTAGGTTTGTAGTTTGCATATTTCATGTCTTCTGCATGTGGAGCTATTTCTGCATTTTCTCCTGCTTTTTCACCAACTTTTGTAAAGATCAACAGCTGTAATTGTTCTTTAGGTACCATGAAAAGTGAGTATATAGAGATATGTATATTTTAATGCAAAAATAACAACATAATAGCCTTTTTATATGCCCATTATTTACATTACTTATCTGTTGAGTATTCAAGAGAAACACTTCTATTTCACCAAAAATGTCCTCTCCCTAGTAAAAATAGCCTCCACCATTTTCTTCACTGCTGCAGGAACTACATGTGATTCAGCAGATTTGGAGCCCGGTTACAACATTTAGCATCTGTGTCTCTATCTAGCTGGCAAGGTCAATTTGTTTCTGCAAATAGATTTCCCTTTACTGCGAGGGGCAATCAGTTCATGAATTCCCAGAGGTTCGGTTCTTCTTGCTCTCCCTTCTTTCTGACACAATTCCAATTGGGGATGTATTGTAAAGTTAACCTGGTGTGCACTGGTAGCAGCACTCAATTTTTATCCATCTTTTAGGTCCTTTGGAGCTGAAGTCTTTGCTGTATTGGATTGTCTACCTGGTATTGAGCCCTTGAGTTAAAACCTTTATTACTTCTGAGTGTTAATGAACGAAAGGCTGAATGATGTTTGAAACAGCTTGAGAATATTCACAAGTAGATGTTACAGCTGTGAGATACTTATCTTCATTAAAGTTCAGTCTCGTGTTCCTCTCTCTTTTGGAGGAGCTCAAAATTGATAACCATCTTTTTGCACTGCTGCTTGCTTCTTTTCTGTCCTAAGTCCAGCCTGAATCAGACATCACTCCTGTACTCATTAAGATGGTGCCATCCCAGAATTACCTGCTTTTTGTCTTCTCTAGTTGTTATAACTGTAGGTTGACTGCTTGAACTTGTGTTATATGAAGCACAGATGTGTTCAGACTATCAGCCTAAGAACCATGGTACTTCAGATTAGTTATTTCATAGAGTCACCATTGCTGCATTGAACAGGAACTTGTCCGTAGTCTGTATTAGAAGGAAACTGTCATACGTTGCTTCCTTTGTCTCAGCTCTGTGTGTTCACAAAGAATATAACTGAGAAATGACAGAATTGAAACATGAGCCTACCTTTGGGTTTATATACACAGTGCAACAAAATGGAAGGTGAATGTCCCTAAGCTAATACCAAAAGCCTTATCCATTCATTCCTTCTTTCCTTGCACTGTTCTCACCTAAGTGCTTTGGGGATAACAAAGTAATTGCTTATTTCTTTATATTTTACACCCCAGTATTGTGTGTGGTACACATTAGTCTCTTGTGCAGCTGATGGGTTGGGCTTTTGTAGTCTACAAAGAAATCAAATGATTTAAGCAGAAAATTCTTTCTGTTGTTTTCTATTTACATTGACTTTTAACATTTTTTTTCTTGACTCTTAGTGTTAAAGCAGAAGTGCCAGATTGCATGCTTCAGTAAATTTCTTTTCTGCAACTAACACTAGTAATTACAAAGGGAATTTTAAAATATTGTTTTAGTTTATTGGTTCAATGTTTGCTCATTTTTCCATCAGGTGAAGTGTATAATGGATGAAAAACATTTTAGTAAAAAAAAGTATTAGTTCGTATTGCAGCTTTCAAAAAACAGTATAGGACAGGTGTTTTACGCCAAAATAATAGATGGATTATTTTCTTGAAAAATGAACAGTGTGTGTAAGTCAATACCATACCAAATTAAAAATACTATGTTTAGCCGGAACATTTCATTAAAACAGACATGTGAGTTTTAAAAGACGTAAGGGAGAAAAAACATGTAATATTAATTGAATTCAGTGCCATATGTTTTATGCTTTGTTAAAGTTTATTCAAAATGAAATTGTATAAAATAAGTGATTTCACATATATTTATAGCAATTGCTCTTTTCTTCATTTTTTTTTTTCTTTCCTCAAGGAAATGTTTGGAATATGTCTTAGAAAAGCAAATGTAGAAATAGCTTGTAAGATGTTAACATAAGATCAAGAATAATATGAAATAAGTTATCGGCATTTAATCTTCTCCCTTCTAACCTGCTTTCCTGACACAACTCCACTGACTTCAGTGAAACTACATCAAATTACAACAGTTGGCTCCAGGCAAGCGAACATAAAGTCCTTTCATAGTGGGACAATGGAAGTCCTCCCTTTCCAAAACATCCAATATCTAATAAAACACAAGGAATAAATCTCCCACTGCTTGGGTCCCATAACTCATAGTGACAGCTCAGGTCAAGAAACAGCTCAGTCGCATTAATGCAACAGTAATAAATCTTTTGAGAATGAAGAGCTGGGGTATTCAGTCTAAAGGAAAAAATCTTACGGATCTGTGCAAAGCCAGCCCAGGTCTGCCAGGGTCAGCAGTAGATGGGGTTAACAAATCCCTTCTACTCCTGAAAGCATGATATAGAGACATTCAAGTTAGGTCTGGAAACAGTAAGGCCATGTCTACAACTGAGCTAATAAGCTTTGCCAGACTTCAGCTGGCTTCCCTGTGTTTGCAGCGTTTTGTTAGTGCCAGCCGGATAAGCCACCCGTGGCTAGCAGAAAGTTGACTGCACTTGCTTCTTCTCAGAGTGTACTTTAACCTTCTCTCTTGGCAATGTTCAAAACAAACATAATACAAAAAACTAAGAACATATGGATAGGAGGTAATGCATTTAATTGGGAGCTTGCATATGGCTCAAAACAACAACAACAACAAAAAGATGTTAATTCATGTAATAAAAATCCCTGCTACAAGGTAAAACGTTGAGACAAGCATATAGGAAGGTTAAGGTAGGGTGGTTACAGAAGTGCTTCTGTAGTTCTGCCCTTTAGGAACTGGGCTTCCTTCTCCTGTTTATCTCTGGAGTAATTTCTGTGAAATCTCTTAAGCACCTGTCTGAGCACAGGAGTATATATTTGTATTTATTCCCACATCTTGACTGCAAACTGAATCCTCCTTTTTAACATACATGGAAGGTGAATGGTGCTGTGTCTATACATTCCTACAAAATGCGGAAAGTAGGGAGCAAGAATTAGGATACTATTCCAGTAATATTGTCATACTATTTATATGTTTGTTCAAATAAACATGCAAAAAGCGTTGGGACAACCATGCACATGGTGAAAACCTCCACCCAAAGTCATTTTGCCAAGTGGTTGTTCTTCTGAAAAGACACAATCTTCCATACTTGATGAACTTCCAGAAAATTTCAAGAAAATAATATTTGGTAGGCAGTGTTGCCAATGGGGACCATAGAAGTTAGATTTATAACAGTGCAAGTCTTCTGCATAAATCTACTATGTAAAGCTTCTTGCCCCCTTCCATGAGGAGCTTGTGCTTGCTACTTCTGTTTATTCCTCAGGGCTCGAAAACGTCTCCCAGGTTAAAAGAAAATTTTCAAACATTTCAAAAATTAAATTTTGTTAACAAGTTTGCAAACACAAATCCTCTCCAGATTTGACATGCTAGATCTATGGATTATGAGCAATCTATAAAATGAGAACAAACCTGATTAAAGTATTATTATTTTTCTTTTTGTTTTGCCCTTGATCCTTCTTTCAGTGTTCCCTGAAGTGGGTAGGAGTATGGTCAGGAAAGCGCTGAGAGATCTGCTTGGAGCCTCTGAAGATATTGCCTTCCCCAGCTGTCTGCTCCTCAACTCTGCTGCATGTTGCTGCGTCCCCTGCAGAGATGACAGAACAGCCCGTGTGTGTGACTCAGAGCAAAGTCAAGCAGTTTAGTTTAACCTCACCTTCACTGGTCGTTTAAACTGAGTCATCAGTCTTCACTAAAACAGACGCCAAATGCACACATTTTTGTTAAAGGAGCTTTCCTGTAAAGGCTGAAACACCAGGTGGAGTAACAAAAACCTGGAGGCGTAAGGGAGACTCCAGTAATGTTTGAAAGCCTGACAACTCTGCTTTGCATGTGGTTCCCATTACCTAAGACTCCTCTTTGCACATCCATGGTTTCATCTCATTAAGAAGATTTCATAGCATATCCAGTCTCCTACCTCTCCAAGGAGAAGAGAGAGATGTTATTTCCTCCTTCTTTTCCTCCTGTCATGATACAAGCATATTCGAGGTCTTTCTAGTCCCCCTTTCTCCTGAGCATCCCTGTCTGAACCTGCAGGTTTTGTTTATGGAAAACTACAAACTTGTGGAGGTTGACTAATAAAAATCATGAATCAGCCTCTTGATGATATAATAGGGTACAAAATCACATGTAATCATTTGTAAAAATGCTTCTTCATATATGGTTTGTTTTGTATAAATGGAAAATATGCAAAATTCTTGTATATAAAATATGCAAGACGCAAATATGATATACTTCTGCTATCCCACTTTCTTTATGAATTCATTGCAAGGATTGGACACAGCAGAAGTGAGGGCTCCTTTCTTCCCTGTGGGGTTACTTGCATTCCTGAGAAGAGGGAGAAAGGTTTAGGCTTAAGGTTAGAATGAGGCCTTTGCAGATGCGATGCACTTCTGGGTCGTAGAGTTTTGAGGGAGAAACATTTACCATGATGAAATGAAGCAGCAGAGGGGACATGATAGGAAAGCAGAGAGAAGTTCTTCTAGAATTCTAGTCTCTGCCATGTGTGCATCAGGTTTTGAAGCCCTCTTACCACAAAACGCTGCTTAATGATGAAGTATGCACTTCATAGCCTTCTGGGCTCGTGGAAGGTTTAATATCAGTAAGTCTATAGATTTCCATCTGTCAATGAAGGGATAACAGCTTATTGAATACTGTTTGTCTTTCTGCCACTTTATTTATTTTCCTTCTGTATTTACAGAATCGAAGAAATCATAGAATGACAGACACTGGCTAAAAAGGATATCCTGCTGGAAGTGAGACCATCTCTGGCTTTGTCTTCTCGTGAAGCCTCCAAAGATGCAGGTTCCACTACCTGTCTGGGCAATTTGTCCCAGTGCTGCACTACTCTTTTAATTAATTTTTTTTTCCTCCCATAATGTCCAGTTTGAATCCCCTACACCACAATTTGTAGCTACTACTACTTGTTAAACCATCTGCCTCTCCTGGGAATAGTTTGGCTTCCCAGTTGTCTTTCAAGCAGTTGTAGACTGCTATTAGATTCCCACCCACCCCCAGCTGCCTCAACTTCTTTTTGTAGGTAAAATGCTGTAGGAGCCATGTTGATATCTAACTTGCATGTTCTGAACCACCCAGTGAAGGAGCCTATTTCTCCCCACAGATAAGCTTATGTTTTTATCTTAATGTGCTTTTAAAGTGTTCCAACAGTGAAAGTGCATCTGACTCTCTGCCCACATCATATGACTAACGGGGAGATGCTTTCTTGGGGTATGGACCTATCAAAATATGTGATTAGCACATATGTGATCTGGATGTACCTTTTATAATGTGGAGTGAACTCACAAAGCTCTTCATACATGTTACAAAACAAGAACTAGAGCTGAAGACAGTGCTGTCCCTTAAGGGGAAAGATTTAAGATAATTTCTTAATCACTTTATTTCTTACAAAAGAATATGATTTTCTCTGCAAGGTATATGTAAACTTGGAACTACAGTAGCTTGTTACTTCTTCTTGAAGACCACCAACCTGTCAGGTTTTAGAAAATAGGAGGGTAGCCAACATTTGGTGAGAACAGAAGATCCCAAGTGAACAAAAAACTTACTGGTGTGGTTTGTAATTGTATTCTGACTTTTATTTCAATTATGAATGGTATTTCATTTTTTTTTAAGTTAAACTACACATTTGATAACAAAGGTCATTGATTCTTTCTGCATAATGAAGAGATATTGTTAATGTTAATGCTGGACATATGAAAGATTTCACAGTGCTTTTTCCCTGTAAATATTCCACACTTGGCCATTCCAAGGGCCATGCATCCAGTTCCTAACAGAGACTTTCTGAATAACACAAAAAACATCATTCTGCATTTTGTGCCTCAGTTTCCTCCATCTGCCAGGAAACTGTTCTGTCAGACTGAGAACGCATCATAGCATGGGTTTTTAATGGAGGTACAGGCAGCTGAATACCGACCTCTGTTACTGTCAGATTATGTCAGAGCATTATTTAACATAATTATATGTGCACTGATATGTGTAATAGTGGAATCACAGGTGGTTGAAATTAAAAAAAAAAAAAAGATTGGAAAGTAGCTGGGCTGACTAAAGGTATGCCCATACAAGTATGGTCTTAACCCCCACATCATGATGAAGACTTCCAGATCACATCTCCAGAACTTTCTGCTGTGTCACCTCAAATGCAAATTGTTCTTGACTAAGTGAATGACAGGATCAAAGATCTCTTCAGTATGGGTCACAACCATCTAGCATTTCAAAAACTGGATATTACAAAAGTCACAAGGAGATAAAATATAGATGAAATATAGATGAAATATAGCGATGAAACATAATGAATATAAGGCACTGAAAGTATCCATAACATCCCTTATAGAAGGAGAAAATCTGATTTAAAATTAACTTCTGGTTGCAATAAAATATTGGCAAAAAACATTGCATTTTCCTGGTGTGGATGCTGCATTTCTCATTATTATATTTCCACAAATCTGTGATACCACTGAAATTATCTCTTATCAATCCATTTATCCTGTTTTGGAGTTCATTTGTATTTCCTTCCATTACTGACCCTGTCACTTTGCTTTCAGTCCAGACTCCCATTGTTCTGCTGAAACTATTTATATTCTAGTCCTTGGTTTCACTTCAGTCCATGACTTATTTCTGAATTAGTTACAATTCCAGACACATTATTCAATCTACTTCTTTCTTTTCTCACCATCTTATCTCTCTATCAGAATTCATCCTCCCACTTAGTTTTTCAACAGCCATGTAGGTCAAGGATGGCTGATCTTTATTCACAGTCCACAACATAAAAATGGGAAATAACACTTTTTAACCTTCTTCCTCAGATATTATTATTTTTTAAATGTTTAACAAATGTTTTGTCCCCAGTAATCTTTCTTAATAAGACACTGTTACTGTGTTCACAAAATACTCCAGGTAGTCTTGAGACTAGGCAGGAAATACTCCTACCTGTCAGCAACAGATCTGCTTGCAGCTGATCCAGAAATGTGCAGAGATGTTTCAAGGATATTTGTTGGGTAGTTACTCCATTGGTTTTGCACCTCACCAACAGATACTGGTTTATTATGTTATTCTGATAAATTTGGGCAAAAGATTTTATTTCATCCATTCTCTTTTCTTTGTGTTGGATAGTAAGACTATGGAATAAACTGTATTCAGGTAGTGCTAATGGATGTAAGTAGCAGGTCAAAATAACGCATTTTTCAGACTTTCTAGAAAGTACATTCCTGGAACGAGCCATGGAAGATTACTGCAAGATCAGATCCAGCATCTGATCTTCAGTAAAGTGGGGAGAACTAAGCATGACATACTGAGATTAATAAACTTGGGAACAGTCCTTAAGAAGACAAAACTAGGAATGATTTTAATACTGCATTTTGCAACCTGCATGTAATCAGATTTTGTTCTGTGTGTTTTCCTTTAACTGACCTTTGTGTCTGTCTTTCAGGACATTGTTTACACTGTCTACTTTATGCTGTCTGTCTTTATAAATGGATCTGTTGTGTGGTAAGGTATCAGGTTGTTGATTTAAATTTTCTGAAATCTAGACAAATTATGCCCAATGCTTTCACCTTCAATGGTTTCGACGAAATCAATTCAGTTATATCAGTAATGTACTTTCCAACACTCAGCAGCCACCTAGGCCTGAATTTTAATGAAACCAACAGACTCTGCACAGGCTGCTGCACGAGTAGTAATAATCCTTTGCACTTATATAACAATAATTGTATTTACTAGACAAGATACAAATGAAACACCCAGAATGTAATACAAAAAATAAATAAAAGTCAAGATATTTTTTCAAGCACGATTACACCTAAAAATACAATAAGCTGTAATGCTTTGTTTCTCTTTTCTCCTTCCCCAAACTCTCTTAAGTAGGGAGCTACAATAAGTTGACTACTCAGTACTGGTGTAATTGTTGCACTGAAAGAATGATGACATATAACCAAGACAGCCTCTAGGTACTCAGCACTGTTGTGTGCCCGGAATAGCATACGGAAAAAAAGTAAACCTGGACTTATCAGCCAGCTAGCAACGAAACATCTAAATCTAGGCCCTTTTTCTACTACCTGTGCTAATACAGAAGAGCTAATTCCTGTATGAAGTCTGGTCCCTCGTGTATGACTGCATTACCTCCTGTTGTCTGTATTCTGACCCCAAGAATCCTACAATTGTACAGGGTTCATCCAACATTAGCAGGTCTCATAGCAGATTCTTCAGGCACAAAATCTGAGCACCGGCTGAACAGGAAGCATTTTCACCCAAATCCAACAACACAGCTGTTGGATGTCTGGACAAGATGGAGGAATCTCCTGTTGTGCTAAAGCAGTATTTTACTGCTAAAAACAGTAGTTTACCATCAAAAGTGGAAGGATTGACAGGACCGTTTTATCATGTCCCTGTCAATGAACATGTGTGGTAGGCTGAATGAAACAGTTCTGTGAAAGAACTATTATAGAGCTATTTATACAACTAGCCTCATTCACTAGCCTTAGTGTAGTTTGTGTTTTATTTCATATGGTCTCACTGAGTTTTTAAAATGGTTAAGCGGATCTGCCACATGGTATTATAGAGAGTCTGGTCTCAAGGCATTTTGAAATGTTTACATCTGAATCCTGCTGTTTTCTCTTGCCAATGCTGCTACTGTTTTATTACTCTAGATTACATACTACACAAGACATTGCGCACCCCATAGTCAGGACAGTAATCATTTTCTTTGTCCTGCTCTCTCTACCAAAGCTTTATGAACCACAGCCCCTCCTCCTTTTAGTATTCAAATTAACAGTGTACTGTACCATCATTGCTTTAGATAGGGGTCAATGCTATGTGAGTAACACTCCATAGTGCGATGTCACACTGCTTTGAAATACCTTGACATGGTATGTCATAGCAAAGGATCCATTATTAGAACTGAGTATCAAGAAATAGTATAAAATAAACGGAAGTCCTACAGAACATTTCATCCTAATTTCCTAATTTAAACAGACTTCCACACACTAACTTTTCTCATGATATGCAAGTCTAAGTAATTTTTACAGGTTTAAATTAATGTATCTTGAAAATGACCACCACATTTGCAATGTATGTATTGTTTCCCCTCTGCTGGTGTTCTTAGAGCTCTGATTCTGTCCCAGTGCTTCTTCCAGTAGTGTGAATACTGCACAGAGGCAACTTGTATGAATTGTCAGTTTTAGTTGAATGAAGCTATAATATTTTTTTTTATCCGGAGAGTTTGGTTGAGGGGCTCTACTAACACTGTCTGAAAGCATCAAAAACAAATTGAAGATGAGCGCTCACAATGACTCTTTGCAAAGCTCTTTCATCAACTCTACTTTCTTCCTTATTAGTACTGTAATGCTCTAAGTGGAAAAATCTCTGTGCATTGCTACAGAGCAGCTTGGTTGAAACTACAGTATGAAATATGCAAATAATTTCTCGCTCAAAATAGGACAAAAACGCACCTTATAATTCTTTAAGTTCATTTTGTGGGCTCCCAATTCAGGATCCTTGGAGCCAGAATTCAAGGAACGTGAGCACTCAGATTCATTCGTAGTTGTAGCTGCCTGGTGCCCAGGAAATATAGGTTTAAGAATTTTAACCATTCTATACCCGAAGACATGATACTGCAATTATACAATAGCTAAATTATACAAATTATATCCAGAGCATGGGACTAATAAAGCCTGGTTTCATATTTTGCTTTGTATCTTTACTGCCCATCAACCTTCAAATTCTAGCTAAAGCTTCCTCTCATCAGCCCTAATGTCTCCCATGAAAGTACATACTCTGTTGTCTGTTAAGGGTTGAGCTTAACTTCATCCTTACTGGAGTAGGGTTGTTCTACTCTAACTTCCTATTTTGAAAGGGGGGAAAAAAAGAACAGATGTATAATATAATTTTATTCATCATATTATGTCATTTTATTTGCATGCTCCGCCATTTCTATCAAATCTGGATGGAACTGGTCAACAGGTTCAAAAGTTACTGAAGAAATAAATGAGCCAGACAAGTATGCATGTCTGCAAGGCAGTGTGTTTCATTGCTTACAAAACCACACTACAAACTTGGAATTGCTTCCTCAGCCAATGTAAATCAATACTGTTTCTGTGAAGTTATGCTTATTTTGCCAGTCAAGATCTGATATCTTGAATGATTTCTGTTAGAAATAGCTGTTTTGTTGGATTTGTTGTACCTTAACATCCAGTTTTCCTTACTTTCTCTTGGGCAATAAGGAGAAGAAAAAGAGGAAGGTAAATGAATCATAGTTTCTGCAGCTCTGTTAGAGAATTTTAAGAGAGGGTTTGGACTGATTTATTGGTTATTCAGTAATACTACAGAAAATATTCATCATCCTTCAATCCAAGGTGGCAAGATATTCTCAAAAATCTGAAATCAGTAACATTCGAGGGCTTAAATTTATTGCAAATGAATTGCTACATCCAAGGATCAAGAGATAGAGGAGGAAAAACACTGTATTCGAGACATACCAAAAAGTGGGTAAAATCTGCAATGACAGATAAGCAGGCTCTGATAAGGGAAATGACTTTTAAAGACTATTTAAAAAATAGTTATTATTGAATACAGTTTCAAATTTCAGTTGTTGGATAGCAGTTTGGCTAGAAACTCAGGTCAATTAAACTTTTAAACAGACATATTTAATACCATTAACCATGTAATAAGTGAGATAAACAGGAAGTGCTTATGAGAAAGAGCTAATGTTGACAAAATTAACTAAACATTTAGGAGGTGGCAGAGCAAGCTTAGAAAGAGGATAAGTTGTTATGCAAAACCAAGCATTAAACTCCAGTATGGATGACTGATATGACTTTTAAATTAAATGAAAGCAAAACAGAGCTTTAAAAATTATAGGAAAGAAAAGATCTGTAGTATTGTTAGAATTTTATGTGAGGAAACAGATGGACTATAAAGAGGGCACTGAAAGCACAAATGGGAATAATGAAGCAGTACTGCTGAAGAATATTAAGATAAACACAAGAAGTTATTTAAATATGTTACAAGACAAAAATGTGGAAAAAAAATGTTAAGAAATTGAAAGAAAAAACAGGTCATGTCAGTGTGAGTAACTGAAAATAAGTAGGCAGGTGTACCACATCTTTATTAGGAGATTATCAACTCAGCTGTGGGGGCATTGGATTTCCACCAGCTTTTGGAAATCAGCTGAAATAATTAGAAAAGTGGAATAAGAAAAAGAAAAAAAAGGTGACAAACCCCCCGCCCCAAAGATCTTTGTCTGCAAATGATTGCATCAAAGAATACTGTTTGGAGGTTTTTTAGATTAAGTCAGTAAGGACTCTGAAGGGTTATCATCTTTGGAAATCACCACATCTTGATTTCACAGAGTTGCTGAAAGAAGGACAACAAAAACAGGATGGAAAAAACATGAAGTTTATAGCTTTTGGGGCTAGTTGGAGGTTGTCTAATTGAAATCCGAGTATTTCTTATCAATGTCAAGAAAGATGCTTTGTTTGATTCAGTCTCTTAAATGTTATTTATCTTTATTTCCTGCATTTCTTTTTGAAGCAGCCAATATAGACTACTGGTGGATATTAATCCTGTACTACATTAATATTTTTTTTTCTTGAGTGTTATGAGAACTAAAATCAGACTTTTAACTCCCAGGATATAAAAATGCTTTTACTGGAGACAAGACTTGTAAAACTTTTGTTCTCTGATTCTATGTGTCTAATCGGCAAGACATAGGACATTCCTTCTTTTCTTAATGTGCTGATTTTTCTAGGTGGTAGGAGGGGGAGGAGGCATGACATTTGCAGTTTACAATTATGCATACCTGAGTACTTTCATTCTCATAATATTGAGTGATAAAGCTCAAGCACATTCTTTCCTCTTGGTGCTTATTTTGTACATAATGCATCTGTATTATGTGATAATCAGCACATCTCCCACTTCATTATAATATATATAGCTAGGAGTTGCAGGAGTTCACATACTCCATTATATTCAATTTATCGTTTTGTGGAGCCCTCAAAAGCGTTGCAAAGTTTGGCCACTAGCAATCTTTGGAGTACATATTACCATGAGATGGAGATGCGCTGACTATTCAGGAAAGAACCAAAATGTATTTGAAGGAAGCAAATATCACAGAAAACTGCAATGAAATAAGCTTTTGATTAGAAGATTCTAAAGCCAAAGAACTTTAGAAAAAACAGCCAGAGCAGCTAATAGCCTTAATTCAGTACTATCCTGGCAAAGGTTAGCAATATACTTGATACTAAGGGAAATATGGTAGAAGGTTGCTGAGTGAGCAGGCATGCTAATAGAGATACATAAACTCTATTAACCGATGGGATTGTGGAGTGTAAGCCTGGCAAAGTTTTATATATACCAACTCTATTAATTACAAGATTTAATGAAAAAAAAATTCCTCCTCCATCCCCCCTTTCTTAGCTGTACTGGGAGGACGAGATAGCTTTGGATTTGGGGATTGTAAGGACAAGGATCAAAAAGAGGCTTGAAAATTGTTTTGAACTGTTTTCAGAGAAATCAAAGTCTTTATTTTTGCAACTCTTGGAGTAAAAGAGCTTAGGATAATTAAATGGGTGTCAGAGGTCTCTCAGAAGAGGCAATATGGTGCAGTTGCAGCAACAATCAAGAAAAGGAAATCTAGATTGTATTTTTGTCTGTGCTACTACGCTTCTGTGTCACTATTGGCATGTCACTTTGTCTGACTGCTCTCCCAAAAAGGTGTTCAGGGATGGACTGGTTCTTATTACATATCTGTGGTGTACATTGTCAGTTCTGGGTGTTGCCTGTGATTTTACTTCTTCTGAAACATTAGCAAACTGCTTAAGACCAACCATTCATTATAATAGCATTATTATTATTATTGTTATTGTAGCTATTAATATAATGTTATTATTCATAATAATACTGGTCATACTAGAATATACTCTGTGATGAGTGATGCTGATAACTTATTCTGAGCGATTCCATACACAGCAAGTGGTCCCACTGACATCATAAATCAACTCTATAAACATAGCAAATTGTTGTTTACCATCAATAAAGTTATCAGCATCTTATATACTATGTGCCTATAATAAGAATAAGCATCTTTAACTCCCAGATTAATTGTATGTCTCCTAAGTCAACATTACCCTTCCAAAGAAGTAAGTTAAATGAGATAATTTAAAGAAGAAGAAAAAAAAGTTACAATTCACATGTCAACAAACATGGTGGCCAAAAATTTTTAGCCTTAAAATAAATACTTTATCACAAAGATTGTATAAAATTGAGACAGAGATGAAAGACCTATATAGGACTTACTCTTTTAACAATAATAAGCCTGTGCATCTGTGATGGTTTCACACCAGTAGGTAGCTAAATACCACCATGCCGCTCTCTCACTCCCCCTCCACTGAAGGACAGGTGGAGAAAATATGATGGAAATAAAGCTCTTGGGTTAAGATAAGGACAAGGAGATCACTTGTCCATCCTTCAGGACCAAACTGCTCCAACATGGCTCCCCCACAGGCGGCAGCTCCCGCCAGGCCTCCTACTCCTGCATGGGCTCCCCTTCACAGGCTGCAGCTTTGGCCCTGGGCCTGCTCCTGCGGGGGCTCCCGTGGGCCGCAGCCTCCTTCAGGCCACATCCACCTGCTCCATGTGGGCTCCTCCATGGCTGCAGCGTGGAGATCTGCCCCGTCTGGTACCCATGGGCTGCCGGGGGACGGCCTGCTCCACCATGGGCCTCTGCATGGGCCGCAGGGGAACTTCTGCTTTGGGGCCTGGAGCCCCTCCTGCCCTCCTTCTGCACTGACCTGGGTGTCTGCAGGGCTGTTTCTCACTCCTCTCTCCCAGCTGCTGTTGCGCAGCAGATTTTTCCTTTCTTCAATATCCTCTCACAGAGGCACAACCAGAGTGACTCACTGGCTTGGCTCTGGCCAGCGGCAGGCTCCTTTTGGAGCTGGCTGGAACTGGCTCTGACCTGACATGGGGCAGCTGCTGGGCTCTTCTCTGTAGGACAGAGGCCACCCCTAGAGCACTCCCCACTACCAGAACCTTGCCACATAAGCCCAATACAGCATTGTAGTTGCAGATAAATGTAAGAAAGGATTGGGTATAACAGGTAGGTCAAAAACTAAAAGGACAAAAGATTTGAAGATAGTGTGTATAATTCTGCAGTGAGCATGACATTGCCAAGGAAATAGGGCAGCATATTCACCATGTCTAGGAACACTGTTTATCCTAATATAATAGACTATACAATGTGGGGATATGGGCAATGGGATGTCAGACTGGAGGAGACTTGGTGGCCCATCAGGAAGCCAGAGAAACCACGTGCAAGTTAATGACAACACTGGTGCAATGGCACTGTAGCAAATGCAAGATGAGACAAAAAGTCAGAGCAGATACCCACCAGCCTGGCAAGGGGAGGATGCTGCTGTTCTGCTGGGCACGTGAAAAACAAAGCATTTTCAGTGGTGCTGGATGCTGGGATTGAAAACTCCACTGTCATGGTGCTGCTTGTCCCCAGGGTTCTTAATCACAGAATCACAGAATCACAGAATCGTTCAGGTTGGAAGAGACCTCCAAGATCACCTAGTCCAACCTCTGACCTAACTCTAACACGACCCACACTAAACCATATCTCTAAGCTCAACATCTAAACGTCTTTTAAAGCCCTCCAGGGATGGTGACTCAACCACTTCCCTGGGCAGCCCATTCCAATGCCTAACTACTCTTTTGGTAAAGAAGTTTTTCCTAATATTCAACCTAACCCTCCCCTGATGCAACTTTAGCCCATTCCCCCTCGTCCAGGCCTTTGAGAACATGCCTGCTGCAGAAAAAAAGTGCCCACAGATTCTCCATTAGGTCCTGCCTCTCCAGTCACCACTGCAGAGGGGCCGCTTGGGCTAGAGGGAGTCGAGGACAAAATTGTCCCCTCCACTTGTGAACCTGTAAAGATGTGAATATTATGCTTGGTGTAGTTAATGTCAAAACTTCCCAAAGTTTGAAAGAGGGGGAATCCAGAACTGTCTTTCAATCTACTTTCTCTACTCTGTCCTAACCTGATAAGCTTGCTGATAGCTAACGGATGATATGAACAAGAGAAGCTCCTTTCCCCCTTCTTTGGTACTTTTATATTTCACAGAATGGTTGAGGTTGTCAGGGACCTCTGGAGGTCATCTGGCCCACACCTCCTGCTCAGGCAGGGACTCCTGGAGCAAGTTGCTAAGGACCATGTCCAGGTGGCTTTTGAGTATATCCAAGGAGGGAGACTCCACAACCTCTCTGGGTAACCTGCTCCATTGCTCTGTCAAATCAGTCCATTTTGTTCTGAGAAAAGGGGATTTTCTTTTTGTTGAACACTAAAGAAAGCCCCTTGTTCAGCTAAGGGCAACACAATGTATGTATGTCATACTAGATACTTGTGTGCCATCTGTAACATAAGGACATGGGCTGCAGAGCATGGAAGGAAACCTAATTGTTCTTGGTTAATCATTCTGTTGATACCTCTGGCATCACGTCTATCAGTAAAAACGGGTGGCGAATCACAGAGCTCCCAGCAGCAACTGATCAAGTTTGCAAAGATATCATCAGTACCATAAACAAATTCTGTGCTTGTTCATGCTCACAATTAAATCTTGCAGGTTCAGGTTAGTGTAAATGCAATAGCTGTGCTATAAAGCCCACCTTTGATAAAGCCACTTTGTAGTCATGCTAATAGCATCCATAGCTGGGGTTAAATATCACTCCCAAACCATTTCAGATCATTTCTTTCTTAGTATGCAATAATGTTTCTTCAAATGCCTGAGATCCTATCTAAAATTAAATGTTGGATATTCTGTACCAGCCTTGTGGGAGACTTTTTTTTTTTCCTGAAAATCTGTGCTTATCAGTCACAGACATATTTTATCCTTTACATGTGGTGTCACTGGATACATCCCAAAATTATAGTGAGAAACATAAATTTTATTTATTTATTTATTTCATGCAATGATGCAAGAAAGCCCTGACCAACTAAGGTGTAAAGCTTAGAAAAACAACAATTCAAGAAGAAAGCTCCAGCTCCATGGGGACAAAGAAAAATTAAGCTACATCTTGCTAAGCACATAACGAAAGGAGGAAAAAAAAAAAAGGTGATGAGATAAGATGAGATGACTCATTCTGGACATAGATATTGCAAACTGTGGGGAATTTAATTGCCTTGCAATTAAAGGGTGAAGGAACAGATAGGGTGATAGCTTCTATTAGGCAGGAAGACAGCTCTGCTACCAATGATTCACTCCTAAAATACAAAGGCTTCAGAAATACTGCGATCATTTCTACATGTCTGCAGGAGAATTAATATATGAAAATAGGAAAATTCATAGAGGCTATAACAATGACAAAATTCCCTCAAAGGCTGACCTGAATGTCGACTGTACCATGTGGAGCTGATAAGGTCTTAATAAAAATATCTCTCAATTCATTGAATTCCAAAGCATAGTTGATTTTACCATTGCAGTACTATAAATGACACTTAGAAAAAATTAGCTTTTTTTTCTTCACTTTTTGGCAAAATAGAGAATTCTCCATGGAGGATAATTACAGAAGATATTGCTAAGTGAAATGTGATACATTTGATACCATTTCCCTGGTAAATAACTAAGGAAGATATCCAAACAGGATCAATGAGTAGTTACAGATACAGCGCACACGTACAAAATATGAGTTATAATAGAATATCTTTTTTGGTGTTTTTGATAAGGTGAGGAAAAAAATCAGAAGCTGGGGGGTGAGAGAGTTACTGGTTATTACAGAAAGAAAAAGAAAAGCCTACTTGGAATTCACAGAAGGCTACGTTTCCCATATGATAGGGAGTAGAGCCATGAGTAAAATCCCAGTGAAGCCCCTTTTATGAAATCTTACATTATCCCAATATCCTCTTATAACAGATTAGTAGGCAGGCTGTCTAATTTCATGTTCCTTTCTATTGTCTTTGATTATCCAGCCACATTTAGTGTCACCCAGGTGGCTCTGTGATAATTGGGATTCTGCTGTACCAGCATCTGAACTTTATTATCATATATTAGTAAAGTGTACCCCTTGCCAGCATCCCTTAATACATCTGCAAATAAAAAGATAATTTTATTTATTAGCCAAGGAAAGAGGGCTTGTACTCATCCTCCTCAAAATTTACTTCACATTTCTGTTGCTGAAAAATCCACCCTGCACCATATAGCAAAGTATTGGTGTCTGATTGTCAAGGAGTGGGGGTGAGTGTGGGCGTTTGTGTGAAACACAGTGATTCTCTCACTCTGTCACCCTAAAGGTTGTCTCCCCTCTTCTACTTTTAGTGTTGTTATTGTGTTTATGAAATAATATGGGCTCCCTCTGGTGACTAATTGAACACCTGCAAATGCCCAAACCTGTTAATCAAAGTCTGAAGCCTGAAGGATCAACGTATCTGCCTGTGTGCAGGAGGATGCCGCATCCTCATACATTTCTGTGTATATATAAATTCCCTAAAAACCTGTGTAATCACCAGATCCAAGAGACAGACACCTATTTTGTTCAAGACCCCAGGCATACACTTTCTATTCTAATCTCTAACCATTAAAGGCCACCCACTGTAACAAAGCAATGCTGGAATTACAGATTTCACATCAAGACAATGATTTTTGCAAACCCAACTTCTATTGCACTGAGTCAGGGATGGATGAGGGAGTTGTCCCTTTCATACAAAAACATGCTATAGTTTTCTATAATATTTCAACATGGTTTGTTTCAGAGGCAAAGCAATGCCCATTTTTTAAGATACATATTTTAAAGGAAGCAAGACTATCCTGAAGTTTCAGGAACTTAGAAATGATTTGTCATTTAAGGCAAGATGGAAGAGGTCACAGAAATCACCACTGATGATGACCTCATCCCTCACTGTGGACTGAAGACCATTTTCAATATGCAGTTTAGATGCAGCACTTAACTTTGCATTAACAGTGTAAATTTAGAATGCTCCTTGTCATTTGGCCTTACTGACTGAAAGCCCTCATAACCATGATTTTATTTATAACTATAGAAGTAGTAATTCATGAAAGAGTTTTTATATACTGAGTTTAAGTAGCCTTAAACACTTAAAAACTGTGAACAGTCATGTTCCTTAATGTTTATATTGTCAAAATAAACAGTTTGTAATGGCATGCCTCAATGTTTGTGATATTCAAGGTTTATGAATTTTGATACCATTTTAGTGAATACAAAAACAAAAAAATCTTTACAATATCTTCAAGATCAAATGATAATTATTTATGTTGCTCTTGCATCTTTGTTTTTTTTTTTTCCATTTTGTAGACAAGATGGTATCTTAAAGGTTTTTTTTTGTTATTGTTTTTTGTTTATTACTTTTTATGTTATTAGTTAATTTTTTTATTGGCTACAAGTCTTTTTCTTTATAATATTTTTAATAGCTATGAATGTTGATACATTGCCAATATTTATCTTTTTTTTCTTGAAAGTTAAAGATTTCCTTGTGTGAGTTCATTGCTGTCTTAAAAATAATGAAGCAGAAAATGGATTATTCCCATCTTCAATGGGTGGAAGTGAAAAACTACTGGAAATATTTTGATATTTCTGTAATTTGAGACATCAGTGGCCATAAGAGAAAATGTATCTCTAAGGAAAAAAAGTTCAATGTTTTCTCAGTTGAAAGAGAAAGTAACATATAGCAATTATATCAAGATTTTGTTTTTCCTTCCTTATAAAAAGTACCATTTTAACAATGGTTATATCTTGGAATATAACACTACTTAATTTTCTTTGTAATAATCAAGTGATGTACAGTCATGACTATGAACAGCACAATGGTACATTCTTATTGTTTCTGCAGCAGCCACCTTGTTCTTTAATTTGCTTAGCAACAGAACTAAAGAGTTTTGTCCTTAGAAATACTAGAATCATCTTATGATCTGTTCCATTTGCATGCTTTCTTACATCTGACAGTCCATCTTGAGCAACTGAAAAAAATGTGTGTGCATAAAATACAGGAAGTTTTACAGAAATAATTGCTATATTTGTTATTTCAAGAAAAAACCTGTCTCATTCTGAAAGATACAACAGCTCATCTTTTTGGAGGGAACAGACTGAACTGCTAAAGGACTGTTTCCACCGCAGTTGCTATTACTGCATGAAAAAGTGTCACTCAGTCGTTTAAAAGCATATGAAATGTTAGACTTAGTCATGGACTATGAACTCTCTTTCTTTTCTATATCTTTGTTCTGTTGGTACAATAGATCCCAAGCATTTTGTTCCATGTAAACACTCATAAGTTAAATGTGGTTGAATTAAAAAGTATTTGTGAATTAAGAATGATTTTATGAATTAAAAATTCTCATTAGATACCAAAAGAATGACCATATTAGAGATGATCAGCTTTGGTAAGATATTTCTTTTTTGGTAGATTAAAGGTTTTGCTTCTAGTTTTCAGAAACACATTTCAAACTTAGCATTTTGCATTTCAAAGGGGATTGATGTCATTTGTCATTACATAAAGTTTGTAAGAAAAAATCAGTTAGGTTCCTTTAAAATCAATAATACTGTGGAACTGCAGCAAACTGTAATTTAATATCAACTATGTGTGGCTTGATTTTAGAATAATAACACAATGCGGTAACTTGGACAAAACTGCATCAAAAAGGTGCAGAAATACCTACAAGGCATGTATCTAGTATTTCTTTGCTATTTCCACTTCAGCTAAATTCTTCAGTTTTGAAAGCTAATGGCAGCGTAAAGTCTCAGAGATTTTGCACACTGTTTTTAGGGGGAGCACTCAAGCTAAACTTTTCTCCGGCAGCCTTGTTACCTTCAGCACGAGCCCATTTTGTTTTACAGCCCATTGCATGAGGGTAAACCTTCCTCCCTGCAGTCTCTTCAACATCTCTAAACTCACCAGCAGTGCAGTATAATGATGTTCTGTGTGAGCTCCTTGTTTTTTTTAACAGAGCACTGAGCCTGGGAGAAAATTTCCAGATGTAATTGGTAAGGCCAATATGTAATAGCTATTAGACCCCTTCAGAGGAACAAGCTTGATCCTTACATCAAAGTAAGTCTATTATTCATATGAAAGCCACACAGGACTATTCAGGTAACCATTAACTAGTATTCCCAGATTTTTTTAAGTTTTACGTTCCATTTTTCACTGGGTTTACAAGAGCAGAAACAAAGTTTTTGAATAATTTCATGCTTTTTACGGGCAAAATCCCTAATATGATCATTACTTCTGATGTGCAGTTTTAAGACAGTAACAGTTTTGTTGGACTTTTGTGGTTAATTTGCACTGCAAGTTACTCTGAGCTCTGAAAGCATGGTCATTTCTGCAATGGTGTGGTTTACTGAACCAGCCTAGATGTAAGAAATGATGGAGCTAAAAGACAGAATGACACTTTAAAGGTCAGATCAAAGGATGTTGCCTTGAAAACAAGGTAGAGCCGGGTCTTTTCCTGAGGCAACTATATGATTGGAGAACATGCAAGAAACAGTGTTTGTTATTGCCTGAGAGACTGTTCTTTTAATATGGGTTCTCCACCCTATGTTAAACAGAACTATACTTAAGAGGAAGTAGAGCAATCAGAGCACTACTAAATCCTTGTCTTATTAAGGAAAAAGGAAAACAAAAAAAAAAATGAAAAAGGAAACAACATGAAAACTGTTTGCATCAGTTGCCATGTTTTCATGTCCTTCTCTCTCAAACACACACTATTCATATTTAGTTCCATACTAGTCTGAATACTCTTTTCTAATTAAAGCCGAAGGTATTAAATCTGAAATGAATAAATTTCAATTTTAGGCCATCACAGATAATTGATACTGCATACATTTCTGGAAATCATTCCTATTCATGGTTCAATACATCCTGTTTTTTAATCAGAGGTAATATAAACTAAAATGTGGGGGAGAGGCTGTAAGTATTTAAATAAGTATCATGAAATCAAAGAAAGTGTCTAAATTTATTTGGTACACAGAAGCCTTGAAAAAAAAAAATCTTATGAATGTAAACATTTCTCATTTCACTAGGTTTATTTTTTTATTTTTATTTTTTCTGTGAGAATATATGTTCAAAACCATTTGGGTAGTTAACAAGAGAAGCTCTTCCTGTCTAGGGCAAGAAATATCATTTCAAGATGCCATTAAAATAATAAAAAGAAAGAATTAATTTGAGCAGCTTTTTTGGGGGGGGAGAAAAAAAACTCCTCATACCTTTGCCTGTCTTGTCTATGATACTGCAGTTTTACTGATGACAAAAAAATTGGAAAAAAATGGCACTCTGCTCTGTGGCTGTTTCTTTTCGGTGTCACTTTGAGGATCCTTCATTCTTTGTATCCTGGTCACTGCTTCCTTCCTTAAAAGAGCTGAATGGATGAATAGACTAGGAAATGATGAGAATAGTACTGAAGTTTGGAGATGGAACTTTCCTTTAGAGTCTGTAGAGAAGAAAAAAATATTACCTGCTTTCATCTTTTCCGTGGCATAACTCCTTTATGGATGGCATTAGTAGCCTCATTAGCTTTAGAAATTTGTTAATACAGGTGTCACTGTGTGGTAGTCGACTTTATTCTTGTGAAAAAAAAAAAAAGCCTTAGAACATCTTTAAAATTCAGAGTTTTTACTTTTGCTTATTCTATGAATGTGTTCTGAGGTTTCTTTAAGTCTAACAAAACTGGCAGGAGTTAAGATGGTTTCATAAATGTCTAAATATGCTTGTCTTTTTATATATACATTTTAGTTCTAGCATAAACTTTTAAGCTTAATTGCAAGTAGCTCAGATTGTTTTTAAAGCATTGGCCTTCTTGCTTACCAATTGTTGAAGAAATCATTTGTTTCTTTGTGGTTCCTTGTTAAGTTTTATAATCAGCTCCTTACAAGTAATTCTCTTTATAAGTATATTCACTTGGTTGAATATTTTCGTTATGATTATGACCTTATTGCATTGTGCCTAAGCAAACTGCTGTTTAGATAGCTGTGCTCTAAAGAATCACTTTGTATCTATAAGCGTGTTCTTCAAAGTCACATTTAAACTTCAAGCTCTATATGAAANTTGGCCTGTTAGTACCTCAGCACTTCTGTTTCCAACCAATTTAAAAAAAAAGAAAAGCCACAAGACTTTGCTGCCAGCCTGGCTGGTGTTTAATACTGCTACTAATTTGAAGCTAATACCACTAGCTTCAAACTGAAAGAGATTTTCCCCCTTATTTGAGAAGAAAAAAGAGAGGAAATTCATGTTTCACTAGAGGTGGCTGGCTTGGATAGGCTAGTTAATGTACAATTTATACACCTTATTTTTCATTGAGAGCATGGAAAATAATATCTTCATACTGCTTATTAAGGGGGATATCATGTTGTTTGAGAAGGAGACATAATCTGTTGGATTTTACCCTTAAAGCAAAGCCCAATTCTCTGCTGACAGCAATCCACAGGAGCTCTGTGCACAGGTTATACGGGAAGCCACCTCTTCTGAGCACTCCACATAACATCAAAATCATCACAGCCCTGGTCTAAATGAGGAGGTTGTGTGCCCATGTGACTGTGAATGCATGAGCTCACAACTGGAGGCTAATGCTCTTTCACATCCTTTTTCTCTTTCCCCAGTTGGTAAATACAGATCCTTCTGCAATCAAAAGGCTTTATTCTGTAAACTTGTGCCTATCCTTTACTAAAGGAAAGCAAAGATCTCCTTGGAGCAAATTTAATTAAACTGAGCACTTTAGTTTTTAAAACAAGCAGCAAGAACAAATATAAATTTTATTCCAAACATCATGTACATAAAAGTGTTAACGATTTCTTTTTCCTTTGAAGTTTTGTCAGGATGAGCTGTGCTTGTAACAGACCTGCAGAATAAGTACACCTTTTTTCTATGTCTGTTCACTTTTCCATTAACATTTTGCTTTAAACTCAACATTGTTTGAACTGGAGTACATATTTGAGTTGATATGGGTGCAGAAGAAAAAGGATTTAAAATCATGTTTGGGAAGCAGCACAGGAATTTCTGTAGCCTTCAGGCATGGTTTTTTGACCGTGGAAATTAATAGAGTGAATTACTCTTGGGTACTGCAAACAGGTAAGTGTTTCAATGCATGCTGCATTCTGTGTCAGGTTTTGAACTGTATCATGGTTAAGATTCATGACCAGGGACCTGAATAGCTGCAAGAGAAGCAATCCGATAAAACTGAAAAACAAAAACCCTCACTTCATTCTCGTACTTTATTTTTGGTTGTGCATGGCTGAAATCTTGTTATGTGAGGTTTTAGAGTCTGTACCCATGCAAAGCCATTAGACCTAGTGTCTTAGTATCATACTGTGAACTTGTTTCATATATTTCAGATCTAAGTAAACTTAGAAAGCTGTGGGATGTCTTCCAGGAAAACATAATGAAAGCCAGCAACATAAATAAATATAATAACACTCGCTCACTAGTCACTAGGCGAGCAGTCATGTAAGGTACTTTTGTTTCTTTAATTTCTGCTTTTATTTCATTTGTGTGTGTTTATGTGGTTTGTTTTCCTGAATACTCTATCTACAATCTCCACTTTCTTTCTTATTATGGAACTGCCTCTTGATAATATGCATTAATTTTCATTTGCTTTGGTGTGGCATATATACTATACATTCACGTGTAGACTGGAACATTTAGTAAGGGATAGCACTGAATAGAGTAACTCCTTTGACTGCCATTGCATCTCCTTTTGCTTGGCAAAGGAAAAGGAACAACATTGTGTCCTTGGAAATATTAGCTTCTAAAGAAGGACTGAACTCACTGAGGTATTAATTTGTGAGTTCTTTTGTACTTCTTTTCTTAATCAAAGATTTTTTCCTTTCTTCCAAATCCATCTTGAAAGTTTAGAGGTGAGCTTATTTCATTCTTATTTCAGCAACATGAGATATTTAAAGATGGAAGGAATCAGACTTGCTTTATGCAGAATTCTGCTTCCTTTCTTCCAGCAGAAATAGGGTAGGATATTGACCTGTGTAATTTCAATCATCTAACTTCTAACACTAAATTGGAAATTAGGAACCTACAGCCCGTCTTCACAATGGTCAGTGAAGAATTATTAATATTTAATTTAAGTGTGCCCAGTTATTCTCTATATGCCTCAATGGTGATACAGAAAGTTTAGTTTTTCAATTAAGATATCTCAGGCAAGTCAGGTGATCTGAGTTTCTGCCGCTGTGGCTTGACAGTTTACACTGACGTTGATGTTTGTAAGAATGCTTAACAGACTTTACATAGCTTTGAAAAAAAACCTGGATGTAGAATTAGGAGAACTAGGCACTTCTGACCCATTTTAAATGTCTTTGTTAGGATGACATGATATGAAATGTGTGGTTTCTCTCCATAGACCCCATAAGGCCATTCTTTTGAGACCTCAGTAATGCCACTTCCTTTTTCCATATCCTAGTTTAATATGTGTGTGTTATCTCTTTTTCCCCTTGTTTATTTTCTCTTGCATATGTAGATTGCAGTTTCATTGTATGTTTGTTGATGTATTTTTTTCTGTGCTTAAAACAGTGGTTCTCTGTAATATAAACAATGGAAATGAAGGACATTCCTTTTCCCTGCATGTTAAATTAGTTTTGAACATCATAAACCTCTGTTGTTGATGTCACAGAAGAATTACACAGTCTTTCCATTTTTTTTTTCTTCACGTATCTTTTCCATATTATGAGGATGTCTCACAATGATTTCAAAATGGAAGATATGGAAGAAGGAAAAACTGGGTAAGAGAACTATTTCTATCTTTAAAAAGAGCTGTAGGTATACCCAGATGTAGACAAATGTCAAACACTATGTTCCAGTGCTGCATATATTTAAATACATGGTTATAATTATGATTCTGAAGTGATGCCTTTAGTTAGAAATTGATGCTCTGAAGTAATGCCTTTAACTAGTACAATGCTCAGTTGGAATTTTGTTCTCCTAGACAAGACCTTTATTCAACATCCATCACTCAAAGAAGATGTAAGTACAGCAGATTTGTCTCTCATCTGTTCTCTTTTATAAGATGGAATGAAAAGACACTTCTAAGTTGTTCTACAATAGCAAACTAATTAAAGGGTATAGGTACCTATGGTAGTTGGAATTAAGCAATTCAAAGGAATTTTTTGTTTTTGTTTATTTCTGAGGTGAAATAACTGCCTTTGATAAAGTGCTTTTTCAGTCTGTGATCTTAAAGTCTAGGGGCTGGGCTGGGAGCACATTTTGTGTTTTCTAGTGAAGCTGCACTGTTTTCTACAAAACTGTTTTCAGGAGATGGGAAAGAGACAGAAAGAAAAAAAAATGAACACAACTTTGCAGCCTCACGTGCAGGGACTCTGCCTAGTTGGACAAGGAGGCTTTGGATGATGTCTCTCCGGGGTACTCCCTCCCTTTGACATAAAATAAACATTGGCCTATTGGATCTAAAAGAAAAAATAATAATTAAATGATTTCTACCTCAGTTGAAACTACTAACCAAAAAAAGTAAGTTCTTCACTCTCTTATTGTGGCTGCCAGCCTGATAGTTACAGTAGTTTCCTGGCAATTCCCTGAGGCTAAGGAAGGAAGCATAGGTACAACATGCTGGATGAACTTTCTGTTCCATAAAAGTTACATAGTGATGCTACCTCCAATATCACAGCTCTGCTGAAGACTGTCAAGCAAAACAAAACAAGTGTTTTTAAACCTATTGTTGGAGGAGATTCCTGGCTTTGCAGGAGCGAGGCATCCCCATTGAGTCCCAACTGGTGCCTAAGAACTGGAAGGAAATGTGTTTTCACAAGTGGACCTACATTTAGCATTTGTATTATAAAGATTTTTTGTTTGTGTCCCCATTAAGAGGGTGCATGCTTAGACAGTCCTTCAGGGATTTGGAATCTGTGCCAGATACCTAAAAGGTGCAATCACACACTTCAGGCATCCAAACCTTTTTGTGTAAGTGAGCCCTAAGTCACGGCCAGGTTGGATGGGGCTTTGAGCAACCTGGTCTAGTGGAAGGTGTCCCTGCCCATGGCACGGGGTTGGAATTAGATGATCTTTAAGGTCCCTTCCAACCCAAGCCATTCTATGATTCTATGATTCTTGGACTAACCACCATTTTTAAAGAACTATTAACTGAAGAGGAGAGGCTAAGGTCCTTGTTCAAAGACACACAGCAAGTTTCTGAGAGAGCTCCGGAAAGAAACACGTTGTCCTAGATTCCAGCCACCAGCTATGACTTATTGTTTCTCCTGCCTTTTTACTGAACATGAAATAACTTACTAGCTGCTTGCCAAAAGAAGGCCAGCTGATTAGCTAAACATGTTGAAAGAAATCCAACATACCCAAAAGAAAACAATGTACTCAGGAGATTTGCAGCTCTCACTTAAAAGGAGAACTGATATCAGAATGATGGGAGCGGTGCCACCTCCTCAAACCTGCAAGTTCCTGGAGCTTTTTGGTACGCAGCTGTACAGTTCCTCCTGATGATTCTCCATCAGTTTTAAACCTCATAATCTGTGTCTCTGCACCCCAGGCCTTTCTTCTTTACATGAATGTTACCTTTTTTTTAAAAAAAAAAAAAAAATCTGTGGGAGAATAAGTGCAGGGGAGAATAAGCACAGGATCTGGTCCATAAAACTGCTTCCTCATGTTGCCAAGTAACCAGAGAGAGAAGATGGTTTGTTTTCCGTGGAGGACAAGAAGGATCAAAATGCTTGTGTGAGAGGATCACAGGTAAGAATTTAAATGTACGTATTTAAAGAAAAAACAGCTACCAAAAGTGAATGCTAAGAAGGAGAATGAAACGTGCAAGAAACTGATCTTAAGAAGTATAGTGTGAAAGAACTCCTTTTGCTTTCCCCTTCTAGCTTGTAACTCTTCTGTCTAATCAAAGATAAATTATGTTCTTAAATGTATCTATAGGCATAGTCCCACCAAAATCAATGCCTTTGGCATTTGTGTGTGTCATTTGTGGTGGTGTGATCTACCTGAACTTCGGTGAGGAGTAGCAGCAACATCTTCCATATCAAAGGAAATAACAAGAGGAAATGGTTGAATCTACGAAGAGCTGTATCTCTGCTTAAGGTCATCCACCTGATTTCACTATTGTTGTATGTGTTGCTTTACATCTGAAATCCAGACATGCGATGATGTTTTCAGTGTTCAGCATGTCTCTGATATAAAAGAAGAACTCCATTAACATATGTGAGTTGTAATTGAATGTTCCTATGTTCATTTTTCTCATAGTCTCTTCTGCATAGAATATCTGGAATTCCTTTCAGTTTGTTTAAAAATAACAGAATACCAGAATTCATTATATACGTACACATATATACATTTAACTTATAATTTCTCACTATGCATATGCAAGAAACAATAGCAACCAACTGTATGGCCATAGTTCCTTTCTCGGGAAGCCCTTCTATATGGGGCCCATCCTTTCAATGACTGCTGCTTTTTGTTGACTTCCCTGTTGCAGACCCTAGGGAAATGTGTGATGTGCAGTGGAGGAACTGAATCCAACACAATACTGCCATTTAGAGGCATTCTGTACCCTAGGGTACACTTTCTTATATTTGCAAACTTCACAGCAAGTAGAGCTGTAAACTGAAGCCCTTATCCAGTGCGACTGGCACTGGCAGACCATGTTACCTTCTGTACCTTCCCTTGGCAATAAAAGAGCACTAAAGCACCTACTGTAGCTAATGGGTAGGTAATTTCCACACACACACACGTGCATGCACACGTCCATGCACAAACAGAGACACAGATAAGGACCTAAAGTTAAGACCATATTCCCTTAGGCCAAAGAGTATCATATATCAAAGGCTAGATTTTGCCTTCAGTACCTTTAGAAATGATAACTGAGATTCTCCTGAGTATACATATTGTTTTTATAAAAAGCCCAAGTCATAGCCAGAAATGTGACAGAACAAGAATTGATGAAAAAAGGTGCCTTTTTTTTTTTTTTTTTTTTTGCTGTACAAGAAGATTCTTGGGAAAGAAGTTGGGATAAATTTCTTGCTAGTTCTTTGGTGCTGGAGCTTTCTCATTGGTTTGGCTCACATGCTCCCTTCTTGGGCATTTGGAGGACCTCAGCATAGCCCATACCTCCAGGGAATGTTTACCTACAAAGCTGGTGGATGTGGTCCCCTATGGTCAACCCTGTCTCTTCTGTCTAGTCACTGACCTCATGAAAATGCCATGAGGTAAATAACACTGTATGTCTTGAAGAGCTGTAAAGATGATTAAGGACTTGGAGCATCTCTCAAGTGAGGAAGAGCTGAGAGAGCTGGGACTGTTCAGCCTGGCAAAGAGAGCTCAGGAGGATCCTAACAGTGTATATAAGTACCTGATGGGGGGAATAAAGAAGACAGAGTCTCAGACTCTTCTCCGTAATGCCCAGAGTGAGGTAAAGAGGCAGTAGGCTCAAAATGAAATACAGGAAATTCCATTTAAGAGTAAGAAGAATCTTTTTTACTGTGAGGGTGTCATGGGTGAGGTTTAAGCTGTCTGAAGAATCACTGCCAAAGGTAGTAGCAAAAGTGATTTATTGAAGTAAAATATTGTAAAGGTGAGGCTTAACAAAGTTTGATGGCAAGGTTCAACGTATTACTTACTACACAGAGGATATAATAATGATTCAAAGTTACCAATACAAGAATTTAATGCCCTGTAGTACAAGTTATGCATGATATTGGTCACTTACCAAAGATCTGCAGTTGGTTAAGGGGTCTCTCAACCTCGAGGAGTATCCTTGAGAGGCATCCCAGCTCAAGGGGACATCATCACTGTGTAGCCAGCTGCTTAGCAAGGAGAGCTCCAAAAAACCTACCTCAGGCTGTCACATTTATGGAATAAAGTGTTTGGCTTGTAGTCAGATTATGTAAGAGGCAAAATGTAAGCATATGACTCCTTGTACCCATGACTTCTTTTGTTCCTTGATAAATTAGTCTTAGAAGAACCTCCTGCTACTCAGGTGTTGATCATATGGTCTCCATGCTTATGAACATCAAAGCACACCATGCAATCTGGTCCTGTGTGGGTTTTGGAGAATAGTTTGGAATTAGAGAAGTTCATGGCCTAGTCAAGGTATAGGCCTTAACTTCCTTCAGAGTCTGAACCAAGTTACTACTAGTTTGGTCAAGGAGTTGAATGTGTCCATCACAGAGGGTCATCAAATTCCACAACAGGTTGCTTAGAGAGGCTGCAGAGTCTCCGTTCCTAGAGATACTCAAAATGTGACTGGACATGGCCCTGAGCAATGAGGTCTAGCTGTCCCTGCTTTGAGAAGGGATGCTTAGACTAGACAACTCCCAGAAGTCCCTTTCAACCTCAGTCATTCGTGTGATGTTGTTCTGGTGTCTATGAGGGGACATGAACCTTTAGGCAGTCTCAAGACAGTATCAGGTGCTGATCAAATAATTCAGCATGAATATGTGAATATCAGATATGGAAAGCACTTTGGACATCAAATTCATTCTGGGAAGTATAGACAAAGCATGATGGCTACACACAGTGTGTTGTCAAACACATGCAGTAAAGCAGCTGGAAGGGGACAGGAATCTCATTCTCTGCAGGTTAATTCAGTTCTATATTAACAACAGTAAAGACCTTATTTTCCCTAAGAGAAGTGATGACCACGTTGACACTATCCTTTTTAAATCATTCTTTTGTCATTCTTTTAAAACATTAAAATTACAAGCTGCATAGATGGCATATCTCTCCTTGTACAGGTGAGGTTTCACACTGAGTCCGAGAATCACATTGAAATTCACACCAGTCAATGGGGTTCTCTAAGAATAGGATGCCCATATTATTAACTAAACTATGCTAGGGTCAGAGGGCAAGGGGTAAGATGGCTAAACTGTCAGCCACTAAGAGAAGGTGGCCTTGGCCAATTCTCCTATTCAGAGCAGTCCTTGCATGATGAAACATCCTTTGAACCATATGCAAGGGGAAGCACCATTTGATCCAGATGAAAATTCTTACTACGAGCATGGTAGCAGTTAAAGATGTCTGGATGCTCATGGGCTTGATGCTCTAGCCTGCGTTGCTTTTTTAGTGCTGCTTAGTTTACTAAGACAGACCCGAGGAGAGACTGCCTCATTCACATCCAATTTCAAGATGAAGGTCAAAGAAGATACATTCTCTATAATGTCTCATTTTGAATTTTGGGGGGCTGTTAAATATTAACAAGGCAAAAAAGACTTCAATCAAAACAAAAAAACAAAACAAAAACAAAACACAAACAAAGAAAACAACAACAGCAACAACAAAAATCCACAACATTCATGGTATTAGAAAATCTCCTTGCAAAACATCATCATGAACTGTATTTTCTATGTTCTGGGCTTATCCTGGGATTTTAGACAGCAGAACCTGGTAGAGCTCCATCAAGGTCAATAGACTGACATCAGTTTAAACCAGATGAGGATCTGCTCCTTTCTACTTGTATGAATGTAAAATGGTCATTACAGAGAAAGTAATCAAGCAAAGGGCTTTCATCATAAGGAAGAATTTGAAATTCACATGATTCTGTGATTCTGTGAAAAGAAGGTTTCTTGGGGTTTGGGGTGTTTTGGGAGAAGTTTCTCTTTTTGGTTTGCCTGCCCCACAAGTTTTTCTTGTTCATTTCTAGAGCTTAGGCACTTTTATCAAACACTTACTTTGTACTATATTCATTTATAATTCTTTTACATTTACTGTAATTAAGTCTTTATTGATTTGACATAAACCAACAGCTGCATTTCACTATGGAAGTCAACTGAAAAACACATGTCATCTACTAAGCATGGACAATACACTTGAGACTGCAGATGACATGTATTAAACTCTCTTATCATTTTCGTACCTCTTCAAGCACAGTGTCAATTATATATACATACTCGCTGCCAGAGCTTCTACTTGATAGGCTGCCTATAAAGTCTTTGCAGTATAATAAACTACAAACAACCTGGTGCACTTAGATCTGTTTTAAATAGGGTTTTGTATTAAGAGAAATCTTTGATGTGGAAATTATTTTTCATTTGATATTCATCCTCTTAACATGATTGGCTTGGCTTTTGGAAGCAATATTTTTATACTTTATTTAGCGAATAAATTCACTGGAATTCATAAATAGCAAAGTAACTACTTCTGAACAGCACTATGTTTTATTGATATAGGGGCCTATACATGTCAGAGCTGCAGAGGGCCCAGGAACCTTCCCGAAAGTACCACACTTCAGGTACAGGACTGAGTGTGCTTTCCGTTCCTCCTGGAGTTTGGAGGCAGGGCTGAGCACAGACCTTTTTAAGAAAGGGAACAGTAAATAATATGACAGCTATTATCACAGAATCACAGAATAGTTAAGGTTGGCAGGGACCTCTGGAGGCCATCTGGCCCAACCCCCCTGCTCAAGCAGGGACACCTATAGCAGGTTGCCCAGGACCATGTCTAGGTGGCTTTTGAAGGTCTACAAGGAGGCAGACTCCACAACCTCTCTGGGCACCACAACCTCCCTGGGCAAGTCAAATTATCAGAGTGACCTGGAAAGGGAAAAATAAGGAAAAGCTGGATTGTTGGTCAGATGTGATCCAAGATGCAAGGATTTTATGGTATTCTGTATATAAGTGAGTTATTCCTCATAAATGGATATATGTGAGTAAAAGGAAACCCTGTTCACAGGAGCAGGGACAGAAACATCTGGTTCCTGTGGCTGGAGTTCCAGAGGGTACTTGTCAAATGACTAATGTATTTATCAAATAAGTCAGGTATTTATCAGATGGCTAGAAGAGTTATCTGGAAGTCTTATGATAGATGATGCTTGAAAGAAGTGAAAGTCCAGCCTTTAATTACATGTTTTAAGGAAAAGATAGTAAGAAATCTTGACATACCTGACAGAAATAGTGAGCACTGCTATTGACCCACATCCTTCAGAAAATCTGACACCATAAAATGATCCATTTTTCTCCCCCAATTTGTTGTGAGTCTGTTCATCGACTAACATGGCCATAGATTGAGCCCTGATTAGGCTGTAGTTACCACAATTATGTCTAAACACATAATGAATTGGTTTTCTGGTGTAAATTTTGGACACTAGAATGTGTGACATAAGTATCTGGGCACATGAACAGCACACAATCATTACATCACTTAACATCTACCTAAACCCTGGCACTCTGCAAAGGTGTGAAACCTCATTCATTTACTTCATACAGAATTTTGGATTTTTGGTGTTTTCGTTTTTAAACTTGCCAAAATGTAATTGAATATACTCATATTCTTTTTTTTTTTTTTCCAGTAGATTATTTGCAAATACTCCCCTTCTTTTCCAATTGCATTCATTCTTTCTAACAGCAAACCCACCAACATTTCAAGGCAAGCTGGAGAGGACTCCTGCAAAGTGCAACAAAAGGAAAATAACCAGGGAAGTTGCTTTCCATGTGGAAGGAGATACATTATTATACCAAACATCACTTATCACTGTGGAAACAGTGAAAGAAATATTTCTCCCTCCTCTTGTCTCACCCTCATTCACTGAATGAATCTTCCCATTCACACCCTCTACCTGAATGCTCCTGCTAATAGAATAATTAGTTTCATAGGCATTGCTGGTTAAGTTAAATACTTATAAATGTTTATAACACTTTGCATAATATCCAGACATAAAAAAGAGAAAATTAATGGTGAACTCATTTCTATAAGTTCAGTTGTTTTACATGTTCCAACTACTAATAAGAAGGTTTAAATGCAGTTACCATAGTAACAGGGCAACATAACTTTTATGAAATGTAACTACTATATTATAATGATGGAGCAATTTTCATGGCTTTTGATTTTTCTTTTTCAGGTTGTTTTTGCACTAAATCTCATGCTGGTAAGATGCAAGATGCATTGTGTTTGTGTTTGTGTGTGTTTTAAATAGACAGATTGAGAACATTTAATTCAGACACCCAAAATAGCGGCTCTACAAAGAAGCTTCCTACTTGAATAGTGTGTATGTCACCGAGGTACCAGGGCTCTCTATATAATCCATGCTCAGCACCTCTCAAGGGTGATGCTTTGCTTCTGTTGCTGAGTCGAGAGCCACCTGCACAGCAGGAAATGCCAATCAGAGGCAAGTGTTTGAGCCCTCACCCCTCTTGAGGATACATATCCATACATACAAAGCTTCATTCATCCCTGCAAACTGCAGGTATTTAGCACAAGGAACAATGTTAAAAGCTAAGAAAGTCCAGGCTCCTTGGAGAGTCAAGAAAATACTTACAATTAATAAATTCATTCCATGTCTGTGCTGTGTCACCCATGGGCCTGCTGTTTCTCACCAATGCTTATACAGAGCTCTTGGGGGATCTTGACTCCTAACTTGGGTGTTTCAGGCAGGTGTCTACATTAGGGGCAAGAACTCCAGAGCATATCAGCTTCCCCTGAGAGCAGCCTCATAAATCAGAAAAGGTAAGCTTTTCAAGTGTGTTTGTTTGGTTTTGGTTGGTTATTTTAATCAGAAGACTTTTGGGGGAAGCAAATCTTATAGTAACAGCAATAGAGATAGGAGAAGAAGGCAGATTGTATAGATGAGTGGTTTGAGAATTCAACTAGGAGCAAAAATCCTACATCCTACCTCCTTGGAGTATGTCCTATCAGATGTAAAACAAAGGAATAGTCCCAGCTGCAGATCTGCTCCCTCTTAGATGTGTGCCCTAAGTGGCAGGTGACGATCAGGTTTGCTGTTGTCTGCTGTCCTTGTAACTTCATAACACTAACATGCCTTGCAGCAGTCTGCAGTATCACTCAGCTATTGCCTGCCATTCTGAATATTCAGCTTCAGTCTGACAGCTCTCCTAGCATGGATAAAGGGGCTGAGAGATTTTCATTAGGAAAATTTCATTATTTTCCATTAAAAGGAGTAAAATGCTGGGACCCTGAAGTCAGAGCTGGGTAGAACTTGCACCCAGTATTGCAGGCTCTGCATGCAGACCAGAAGAATTCAGGGGAGAAGGGGAAACCCAAGATCTGAATCATGTGTGAAATACTAAAACATTGGATGGAGCAAGGCGTACAGCCTGCAGGCAGCATCTGGCTATTCTACAGTGGGGCCATCCATGGAAGTGCATCCTTGCATGCTCTCCTCCAGCTTCAGCTGTCTCTTCAGGTGTCACAGGCAAACATGATAGGACCATATGTTACTGGGAAACTTCTAAGCCCTGAGTCTGCATTGGCTACATAAGCCAAAGGAGTTATTGTAGGTCTGTTTGAACCTGATAGTTAAACTAGTCAAGATTATCAAGTCATATAGCTGGGTGACCTGAACCAGATCATTGAACCATCCCTGGAAGAGGACCAGCCTTTAGTAAGGATTTATTTTCCACCGAGGCCATACACCCAGTGAGATAAGCACTGTCAGGAGGTATTTCAGCTTTCTTCTGATTGTCACACATGAAGTTACCTTGCTGAGGACAGAAGAAAAAAGAACAAGAATTGAAAAGAAATACCAAATTTTAACACGTCAACAAGGTTAAAGTATTTTAGAAAAAGTTTGAAAAAAAAAGATGATTATTCTAAATTTATTATAGGTAAGGTATTTTGAAGGGTCTGTATATCTGTATATGTATATAAACATATATATATATATAAGCTTATAAGTGGTATCATCAATCATCAGCCAGTAACATGTTTATTTTGGCTGTAGTATCTTTCTGGTATGGGCATGAACACATTTTTTTCAATAAGAGGACAGGTCCATGAAGAATTATGCCTAAATGAATTAACACCTATGTGTGCTGGAGCTTCCCTAACTGACATTATATATAAACATATATATAAACAACAGTTTATAGTCATAAAGCCATAGGAAATGCTAAGCAAAACAAAACAAAAAAACTACACTGAACATGAGATTGCTGTTTAAGCCTTATGTCATTTTTGAAAATTAGTGTGTTCCTCCTTCTCCTTGTTAGCCTCTCCATGAGTTGAATACTGTTATTCTGGTATACTTGAGTTCTTACTTCTAGATCTCTATAAATGGTGAGTTCCCAGACTCTGCTCCTTATAACACCTGTGACACAGAAGCCTCACAGGGGTACACAGAAACTCTTAAACAAGAAGTGTATGTATAAACTGTTAAGTAAAAAGAATTACAAACCAGTTATTCTGGACTAATAAGATTACAGAAAACTACTGCATCACAAATATAATTATAGACAGTATCTAAGATTATGATTGCTTTTGATATTAAAGTAAAATTACTCTGCATTAATAAGATCCCTTTGGACTTAACTTCTCAGAGCCTTTGTAACAATACAATTCCAAAGAATTTAGATCAGGAGAGAGTGCTAGTCACTAGGGAAGGCAACCAATAAAAAGTCAGTTTGTTTTTTTTTTAATTGTTTGTCCATGGTTCATATACCTAGATGTCCTTTTAATTTCTTAGTATCCTTTCCTCCTTCTCGTTTGCAGCACTGTTTGCATTCACTATGCAACAGAGAGGGAAATACTGTCAAAATTAGCTTCCTTCCTCATACAAGCACCAAGTGAAATAGTCAAGAAGTATAAAGCTACAGAAGTCAACACATCCAACACACATCACCAGTACTAAACAGGGGCTAGCTACAAACCTGGAAACTCCTGAGGTAGGCTTTGGAGCACCACAACTATATGCTGCATGTAGTAATACTTCTGCGGTGAATACTCTGCCGCTCCTGAATGAGCCAAGGCATCCGAATGAGCTGCCGATGGCAAGAAGCCACACAGGAAGCTGGATCTAGTTGAAAAGAAGCAAAAATTGGTTTCACAGCAACTACTAAGTCCAATTATTCCCTGCTGCATAAAGAGAGGGATGTAATGAAACGTAGGCAGAATGGGGATGGTGATTACTGCAGCACTTTTACTGATTGTAGAAACAAGGTGGCTGACAAGACAGTGCTGGTGGGGAGTGTGAGCATGCACATGCGCACTTACACACATAGCCCAAGTGGCAGCACTTGGGCACCACAGAGCTGGAACTCCTGAGCTGTTCAGCTCAGTTCATTGCACTGATCAGGACAAGTCTGTGCATTCATTTAACTGTAAACACAGCTCAGCTTTCCTGGAAGGTCATAGTGGGGCCATAATTATCTCATTAAGCAAATTGTTCCACTATCTGATCAGGCTTTGACTTCAATATTTCCATTACCTCCTTTAATATTTAAATGGAAGGGGCAAAATTATCAGCTGGTATCAATCAAGAACATGTTGCTGCAGTCACCAGAACTACAGAGACTTAAAAATAAATTAGGGTCTGACCTGTTAACTGCATTCTTTTTTATGTTGTTGCCCTCCTTTGCCTGTTTATTTTATTGAAAATCTTTATGATTTGCTGTATTATGCAGGAAAGAAATTAAAGTGATCTATATTCATACTGTGGTTAAATAAAATACATTTTACCAGGATGGGAGAGAAGCATGGTTAGAAGAGGAGAAAACATCTAGGAACAAAGCAAGGATGAGAAGATCTAGATTTATATGTTGGTTTCTGTTATATGCCAGGATAAAAGGCTTTGATTTCCATCTCTACTTCATGCCACTCAGGAGGTGGGATGCTACTTGATTCAACTTTGTGACTCAGAACAATCTTTTTTTTTTTTTTTTTTTTTCCACCAGATAATAAGTTAGAGCTTGATTTAGAGATAAATCAGACTTTCTCTGATTTTGATGAATGCCAGTACCTCCAGAGGATTCATGCTGCAGCTGGTGTTCAGTGGTTTCCTAGTCACTTAGGTAGCATGCCAGGAAATGTGGGTACATGGATACTCATAGGACAGATGACGCCAGTAAAATGTTCTTGTGAAATCCCCATGTGCTAAATGATCCTCCCGTAGCAAGTTATTCTGGATTTAGGGCCAGTTTATGAAATAATTGTGACAGAAGGAACAAGCAGAAAGAAAGAAAATGCCTCATAATACAACTGGATCAAAACCAACAAATAACAAGCAGCAGCTTTTAAGAAAATATGTTCCCCTTGTGTTTGCTCCCATAATAAACGGTAGTAGTATAGAAACTGGCACCCTACTGACATCTTAAGAAACATCTCCACCACAGTTGCTTTGTGTTCCCATATCACTAGTCATTTGCACAGAGCTAGATTAATAGTGTTTGACTCCAACCCTCCTGGCAAAGAGGGGAATTCAACATCTAAACTGCTAGATATTATATGGGGTATATTACCCCATATAGCCATGGCTGGGGTGACATCTACTAGGGCATTTAGGTGATTAACTCTTACTGTTGGGAATGCCTAAATACTTGTATGGATCTGGGCCTTATTATAGGACCTTTACTGTAGATTTGGGCCCAAAGATCATAATACACAAAGCCTAGGAAAATGACGTTATTATCCATTTTATTGTTTTGAAGCGGAGTCAGAGGAAAACATAGGAGTGGTCATGGTTAATCAAACTAAAAGCTCATTCATTCCACTGTTCTGTTTTTCACAAGGGCCAGTAAAAATAATTCAAGATGTACAATTATATGTTTAAACACAAGGCGACTCTATTCATAAGTCATGGACAATCTGCATGGGACAGGCAGACATGGCACAGGACCTACTGGAGACCCATTTGCTCCAGAAGGAACAGCTAGAAGGCAGCCAGTACTCATTGGGCATCTAAGACACCACTGACCTATGCTTAGATGACTGAATTGAACCCTCCAGAGCTTACAGAGTTATTTAGCTCATCCAGTGAAAGTGTCTGTGATGTGGGAGCTGAATCCCCCTCCACATTTCAGTCATTGTTTTGATTGCGTCTACACTGGATATAATGGAAGTGCAGACATGTATGTCAACACTTTCACTTTATTTTCTTACTTTGCAAGACCAGTCTCATTCTGAAAAATGTTTAGGAAGGAGTTAAAAAGAAAAAAATATATATATCCAGGGAAATTCTTCACTCACTACAACCCTTCAATAATGAACACAAATTTCAGCAGTCTGTAGATCAGGGTTTTTCTGAGACAGATGTTGAGTCCAAAGATTCTGTTTAATAGGCCTTGAAGTATCTTTCTTTTTGGTATTTTGCTATTCTCTTTTAAAAATCCATCTATATTTTTGGCCTGTATACCATTCTGTGGCAGTCATTTCTACAGTTCATTAATATTAGTTTATTTAAAATTTTCTGCCTGTTAATGTCTTTGGGCCTTCCTTGTCCATGTAAATGAATAGACTTTTCCTTTCATGTTGTTCATAGCTTTCTAAATTTCTCCTTTAAGAACTTTTTATTTCCAGGCTGAGGAATCCTAGTCTATTTAATTTTAATTATATTAGATCGTATATATATTATATATTATATATATTATATTTTGATTTTAAAATCCTAGTCTGTTTAATTTTCCATCTTCAGAAGCAATTAAATATTTCTATCCATCTTATTGCCTTTATCTGTATCTCATATAAACCACATAGGTAAACAAATAACTTGGTCATGGTGGATATATATGATATGTAAATCATGCATATGCCATTGTTTGAATTCTCCCCCCTCAAAAAACTTCTGAGAGGGCTAACTCTCTAGCTGTGTTTCATATGTTTGCCAGCTCACTGAAGATTATGGCTTCATTTGGAATAGAATAGAATAGAATAGAATAGAATAGGTCAGTTGGAAGGGAACTTCCAAGACCATAACTTCCAACTGCCTGACCACTTCAGGGCTAACCAAAAGTTAAAGCATATTAATGAGGGCATTATTCAAATGCCTCTTGAGCACTGACAAGCATGGGGCATCAACCACCTCTCCAGGAACCCTGTGCCATTGTATGACCACACTCATGGTAAAGAAAATTTTCTTAATGTCCAATCTGAACAGCTTTGTGCCATTCCAAGTTTATTAGTTGGGAAGAAGTTTATTAGTTGGGAACATCAACCTTGTTAGCATGCTTATTTCAGTAAGATGTTACGTGATGTAAAGGAATTGTCTGCAAATCCCTGTTCTGGACTTGTCTCTCTCTAGTCTTTTTATGATCCTGTGGTCTGAGCCACTGATGTTCAAAGATGCATTTGGGGTTGGATGTCTACAAGTCCATCACAGTAGATGAGTCCCTTTGGGCTCCTGACCCTATATGACTGATTTAGATCATGCAGGAAATGGAGCACAGATCCTTTAAGTTCTCACTGCCTTCCTGATTACGTGACCATATCTACACTCTTTCCCTAGTTATAGTATTTGAAAATTATAAAAAACAAGAAAGCGGGCTCTAAATGGTGCACAGGCTTCTGGAAAGGCTATTCAAAGAGACAAAAAAAAGGGGTAAGGGAAATGTCACACTGGTGCTGTCAGCCAGGAGAACTGCTTAGTGAGCCAGAGAATCTCAAAGCATGCATACCCATGGCACGAAAGCAATAAGCAAATAATCAATCAGGTGTTTTATCAGCACAGTATTCAATTAAATTTCAATTAAAAAAGAAAATAATGCAGCAGTCATTACCTAGGCTGTGGCCAGGTCCTTACAGGAAATGTCAAGATACCCTTGTCAATCTGCAGTTTAGATAAGGATGAAATTCTCCAGCCTGCACACTCTTCAGGAAGCCCCTGTAGGCATTCATAATGGACTCTCTGTCCTAGCTGTGGAAAACCTTCCAGTTTCCTATTTTCCAAAGTTAATTCCTCTCTTTTGAAAGATAATTCAATAAAGCATTTTTGAATGGAAACACTAAAAGAAGAAAAAAGAAAGGAAAAATGAGACATTATCAAGAATATGTGATTGCAAAACAAGAAAAACAAGCAGAATTCTGTCTTTATCATGCTAATTATTTCTCCATAGGAATTATTTTGAAGATGACAGTAAGAGCCATGGGTCCAATGCTCATAGCTTATTTATAAGCTCTAAATAACCAATTTCCTTCTGGTGGTTTACCTGCCTTTTGCACGTCAGGTAGAAGAAGAAGACAAACAATGGTGTTATTTTGTTTGATTTAGGATTAGAATTAAGAGTTCCTGAATCCCAGGCTTGGATAACTGACCTGCACTTGTCATGGTACAGTGTCTTTCCATGCAATGACCATTTTGGCTCATCTCTTTCTTGGTGACACTAGTAGTTCCACCAGATCAATACAAGTTGAAAACTGATTTCAGTTTATGACAACACATCGAGACATGGAGATATTACATGGTATATCATGTGTAAAAAAACAAAACAGAGATAGAAGATATTCCAATTGCTGGAGAGATATGAAATATAGGAAAACAAACAAAACAAAACCAAAAACAAACAAGAGCAACAACAACAAAACAAGAAACAAACAAATGAACAAACAAAAAGAGATTTTTAGCTCGGTCCCATAGCTAGAATCTGGATTTCCATCAGCTAGCACAGATTCTGTCCTTTGGCAGATTTTGACCCCTCAAATCCCTATGTTTGAAACACCACAGCTGGTGGCAGTTCTTGGGGTGCCACAGATGTCAGTTTTCATCACCTATGTGTGCAGTTTAAAATCTATTTCATTTTACTTTTTTGAACTCATCTTGTAAAAAAAATGTTAGAAAGCAAAGCTGAGTCAAGTATGCTTTTTGAATGAATAGATGCATGCTGTTATTCCTGTATTTTGAACCACGCCAATACACGCTTAAAAAAAATATTACTCAAAGTAACATGTGTTTTTCTTTCTATTCTGAATTGTTCTCCTGCTGAGAGCTGGAAGGATGCCATAGTTTCTTGGATTTTTGTGTTAGTTTTCTTCTTGCATATCCTTTTGTACCTTTACAGGATATGATTTTCTCTCTCTTTTTCTTGTTCTACCTTTTCATGGCTGTCACTACCTTTTTACTTGCAAAGGGACATGTCCCCAGCTGTTTTCTCTTCTTTCATCACTTTCCTTGTGTGATTACAATCCACTGATGCCTTTGGCACACTGTTTTGTGTGTCAGCAGACTAGGACATATTAGAGGCTGTTGAAAATACAGAATTTAAACACAAGATTACTGGATGTTGTGATATGTGCCATTCCTCTGTTCCAAGTGCCACAGGGATGGTAGACAATTATTATTGGCTTCTGTTTTTTATTGACTAGACAAATCAAGCCCTTTTTTTTCAAAGTTACCCCTTACAGACTACCTACTGATTTTTACCATAATAGACAGACTCACATGACTTCAGATATAGAGACTTCCATGGCTGTGGAGAGCACTATTATTTCAAAACTAGCACAGAGGCCAGGGCAGTGTTTTTGCATCACCTCAACAAGGCAACAGACAAGCAACATGACTGAGCAGGATCACCACTTGATGAAGGGAGATTTTTCCCTACAGAATATAAACCTCACTACTGGCAGTGCAGGAAGACTCCTTGGAGGGCTGCCTTTACACTCTACTACAGCTGGGGACATTCTTGCTTTCATTATTTTTTTGCCTTAGCTTTGTCACAATGAAAAATGCAGATTGGAGTTGACTAATGCCACCTGGGTGGTAAATCAGGATGAAAGTATAGAGTATAATAACAATCAAACCTCCCACTTCAAACCTATATATTATAACAAAATTTGGGGCACAATAAAAAAAAAATCTACTTTTCTCTAGCTCAGATGACATTTTATTTCAGAATTTATTCTTTAGAACTAAATTAAGTACCTGAACAATAATTTGAAAATCGACCATTTTTTTTCCAAAATAAATTTTCACCATCTTTGCAAGCAAAGAACAAAGCCAGGAATTTGCACAACATATATAAGTGCTCCATCCTGAGCTTGGGAAATCCCAGTGGATATCTGTCTTAGAGAGATCACTACTATCTACAGCATGCCTTCCTTCCTCCCTGGAACGTATCTGCCCTATTCAGAACACAGAGATTTTTCCCCTAAGAGTAATCATACTGGATCAGGTTGATTGTCCATCGAGCTCAGGATCTTGTCTTTAGCCACAGTCACTAGAGGAGGCTTAAGAAACACTAAAAGAACAATACCAATGTAGAAGTACTTTGCCAGGACGTGTTCCCATGTTTCAGACATCTGCATATCAGGGATTTCGTGACTCAGAAGACCTATCTTTTTATTTCACAACTGAAGACAATTTTTTTTTCAATGATGTGGCAATTAACTTTTCAAGTTTTGTTTTTCTTTCTTTTTCTTTGTTTTTTTTTTTTTTTTTTTTTTTTTTTGGGGGGGGGG
>VXAA01000085.1:32194-42821 GCA_013399115.1 Anseranas semipalmata | reverse complement strand
GCATCAGGCACGGCATTGCTAGTCGGTCAAGGGAAGGGATTGTCCCGTTCTGCTCTGTGCTGGTGCGGCCTCACCTCGAGCACTGTGTGCAGTCTTGGACATCACAATATAAGAAGGACATAAAACTATTAGAGGGTGTCCAAAGGAGGGCTACAAAAATGGTGAAGGATCTAGAGGGGAAGATGTATGAGGAGCGGCTGAGGTCAATTGGTTTATTCAGCCTAGAGAAGAGGAGACTGAGGGGAGGCCTCATGGCGGCCTGCAGCTTCCTCACGAGGGGAGCGGAGGGGCAGGCACTGATCTCTGCTCTCTGGTGACAGCGACAGGACCCAAGGGAATGGCATGGAGCTGCAACAAGGGAGGTTCAGGTTGGATATCAGGAAAAGGTTCTTCACCGAGAAGGTGGTCAGGCACTGGAACAGGCTCCCCAGGGCAGTGGTCGCGGCACAGAGCCTGACGGAGTTCAAGAAGCGTTTGGACAATGCTCTCAGACACATGGTCTGGTAGTTGGGTGGTCCTGTGTGGCTCCAGGAGTTGGACTCGATGATCCTTGTGGGTCCCTTCCAACCCTTCTAAGAGCTTACAACCAAAGATATTCTGCATTTTCTACCTCCTCAGTGGTTGTCTCCACAACTGTGATGATACAGATCTTCTTTAACCATTTTTAAACTGATGTGTGGGATTTTCTTTATGTCTTATTTCCAAAGAGTGAGGGTGTAAATCCAAACCAATCCTGTGTTTTCTTCCCTAACACACACAATTAGTTTGATACAGCTCGACTGCTCTGGCTATATTGATGTGATGACTGGAGGGAAAGAAGATAGAATGGAATAGGCAACCATGTTTAGCTTCCTACCATCATAGGAACCTGTGTAATAGATGAAAGTTTCCCAAACTGTGGTACACATACCAGTTTGTGTTATGTGAACCTCTTGAAATTGAAGGACTCGACTTGAGAAAGGAGGCCCAGGGAGTGTTTATTAATATCCAGAGATTCAGCAGGAACATTCCCCATACCATTTCTCTTTCTTCTGCTGCTGCTGCTACACAGATTGACCATTACATGTCTCCTCAGGCACTATAACAAGCCAAATGGCTTGAGGACAAAAGTCTTCAAACCTCAAAGCCTACAATTTGCCTGAGGAAGACAGCATGAGCAGGAAAGGTCAGACATACCACTAATCTCTCGGTCTTCATGTCCCTTCAGCTTTAGTGAGCTTCCAGCCAATTGTAATACATTGCCAAGCAGAAAGGTGTTTAGGACCCAGTCCTCACAGACTTTATGCTTCGGGCACAGCCTTTCCTTTTCTATTGTTCTGAAAGGTGAGCAACACAGCTCAGGCCAGATACAAGAAATCATGCTGCAGGAATACATCCCACCTGGATAAATCATTATTTTCCCCTGTGTGACTTTTAAAAAAATGGGTTGCAATGAAGCAGTCTCTCGGCATTTTTCCCATCTGTGCTATGGAAATTTCTTTTGACCTTGCTGAAGAGCCCAGCTATCCATCATGTCAGAACTGAGCTAGCTGTGAGCTGAGCACTGGGGACCGTCACCTCACCTGGCTGCCCCAGTGACTACAAAACACAGCAGAAAACTCTCCAGCTACCCCTGTGACAGATACATTCCCTTTCCTGCTAGTCCTTAGACTTCTCCCTTCATTTTTTTCCTATTGTTGATGCCTCATGGTTCAGTGGAAAAAGGAAAGCAAGCACGCACACAAGGTCTTATTTACCTTTAGGTGAATCTCTGTAGCATCTATCTTGATAGTAAAGAAAATTGCAATTCCATCACCTCTGTCTTTTCCCTGTTCTATTATAACATATATTTTTGTTTCAGACCTAGAGAGGTTGATTTGCTCTTTCCTACAAGCTTTGCCTCACTAGGATATTTCACATCAAATTTAACTGTCAGGCAACTAAAAGGAACAGATACAAGATGATGACTTAATCCAGCATCTATTAAAGTCTATGGCCACCTTTCCTTTAGATCACGTCCTAAATCCCTATTCCTAAATGTGGCTTCAACACCTAATCCTCTGAGGAAAGAAAAGGAAGGTGAGTCAAGTACAATAAAACTGGATTTTTTTTTTTTTTTATTTGAAGGTCACATCAACCTGACAGCAAAAACTCTGCTTGCCTGCACGATGGCTTTCCAAGGAAATGGTTACAGCTGTGCTAAAGCAAGTAGAAGGAGTCCCATAATGTCAGAGAGTTAAACTGAGTCTGGACAAAGGTGGAAAATGTATCAAACTTCAGGAGAAATATATCAATGATGGAGGGATGACCTATTAGTCCCCTTCTGACATATTCTTAATAGCTCTAATGTTTTTCAGCTGCTGTGAGAATTGGACTTGATGCTGTGGACAACTGCTGTAGCAGCTGGGTTTGATGATCTTTGTAGGTCTCCCAGCTGAACTATTCTAAAATAGAAAAGCCCTCTTCTTTTGCTACAAGAGTGGCACTTTAGCCTACCTGTTTCAGGTAACTCTGTTACATTCATTGCCTACATGAAACTGGCTTGTAGCTGCAGATGGTTTCACAGAAGTGCTTGGTGCAGAAGGTCCTCAATGCAAAAACAAACAAACAAACAAACAACAACAACAACAAACAACATGTTATAGCAATGATCATATGCAGTAAGAAACATCTTAACATCTTTACAACTCATTGCTAGGACAGCAGACAGGCTGGCAGTGTTGCCTACCCATCTAACCTTCAAGGTCAACTCCCTATGTGCCTGCTGAGAGGCTCTGAGTTTGGCAGAAATTTTGCATGGATGCAGATATCTACAAAAGTGATTGTGTTGACAGGATCAGAGCCTTTTGAATAATTCTGAAATAGATAACAAGGCTGGAGTGAATAGCTTGACACATACTCTGTGTCTACGGACAGGTCATTATCATTTTCATTATTTATGAAGTTTAACAAGGCCAAGTGCTGGGTCCTGCACCTGGGGCACAACAACCCCAGGCAGAGCTACAGGCTGGGGGATGAGTGGCTGGAAAGCTGCCTGGCAGAGAAGGACCTGGGTGTGCTGGTTGACAGCCGGCTGAATATGAGCCAGCAGTGTGCTCAGGTGGCCAAGAAGGCCAACGGCATCCTGGCTTGTATCAGGAACAGTGTGGCCAGCAGGACTAGGGAGGTGATTGTCCCCCTGTACTCGGCTCTGGTGAGGCCGCACCTCGAGTACTGTGTTCAGTTTTGGGCCCCTCACTACAAGAAGGACATGGAGGTGCTCGAGAGAGTCCAGAGAAGGGCAACAAAGCTGGTGAGGGGTCTCGAGAACAAGCCTTACGAGGAGCGGCTGAGGGAGCTGGGGTTGTTCAGCCTGGAGAAGAGGAGGCTCAGGGGTGACCTTATCGCTCTCTACAGGTACCTTAAAGGAGGCTGTAGTGAGGTAGGGATTGGCCTCTTCTCCCACGTGCCTGGTGACAGGACGAGGGGGAATGGGCTCAAGTTGCGTCAGGGGAGGTTTAGGTTGAATGTTAGGAAAAACTTCTTTACCGAAAGGGTAGTTAGGCATTGGAATGGGCTGCCCAGGGAAGTGGTTGAGTCACCATCCCTGGAGGTCTTTAAAAGACGTTTAGATGTTGAGCTTAGAGATATGGTTTAGTGTGGGCCTTGTTAGAGTTAGGTCAGAGGTTGGACTAGGTGATCTTGGAGGTCTCTTCCAACCTGAACAATTCTGTGATTCTGTGATTCTGTGATTATCGATTTTGGTTTAACACAGAACACAGAAATGTCTGAGGACATTCTCCACATCCCTGTCACTGTATACTGCAATATTATCCTTGCTCAACATCCAGTAGAAATTTCCGTTTACTTTTCCTTAAAACCCTAGATTTTAGAGTCATGTTAGTATAAAAGATTCTCTGCTTTTTAGATTTTCAAAGCTTCCAAAGTTTTCCCACTTTCCATAAACTACTTCAGTAAATGTCCATCTTTTTTACTGGTTCTTTTTAGCATTGCAATATTTAAGCTAAGCTGATAACCTTGACACAGCTGGGGTCAGCAATATTAGAACTGGCCTCACCTGATGTGAAAGTTCACCAATTACCCCAGGCTCTCACTTGGAGTAGAAGTCATCTCATTTAATAAACTTTATACAAAAGTAAGATGTCCAAATTAAGAGAGTCATCTAAGTCCTCATCCCAGCTATTTTAGGCTTGCAGCTCAGTTAGGATGAATTGCATTCTGCAAATATGTGTTGCTGTCCTTTGACTACAGACAGTGTTTAAACAAGCTGCTTACACTAGACACTCGCATTTGCATGGATGGATGATTTCCATCCACAGAGTATGACTACACTATAGAGTAATGTAAAAGTAATAAGCTAGCTTTGAACAAATGGGATTTATCAGTAGCATTTTAGCTCATTGCATTTACCAGAGAGGCAGTATAAATTAGCCCATACATCCCTGCTCCTGATATCCCAACCAACCCAACTCCTTCTGCAGGGCACTTACAAGAGTAAGGAGACCTGGAAATGTTTCATGATCACTTCAGCCTGGTTTCTGCCATTTCTTCAGAGAGTAAGCGTAACAATTCTACCTTCCAGATCCATGGGGAAGGGTGGGCTAGAGGTACCTGCCCCAGAGAATCTGCACCATGCCCGTGTTTGCGTACAGGCTGCACAGAACCTGTGACCCATGAGTCGACCATTTGTCTCTGTTCCCTGGAGATCATGAATGTCTGCAATGGTGCTGCAGATGCTAAGAATGCAAGAAAGAACTTTTAAATCAAGTATTTCAGGAAGAAAGGAAAGGTAAAAGATTTTGGATTTTTTATGAAAGATACAGCTCAAAAATGCTTTATATTGGTGTATATGTTGCCCTTTAATATAGGATACTTCCCTTCATGACAGGAAAAAAGAAGATAAAGTGTGACATCTAGCCAATTTAAAATGCAGCTGGTTTAGGTGATTTTATTTTATTTTATTTTTAGGTAGGTTTAATGGAGATGTAAAGTCATAGGTGCAAGGATAAATCTCTTGTTTTGAATTTGTGCTGTGTGTAAAACATTGGATTCCTAGTCCACCACTAATTTCAGTATTACAGTAAGTATACATAGTCAGGCTATATATCTCCCTATACAAAATAATTTAATATGGTTCATGGAAATGAGACACTGCTTGAATAGGTAAATAAGTAGGTTTTGTTGCCATCTCTGGTGCTGGATGCATAAAATCAGGGAAGTCATTTCTCTCCGCCTTAGTTCTGCTTTGTTTTTTACCATTCCCTACTGATGGAAAAACATTTCAGATCTCCATTAGAAAAATGTGATATAAAACTGATCCAGATAATCTTAACATTTGTAAGAAAAAGCTGAATAATCAGAGTTTAGTGTGAAGTGTGGCTTCCTACAGTATTTTGCTAACAATTAAAATCAGGCCAGTTGTCATATGCCAGAAGCCTCTTTTCTGTTTGTCCATTCTCAGAAGTGACTCATCCTCTTAGCTTAGCCAAGGAGTGTGTGCTAAAATGCAACTCCTCCATTATTCAGACGACATTAATTGAGGGCTTTCTGCTTTGCTAACAAAGGAGGTGATAAATGTCTTTCCCCTTTCCTTTAAAATCTTCACCTCCTACAGTTGCTTCAGTATGTTTGAGTAGATATAATAAGCAGATTGCAGAAATTAATTAATTATGTGTTTTAACTTTTCATTTTTACCCTTCATTGAACCTTTTTGTTCCTTGGCCTTGCCTTTTGTAAAATTGAAGTTGTCTCCCAGGGTGTATAGCTTTTAATTTGACTGTATACTGTATTTAGCTGCTACAGTGCATCAAGCATGTGGAACATTTTAACAAGGAGTTTTTAATGAATCCCTGGGAAGAAAATATCCTCAAAAACAATACTTCACTACATAAGTACTTAGATACTCTGCAGCAATAAAAACACAACAAATGGCAAAGATTTTCTTGCCTCTCTATGTTTTAAACAAACTTTTACCACAAACAAGGTCATAGCCATTCGCTGAGAGGTACATTTGATTAAAGGTTTCTTTCTCCAAGGCTGCAAGTAAATTATTTCAGCCTGTTTGATAATTTGCTGGAAATATGTGCTAAATTGCTGGCAATTTGAACGCCAGCAAGCAGTTTGCATACTCCTTGCATGTTTCCAATAAATGCCATCACCTTTTCTGTATTGCCCTTGGCTTCTCACACTTGTGTCAGAAGGAAATGAGAGATTTTAACATAGCCAACAAGTTCAGTATAAAGTGAAGAGGGGCAGAATTTCCCTCAGGTCTTAATCCCAGTAAATGTTCAGGGCACTGTGCAGTTATAATCAGTCACTTGTCTTTCTGAATTACTCTGTTTAGAAACACGGGCAGCTCTATAACACGTTGTCTTTTTCTACCATCAAATGAATTTCATGTGTCAAGAAAAGAAAAAAAAAATGGGCAAAAAGGAAAATCAGGACACAGGACTAAGAGAGTTTTGGTGTGTTGGTCTTATTGCTGAATATATGAGGTCAAATATTTAAGTTGCTAACACTACTTCTCTACTGCCTTTGTTGGAGTGTTGTAAGAATTAGATGATGTTTGCAAAGCAGTTTTCTTATGGAAAAAAAAAAAAAGTTATTATGGAGTACTGAAGACTGCAGGTGCAATTCGTGCTCTAAACCGAGTATTTTCCCCCCTCCTAGAAACACGGAGTTGCAGTAGCTCCGGAACAGCTCGTACAACCACCCCTACCCTGGGTGATGCACCGACTCCCTCTCGTGGTGGCTTGCTCACAGAGAGCGGTTGAGGAAGAATCTGCTACAGCTTTAGATAACAGACTTCAAGCTTTGAAGACAAAGGAGTGAAGACTCAAGGTTTTAGACACTGTGGTCAAAATCCTTTTTCTGCTGCTAATGATCTGTCTGGGAGACAGACAGTTAATGTTTGCATTTCAGATTTTTTTTTCCATGATGTTTAAGGTGAGTTGGAAAGCCCTAAACTAAGAATAATTGTAATTGCCAAAGCCTGAAAAAACTTTTAACACTTTTGGTAGGTTCTTTCAACATTTTATTGCAGCTGCACAAAAACCAGGACAGGAATAAAAATGTAATCTGCAGCACAAAAAGGGACACAAATTGAGTTTTCTAAAGTCTACTTCTAAAAGCTATTAGTATTTGAATTTAGAATAATGCCTAAGTCACTGAATCCACCAAAAATTAAAAAATACTAACGGAGACTTCAGCTTCCAAAGAGTTAGAAAGGTAAATTTCCTTATACAGCTACATGGGTCTTCTGCTCTAGGCCGTTTTTCTCAAGCAATAAGTCTCAGATCTTGTCATTGAAGAATAATGTTGAATTTATCTGCCATCATTTTCATCTTTGTGGGTTTTTGTGCGTGCACACACCTACTATTGTATATTTATTAAATCCAAACCTTCAGCCAGTTTATGGGACAACACATATCCCGTGAAGATGGTTCAAAATAATCATTCTGGATGAGGTTAAAACACCAATCTGTTCTCATGTTTGGTCTCTGTCAAGTTTGGAGAATTCCAGAACCAGAAATTGTCTCTTTTCTGGCATTACTTCCTGTATATCTTCCTTCTGACTAAACCACCCCGCAATCCTGTAACCATTTGGAATTTCTACATTTTACCAGATACTTTGTGGGAGCCAGAGAAAAAATATGTATATACTGAAGGAATTCCACACCCTCAGTCTCCCCTGTTGGTCACCAAGAAAGAGCTGATTATGAGCACACTGCAGACGCATCCTAACCATTCTCTCCTGGTTCCAGTTAACATTTAAACATTTACAGAGCATGGAATAAGTTTCTTATGAGAGATTCAGGGTGAGCTAGTTAAGACTGCCAGAATATACTGTGATCATCAAGGTTGTTCTTTAGGAAAATCCAGAAAAAGGATTTAAATACAGGTTTCCTGTATTCTGGTTTAGGTTTCCTCTGATGGCATAGCAAACATTTGCCTTCCCCGTTTGCTGAACTTGATTAAAGTAATTTAGCTTTTTTTTTTGGCTTTTTTTTTTTTTTCAGAAGTTTCCCAGAATGTCTTTGAAACTGACAGAGTATTTATCGCCAGAGACACTGCAGATTTAGAGTGTAGTCCAGCATCTATTAAATCAATGGTAAAACTTAGTTTTGTTCAGAAAGTACTATCTCAGGGACCTATTTGCCCTTATTTTACTATTATTATAGTTCCTTATTTGGAACTAACATTAACACAGCTGATATGGTTCTGAACCTGTAACTGTAAAAGATACAGATTAATATCCATCTATGCAAACTTTACCAGTGAGATTTTTAATCTCGCTGTGAGAATAATATCTGAAAAGATCTGAGTGAGAATAACATCTGAAAAGGGCATTTGTGACATTTTGTTTGCAGTTTCACCTTTATTGGTAAATGTCTGCAATTACATAGATTAAGGTAGCTTAAAGCTCCTTGTCAGGTTATAGGCACAGGATAACTGTACCTATCCATCAGCTTGCCTCTCTTGCTGACTGTAGCCCGATATAGATGAAGTGGAGAAGAATAAATGTTTAACAAATTGCTTTGCTTATTTCATTTATATAGCCTTGACCTTGACTGTTTCTGTAAAGTAGCTTTTGTTACTACTAAAGGCACAGATACTTGGATTTATTTCTACCACTGGGTTCCCTTTTAGTGCTGCAGCTACACAATGTTCAGTATGGCTGCCACCTCGATCTCATTTCAAAGAAAAGTCTTTTCAAATGGAATCAAAGACATTCTCTGGCTGACACTTGTTGATTCAAGATGACATTGAATATATCCTTACACTGTATTGTAGAGTAGAATGTTGATGTCCCCTGTATTCACCAACACCCCCACTGCACAGCTGCAAGTGGCATAAAGGAGAATCACCTTGAGGTACTCTATACGAGCTTGAAACGCAAAGGGCTTGATAGTAAATAGGGGATTATGTAAGGGTCTTCTTTTATGGGAAAAGAATATATGGGGAAAACACAGGGAAATTCATCTGATCACGTGGAGATACCTCCAATTGTTCATTGTCTTTACAGCCCATAGAGAGAAGAAGGTAATAGTGTTATTAATAAGTATAGTTTATTGGTAGGTTAATGACCTAACAATAGTATGATTCATCTGATCTGTGTTAGCTGACTCTTTCAGTGTGAAATGAAGTGTTTATTTCTCTCCAGGGTTTGTAGTGAGGGTATACAGTGACTAGTTTAGGTACAGATGTACAAACCTACAGTGCATACATATGTATTTGTCAAAGATATTTGGTCAAAACAATCCTGGCACTGGTGTTTTCCAAGCACCACTCATAGTCTGCATGTCATGCAGGGCTTAGGTTTCTAAATGAGCACTCTCTACTGCTCTTTTGTTGTTCCTCTGTCCCTCCATTAATTCCCTAGGAACAATTCTAGGCTCCTTGTAAAGTAGTGTAAATATCTACCTGGAGTGTCTTTAGCTGTAAGTCAATTTTATTTTCCAGTTCCATCAGTCATTGTAAGATGTTCTCCAGAATAACATCAATCACTCCCCAAAGATCAGCATGTCTTATTATGGAGGTCTGTTATTGCCATTCATTGAATTTTTATTTCTTGTGTATGTGCTTTGTCACATCTCTCCATTAAGTGTAGCAACTGTATTTGCGACACAGCACAACTCTGGTGTCTTGGATGCTGAAGAGTGTAACACAACAAGACCATCTTCCAAGTGAATCAAAACTAGTAACAGTAAACTCAGTTTCTGGAGTCTGATTTTTCTTGAAAACATTAAAGATGTTTCTGACATTTTCAGAACATCATAATTTAAAAAAGTTATCTTTACTGGTAGAACAAAATCAAAGTGCTCGGAGAACTGACACATGATTTAACATTAGGTGGCCTGAAACAGGCAGGGGAGATAGGGATGGAAGACTTCTGCGGAATTTACTATGAGTAGTAAAGCCAGTGGAAAAAATGGAATTTCTTCTGTAGGAAGTTCTATTACTTTGACAGTTGTTTTTATCTTAAAACTTTTTCTTTTCAGAGAATAAGTTAAAAATTGTTTGGCTATATCCGAGGGCTTAACTATGTCATAAAAGGGAGAAACAGCAGTTTATCAGGGAAAGTGTTGTGCAGTAGGGGAACAGAAGTCCAAGTGTGACGTATGAAAAATCCAGAATTATAATTTTCACAAAATATGGCAGAACTCAGGTAGAAGATTAAATACTGACTAAAATTAATTATTGGTTTTAGATATCCCATTTGAACATTTCAGTAACACCTTATTTTTCCAGTGGAGAAAATATTTCAAATGATATTGTTTGACCAGTCTACCGGGTTAGAGAAACAATTTTAATTATTCTAACAATTTCTAAATGTCTCATGTGAGTTTTGATGTATGTTTGGTAATGTAGGAAGTAAGAACATACTGAAAAGAGTTAAGATAAGATACTGAAATCTACCACTGACCAAACATGTAGATTAAATTCATCAGAGAAGCACATGATATAGGTGAGCCTGAATATAAGACATACTCTATCTACTCTTCATTACATTTTTGTGAATTGATTGAATACTATCATCTTTGCTGCCCAGACATTAAAAAAAAGTTGAAAGGTTAGGTGGTGTAGCTGAGTTACAAAATCTTTTGAGGAACAGGAGCTAATTATGTGATTTTCTTTTTTTTTTTTT
>VXAA01000085.1:9672-32187 GCA_013399115.1 Anseranas semipalmata | reverse complement strand
TTTTTTTTTTTTTTTTGGGTGGCAATGCTGAATACAGGCAGAGGGGAAAACAGCCCTGTCTTTTGCATGAAACTGAAATATTCTTTTCCCAAGGAGAAGGCCAAAGATCATGTCATATGGACAGGGACCCTGCATTTTTTTCCATGGTGCTTCCATTCTACCATTTTATGAAGAAATGGGGTTCCAGTGGGGTATATGCAGCATCTTCATCTTTCAGAAGGCATCAGGAAGAAGGCTGAGATTATTTGCTTTTCCACAATACTAAAGGTCAGCACAAAAACCCTTCTTAGGAAGAAAGCGACCCTCCTATCCCCTTTGTGCTTCTGAGAGGCGGTTGCTACCACTGAATCTGCCATAGACGCTGCTGCAATGGCATTCATCTGTCAGTAAAGTAGAGGAGATAGTTTTTAACCATACATTTTAATGTCTACAGTGTAAATGCTTCTCTTAAAATAAAAGCAATTTTTTTTTTGTCTTTTCTTTTTTTTTTTTCCTTCTTACAAATGATTTGAGTTTGGAAGGCTGTTTAGCACTGAAGTACTGCCATGGAAAAAAGCATTTTTCATTCTGAAATCACAAAGACATGATCCTGAGCAGGAATTTTCTGTCTTCAAAATGTTAATTAAAGAAAGCAATGGATGTTAATAAATAAATGCATCTACAAGTTCCTGGCCTCAGAGAAGTGTCACCACAATATTTATTGTTTGCATGAATGAGTTTCTTACATAAACATTTTTCCCTATTGAAAGACACAAAGCTTATATTTCAAATTATAGTAGCTTTGAGGGGGAGAAATGATGGGGGAGAAAAAAAAATGTTTTTTATTTGAGATTTGAAAATAGATGGAGAGTCCATGAAATGGAAATAGACAAGAAAACAGATGTCTGAGGAGGATTTAGAGTAGGAGGTATCTGTTGGTTGGAATTAGGAAAACCAAAAAGTCTGATTGAAAGGTTGCTTCCACAACCATGTTTCCATGAGTATCTTTTCATCTTTGCACTGTTACCAGTGCAGTTACAGCCACAGGTGGGATCAGTTACGGGAAGAACTTCATAAAGGAATCTAGAAATGGTCTGTACTCTCTTATAATTCCAAAATAACTCCTTTCTCTGAAGGTCAATCCCATGTTTTCTAACATGTTTTTTTTTGTTTGTTTGTTTTGTTTGACAACAGGCTCATGATCTTTTATTATGGGCTACTTGGTGACTAGTAACCAACCAACTGTACAAGTGCTTTCCTGCTTTCTGCTTTCCATTCTCGTACATGAAAACAAACAAACAAACAAACAAAAAAACAACTCCTAAATACTGGTCATGAATCAAGTCTGGGGCAGAAGATACTGAATGAGGCCAGGTGCTTGAGTCATGAAATATGTAGGCATTGGACCTGCTTGTATTAACATGAGCTAATAGGTGAAGGGACAACCCTATGAAAATTAAGTTGGGTCCCTTACTGAAACTGGAGACAGACACAGAAGCAGAAAGAGCACGCTCCAGTTAAGAAAAGAGATTGAAAGGTAGGCAAAACCAATGTTCCTGCCATTCTTATTCCACCTTGGTCAAACAGAGAGAATTTAGAAGGAAGGATATGGGATTTACCTGAAACAAGGAATTTCTGAATTTTTCCTTAAATGAAACTATTGGTTAATGTTGATTTTGATTTTAACATTTTTAACATTTTAAAAAAAATTGAACTGAAGGAAGATTTCAATAAGAAGTTGAGCATTCAAAATATTTAATTTTGGAAAATTTAAGAGTTGAATCTTTTAAGGTCTTAGGAAGTTGTTTTTCTTGTCCTTTATTTTGCCCAGCAGAAATGGCAAAATATATTTGTGAAAATTTGGGGTGATTTTAACTCAGCATTTATTGCTAAAAATGGTCTAATAAGAAAACTCACCCAGATCATCAAATAGTTTTTTTTTTTTTTCTGTGAGTTCTGCATTAGAATTTAAAGACCTAAGCTATGTTCATAAATCATAATGATCCATTAAGGGGTATGAATAGATTGAGTTTAGCATGAGGCTTTCTAGCCCAATTTGTCTTAGTTCATTATAGTCTCAGATAACATCATTAGTAAAGGACTGATACTAGCTGTTGGAAGAAAGCATATAGGCATCATTTAACACTTAAGCTGTCTAACTCAAATTCTAGTTACCTTTGCTGATCTTTCATGTTGCTGACCAGCCATCCAAACTGTAAGCATACAAAGATATGGAAAAAAAAAAATTTAATATTTGAATATCCCTTCTTGCAGTGGATGTTTATTATTAAAATATATTTTCCTTCCAAAATGAAAAGCAAGTAAAGCAAAACTAGAAGGTGAAGTAGAACAAAAGCATACTCATAAACAAAAGGAAATAGAGAAGAGGAGGGATGCAAGATAAATTGAGGAGAAAATCGAAGAAAAGACTAACAAAGGTATTTAAAAGATTGGAGGAAATAATTTTGAGATGAAAAGCATGGAAATATGCTTTTTAGGTCCTTTCCAAGGGGGCTAGGAAGGTAAGAGCTATAGCATCTACTTTAGGATGATCTGAACAGTTCTCAAAACTCAACTATCAAAACTCCACTGACTTCACAAGCTTTAGTAGGAGATTGTGCATCTTGCACCTGCATCTCAGTGCTCTTGGGCATTTTCAGTGAGCCCTACTGACAGTATCTTTCCACCTAGCCAAACATTACAAGGATTTCTGTCATGTTCCCAACAACTGTTACTGGCGCAGAGTGACTATACCAATGTAAAGAACCATCTGAGTGAATCATCCTATGTTGTCATGGGCATCCAGTCACAGAAATTCCTTAAAAAAGATAAGATGCCATCTTAATTGCTCTTAACATAGCAAGCATACTGACTTGTATTTAGATATTTTCTGTATACCTTTCATTAGTGTTTGCATTGCTTTATTCTTTGTACTAACAAAATTAAATATAAACTTTTCTTTATATCCTCTTTATCTACATTTATCTATATTTATATCTGTAAACAGAGAAAGACAGCCTTTAAGAGATATAGGAAAACACTTTTTTTTTTTTTTAATTAAAATCTGCACTCACTCCCATCCCAATCCTTAATTATCATATTTTTCTTAGGAGTGTGCACTGTACTGTACACTGTACTGTACTCAATTATAGCCATAAATATCTATTTACAGCCATTTGTACATTATTTGTAAGAATAGGATAAAGTATTATGGTCAACTCATGGTCTCTAAGGCACAGAATTTTTCTTGGACTTTCTTGATGACTCACAAACTAAGGAGGGAAAATGAATATATTGGTGTGCCTCAGTGTGACAAAGGATAAATTCTTTACAGTGTTGTATAGACATGCTATCACAGCTCTGGTAATAAATTGTCATGATTTGAACTGATAGAACAAGAATCTCCAAGTGATAATGGAGAGTATATGCAGTTGAAGTAGGACCCATATGCAGGGCTGTCATAGCCCGATCTCACTTGCTACAATAGCAGTGGTTTTTGATGATACCTTGAATGCTAAAGATGTACTCTTCTCCCTCTCTTGCTCCCTGCCAGACTGGGACACCAGAGATGGTGAATGTCACTGCAGGTTTTAGACAAGCTGAAAAATGAACAGCAGTGTGGAAAGGGGATGTAAAACCTGCTTTAAAATCTTTCCATGGGTGGAAAAAGTAGTGCCTTGGTAACACAAAAGGGAGTCTTCCAGTCACCAGTGCTAGATGAGATCTAACACATCAGTAGCGACTGCAGATCACTAATGGCAGATGGCTGCTCAGTGACCTATGAGAAATGGCTATTGGTCTCAGTCCAGAGTCTAGTGAACAGGTATCTGTATTACAGCTGGTGCTAACTGGCATCTTCGTTCACAGTCTCAGCAGAGAAACCAAGGACCAAATGGTCTGCAGAGATTGAGCTGTCCTCTCACCCTGCCACAACAAGGTTGAAACATATTGGCAAGAAAATCTTCCCTTATGCTACCTAAATTTGAATGTCCTCTGTGTTTCCAGTGTCTTTCCTGGGTAGCAAACACTTCAGAAAATATTATCGATTTTATATTTTTGCAAAAAATTCACACACATTTAGGCAACGTGTACATACATATTTATTAAAGAAGCAGCCATAAGAGATCCATAGTTACTACTGGTTGAATTGTACAATTGGCTCTCAGTTCCACTTTTTATGTATGAAAATGAAAACCTAGCATATTCTTCTCATGGTATTGACATGGTAAGAAAAAAATATCATAATTTTATATTGAGAACTTAGAACAAAATTTACCTTAATTCATCTGATTATGAAAGAAAGAGGATTAATGAAGAAATTTCACATTAAATATCAGACTTTTTTGATGTAAACAAAATCAATAGTGAAACAACACAGATTATTCTCTATGCTTCTGAGCAGAGAGATGACTAGGAGATGTGTAGCAGCCAACATAGATTTGTCAGAAACAACTCGTGTCAAATCAATCTAAACTCCCTCTGTGACAAGGTAACAGACCTTGTGGATAGGTAGAAGCAGCAGATGTAATGCATCTTGGCTTTAGAAAGGCTTTTGACATGGTTTCAGATGGCATCCCCATAAGCAAACTAGGTCTAGATAAAACTACACCAGGTACAAGAAAGATAAAGCAACTACATCCAAGGGATAGATTCTAATGGAGAGACACAGGGAGAGAATAAGGATCCGGAAGATTCTATTGTAGGTCAGGTCCTTTCAATGGTTTTGTTAAATCTACCAATGACACAGACACAGGAAATGTATTTTGGAGGGCAGGCTTAGAGTTCAAAGTCATTTTTACAGATCTGACAAACAGGAAAAAACGAAATTCAGTGAATTTAATGGGGACAACTGCAAGGTTTTTTATGTAGGTGGCAGTAATCAGTTCCACAGGTAGAAAACTTGGAACAATTAATTAGACAGAAGTTCTTCCCAAGAAGACTTTGGGATTATGGTTGATCACAAATGCAAAATAAAGTAATGTTTGTATAGCTTTGGCTGGAGTATAACTTAGAAAACAAGAGAAATATCTTTCCTTCTACTCAACAACACTCACAGAGTTTTAGCTGAGATCATCAATTATTTAAAAACACTGAAAAAGGTGTAGATATTAACACAAAAGGGTTTCAGATGGCTGTAACTTTCAGAAAGGTGTATAAAAATATGCATAACTACTACAAAAGTAGACAGCAATGACCTACAAACAAACACAGAACCCAGTTTGGGCTAATGTTGCTTCCACCTCTTGTTTGCCACACTCATGTATTCCATCCTGCCTTAAAACAGGCTAAAGTTACACGATGAGCTCCTAAACAGGTTTCCCAAGGGGTGAGCCACTTTTGAGAAGGCGCTGGACTCCTGCAGTGAATGCATTGTAGGAGCATATTCTTGGACTGAAAACTCTTCAACGGTGGGATCGCTCCATCTTATTATACCTTTGCATAGTGCTTAGTTTAATGTGCAGAGAAAAGAAAAGAAAAAGGGTCTGCTTCCAACGAAGTACTAACAACAAAAATCAAATACTGAAGTACAGTGGGAGAAGTGTGGTTTAAAGCATTCAAAGTGCCAGTGAGAATACACCACTCTTAAATGTTATTGAAAGTGTAAGAAATACTGGTAGCATTGCTATGGCAGGTCACATCGGCTGTTTTTATCGTATTTGATTTCAATTAAAAAAGCAAAAAATCCTGAAGGATATGAAACTATCGTTGCTTTTTCTGACTGCCAAGAACAACCAACAAAGCTTCTTGTTTCAGCTAACCAAGTTAAAATGGGTAAGCAGTGCCAGAGAGGGGGAGGTAAAATGTTGCTTGACTAAAGAAGCTGTTAGGCCACTTCTCAGACTTTTGGCACTTAAATGAGATACTTACACTAAAAATGTAATCACTATAGTTTACAAAAGTAGGTGCCATAGTCTATAACTATGGTCAGTGAGATATTGGTGTATCCAAAAACTCTTTATCAGGAGTCTTCTAGAGACAATAGTGTATCCTGTGACATATAAGACATTTCCTTTCTGAAATTTTCTTTCCAATATTTCAATGTAAAATCTGGTCCAAAACTTTTCTTTATAGAGGGTGGTCAGTTATTTTAATTTATGCATGTATTTTATATAAGTACTGTTATATTTTCTTAACTTCTAATTCCTGTGAATTGTGAATTGATAACAGCCATCATCACAGCTGTGTTCTGTCAATGACTAAGGCCTTAGTACTGGACAAAACTGCACTTTGAAGGAACATTGACAATATCTAACCATTTCACATTGAAATCAGACTACTAATATACAATCTTTTCTAGAAATCATCATGGGACATATTCCTTCAGTAGATCAGCTAACATTGTCACTATTGACTTCAACCTAATTTCTGTTTACCTGAGTTATATTATATTATAATATATTATAATATTATATATTATATAATTATATTCCTTCAATATTTTTCTGTCTTAGCTATCCTTCTCTCCCCTTAAACAGAACTTTTTCAAAAAAAAAAAAAAGTTTGCATATATATATATTAATTTATGTTTTTTGAAAAATAGAAATACAAAAAAGGTGCCATTTACTGTTTGAGTCTCTATGGCTTATTCATATGCCTTTTAGCACAGTGGGGAAACATTTTTTCCTATTAATTCTGCACACCAAATCTGTAGCTATTGGTAAATTCCAAAACAACTGCTGATGGCTCTGCAGTCCTGTGCAATTTGCTATATATTGCTAGAGCATTTAGTACTTTCTAAGGCCTAAAATATCTCAAAAGTTACAAATGTTTCTTATTTATGAGTTCCTCGTATGAACTGCAGACAGGTCTAAACCATTTTTTTAGCCCCCCGGTATTGGTATTTATTTTATAAGTGTGGTTCCCTTTATACCTTGCCTGTTTGAAATACAATGTTTATTCTTTAAATGATCACTCTAACCACAATGATGGTCAATTGTGTGGAGGTAGCAATGCTGTGACATTCTCAGTTTTGGCTTTTTTTTTCCCACATTTTTGGTGGGAAAGAGCAGAAAATCAATGTAAGACAGATATGGTGCAAAGCCCACTGTGTATTCTCACTATGAGCCTGTATCCACAGAGATTTAGGAAATATCACTGAAAAAACAGCCAGAAAGAAAATTGGTGGGAAAGTTGTTATTTTTCATCTGGTTCTAAACTCTTTGCCTACTTAGAAATAAATAGCTCTGCCTCAGAACAAAAGTGCCTTTTATTAAAAATGCAGAAAAAAGGAGATTGTTTTTCATTCTTAACGTGTAATGGAGAGAAACAGCACATAAAAATGTTATTTTAATAAGTGCTGTTCTGACTGGATACTCTTAAAGTAGGCATGGAGGTCTATCACCACTGTTATTTGGGCTTTGGGAAGAAAAGTTCAGCTTTTTTTCAGTATGCTTGCATTAACTAAAGAGCCCTTATAAACAACAACAAAAAATCCCTATATATACTAAATGACATCCAAGCAAAGCAGGAAAACAGGTACCCACAACTCTGTTTTAATTTCTAAGGGAAAAAATGAATATTTTGTTAGAAATAGATGCAGATTCAATGCTCTGGTCAGATCTTAGCTGAATTGTTTCACAAATTAAACATTACATTGCTGATTACTTGACCATTTCCACCAGTTGTATAGATGTCAGACACTGTGTACCACAGTAGGTTGACACTCATGTTTGTCCCTGAAAGAGCAAAGTGTAATATAAGAATAAATAAATAAATAAATAAATAAAGGAAAGAAAAAACACAAAAATCTTGTCTGGGGTTGGGGTTGTGCATGAGGCTGTCTTGCTGACAAAAGGATTGCTCTGAGAACTCCCAAAATGCTACAGGCTGAGCATTTCTCCATTTGCTAGATCTGCTGACCAAACCCATCAAACAGGGTATGGTTTGTTCCTCTTCTTTTCCTCTTTTAGAGGGAATTCCCATAGCAGTTCTATGCTCTCAAGGAGGTCAAAAGTCTGCAGCTGCATCAGGATCTGGAACTGGGAATGATTTCTTGCACCTTTGTGCTTTTCTTGTTCTGGAATTGCAATGGTATGGCTTGAAAGAAGTGTAACAACCAGGAAAGCCTGGGAGAGCTGCCTGCAGAAGTGGCCAAGCTACAGGGAATACAGTAGGGGCTATTTACTCAATTAATTATAGGAAACGGTGAGACAGCTATTTAATGAGCATGGTCCCACTGTGACACACATGGACATATGTGTATGTAGCTGATTTGTTTCCTGGCAGCTCCACAGTTAAGATGACTTGCTGTTTACAGCCCTATAAATAGTTGTCATTTATACCCCTATCTTGTATAGCAAGTAGCATACTGCTCTTCACTATTGGCATGGAAATATGAATATATTTTTTTCCAGTTGGGGATATTAATTTCCCTTATCTTTAGGACCTAACTTAAGCCCAAGATGTTCATTGCCTTAATCATCCTAAACATTAAGGTTCTGCGAAAAGTCCTTCTAACGTGAAGCTTTGAATTCACACAGCTGTACTCTTGCTTCATTTATTTTATCCAATTTTATCTTCTCTTTCATTCATTCCTTTATGCAGGGAGCCAGTCCTTCAGTGTACTGGCTAACACTGAACCTATCCTGTTTTCCGATTCTCTCCTTTGAAAGCCTGGTCTCACAGACATTTTCTTTTATTATGAACGTTACCTCCATCCCCTTCTGGAACTGCCTGGTTGGGGCCAGCTATCATGAACACAGGTATGAAGAGAAACCTGTCCGAAGGATTCCAGTCTGAATAGAGGTAATGTAAGCTCTGTTTTTTAGGCTTGTTTTTATTTTTCAACACTTACAGATTCACAGATTCACAGAATTGTAGGGGTTGGAAGGGACCTCCAGAGATCATCGGGTCCAACCCCTCTGCCACAGCAGGTTCCCTAGAGCAGGCTGCACAGGTAGGCGTCTAGACGGGTCTTGAATATCTCCAGAGAAGGAGACTCCACAACCTCCCTGGGCAGCCTGTTCCAGTGCTCCGTCACCCTCACTGTGAAGAAGTTCCTTCGCATGTTGGTGCGGAACTTCCTGTGCTCCATTTTGTGGCCATTGCCCCTTGTCCTGTCCCCACAGACCATTGAAAAGAGGCTGGCCATATCCCTGTGTCCCCCACACTGCAGGTATTTATATACATTGATAAGGTCCCCTCTCAGTCTTCTTTTCTCAAGGCTGAACAGACCCAGGTCCCTCAGCCTTTCCTCATAGGAGAGATGCTCCAGGCCCCGTATCATCTTTGTGGCCCTCCTTCATTGTTTTGATCACACTCCACTTCATTGTTTTGATCACATAGATTTCAAATGGATAGCTATAAAACTTGTAAGAGGCTGAACCTGCCACAATTGTAGCAAAACTTCCCAGATATCCAAAGATTTTTACTCCAGGATTTATTCTCCTGCTTTCCCCTTCCTCCGTGAAAGAAACAAGTAAGCCTAGTTTCAAAACAACCAGTCAAATATGTTTGGATGTGAGTTTCTGCATTGACCTCTTTTATATACAAGAGAAGCAGGAGCCAGCCTCCTACGTGGCTGCTCACAGAGAGCAGGAGAAATCTCTGTGCAGTCTCTTTCAGTTCCCTTCCAGGATGGTGGCACAAAGGATGTTAGGCATCTGCTGCAAATAGATGGAAATTCACTACTGGTATGAAAACACAAATTAAAACCTATTAAACAAAGATTTACAGTTAAGTACATTTTAAAACTTGTGTATACTACACATACACATATAATATTGATATTCTGTAAGATAAAATAAATCTGAGCTAGTCAAAGACTAGCAGAAGCAAACGCCACTGTGAGCCCCTGCTATCACTAAAACAGCTTTCAGTCCTCCTGAAAGCAGGTAAAAGAAGGTGCTCCAAGCAAAGCTTGGAAGGGTTTCCTTGCTAAGAGCATCAAAGTCTGTCTGGCAGCTCATGTACCTATATGTTTAAATCATTTTGCAGAAATGATGAATGGAGATACTAAAAAAAAAATGCTGTTTTAAGAAACTAGCATAATCATGAACATTTATTTGCATTCTGGTACCACAGTTGAATAGCCTCTCTATAAATTTCAGTTTGGCTTTCCCTTTTAAAACCTCACAGTGCCTGTAAACCTCATCTGTGATATTTTGTAAGGTAAACAAATCAACACAGTGGATCAAAAGCCCAGGGCAGATCCTAAATTGACAGAAAGATTCTGTTTATAGAGTGGTTGGGTCATGAAATTACTAGGTTATTCACATCATTCCCTGTACATTTAGAGATGAGGGCAGCTTCTCCTTCTTTGACATACAGAAATAAACATGTATTTTCATTTACTTACTCAGGTACGAACCAATTGATACATCACAGCTTTCAGAGAACAAGTTCATAATTGAGTTGATAGTGAAGATTCACTTGCTTTGAATATGTCTACCTGATTGGTACTACAATCATATTTGTGTATCCTTGCTAGGAGTACATTAAGAAGTTTGCCTTACTGAAAAAAATATCTTGGTAGCCTTCAGGTACTGGAGGCTGGTGAAAAAGAAAGTGAAAATTCCCTACAGCGGGAAAAGGGGATAGCAATGTCAAAGCAAGGATTTAGATAAGAAAATAAGTTCTGGAGAAAAGGATCATCAAAAGGTTTTAAGTTGATACCTTCAAATATTCAATTATTTTTACTATATGCACAAAAATCTTCTCCACTGAATATCATGTGTCAGTACTGAGAGAGAACAAAATTATCATTCAACTGAAAATGCTTAATAACTGATAGCTGCCTGGGGGCTGTCTTTTTTTTTTTTTTTAATAAATAAATATAACAAAGCCAACTTGCATCATCTAAACAAAATATAACATCTCTGAGTTCTAAATAAAATTTCTACTTAGAGACCATGGAACATAAATAAGGTTTGGACATTCCTTAGGTGGTCAAAAAGGGTCCTTTTCAATGTACTAAATTTAGCTAATAAGATTTTCTTAAAAAACAAAATGAAAAAAAAAAAAAACCAAACAAACAAAAAACCACTCTTACGCTGCCTTGTCACTTTAGATTATTAGCAACACACATTGTGTCCAAGCGCAGTGCAGCTTGATGTCCTGCACTAAGTGGCTGGATGGCTGCTGGAAAGACTTGAACAAAGCTTTTGGGTAGAGCGATCATGAGAAATTGCTCTGACAGCAGAGTGAAGTTGGGAGGAGTGTTTATTACATTTTTGTTTCACCATGCTAACCAGTTTATTTTTATTATGCCCCAAAGGTCTTCTTTTTGCTACCAACTTGTGATTTAAGCAGAGAAGGGAAAACATGTAAATGTCTTGACTGTCCTTAGAAGTAACCCATAAAGCCACTGTGGTTCTGAAATGCAATTCATGTTCTTTCATTCTCTCTTTGGATTGATCTACACTGAAACGTTAACCTCTATGAATAAAGTCCTCTCTGGAACATGATCCAGTGTCTATGGAGTCGTGTCCCCTGACTGTTGGTGCCACTATGCAGTGACCTTCTTTCCAAGTCAATGGTCTGAATAATGGGAGAAATCAGTTGTCTTCCCTGGGGAGTTACAGGAGAACACTACTGGAAAAAAAGCTGTTAGAATAAGGTAGGCTGCATTGTCACTGTGAAACGACAAAGATCCTAGGACAGCAAGAATTGAATACTGGAATCTGATCAAAATCTTCATGTTAGGAAGACCGAAATAGGGAACAGGAAGGGTAGCTGAAAAAGAAAAAAACAAGATCACAGCCTGGGTTACCTGATGGGTCTATACCACCAGGAAATTATGAGTCCTTCTTCCCTCAGTACTGAGTATGATTGGAAGAGAGCATCTCCTTCACCCATCCACATGGAGTGAAAGGAAGTCTAGCAAAAACCTGCACTCTAAGCCATACACAGCACACACATGAGGAACATCGAATCCCTTGCAAGGACGTGTGAACCTCAATAAATCAATAACCCTTGAGCAGCCTAGCCCCGCTCAAGGACCCCATCAAGGTATGTCCACACATTACAGCAGAATCATTTTTCTTCTCTTCCCATACTTCTGTAATCTAAGATGACAGTGCAAATGGCCTTTGAGTGGTCTAAGGCATAAGCATTCATGAAAAAAAAAAAAAAAAGGGTAGGTACTATGCCTGGGTTATCCTTCTTTATAATTGCAGGAGCCAAGAACAGCAAAATAGATTTTTCTTGATTGGAGATTAAATTAAACTGCATTCAACCATTAATAATTGAGGAAGGATTATACAGGGATAAACAAATATTTTTGCCTGCATGACCTACCTTTCAATAAAAAGTAACAGTTGAAAAGTAATTCTGTTCACTAGATGTAGACTTCAGATGTCTGGAGAGTTTTAGATGACCCTTGGATGTATTAAATGGGACCTTGCCCCTTTCTCTGCTGAAAGTTGATATTCTACCAAGTGCTGGTGATTTTTGGAACACTCACAGTATTCATGAAAAAGAAACTGTTCTTTCAGGGTTTCTCTGCTTCATTTTTCCTCTGGCAATTGAACAGCTGTTCTGTGGGTGAAGTATTCTGGTAAATGCTTGTGAGCATGAGATTTAGTGAAGCACAAGAGAAAGCTGAAGTAGAACATGCTTTTATGGGGGGTGGGTAGGACTGAGGGGGATACGGGACTGGAAGGAAATGATTATACTATCAAGTCATATAATCTGTTTCATCAAGTTAGTGGGACTTTTTACTCCCCCTGTCCCAAATTCAAACTCCTTACTCCACTTATCATAAAATGTTTCTGGTTTACAACCTCCATGCCTTTACGACCACTTAATATCCAGTAGTCCATATTCTAACACTGTCCTTTCATTTAAGTAGTTTTTGCACTCCTTGTTCTTCATGCCCCTCTTCTATTAATGTATATAAATCAGTTTTCCCATTTCTTGCTTTCTTTTTTTTTTTTTTTAGTTAAACTAAATGAGCCAAGTGTTGTAATACCTTGTAGAAGTAAATTCTACATCTCCTTGATTTTCCTAGTCTCTCCTCTTTTTCTAGTTTGATCTTTTTTGGATGTCTGACCATAAGTCTCCGCAGTGCACTGGTGCTTTGTCGGTTCACATTGATCCTGCTTTGTCTCAAATTAAACTATTCTATATTCTAGAGATACAGAGTATCCACTATATCTCTTCTTCTATATCACTTTTCTAGCTACCAGCATTCTTGCGATCAGTAGTTTTTTTCTCTGTTGCTTTCAAATGCTGAGCTCCCAGTTTACCTCAGACATGATATTCTTAGTTCATGAGAGCCTATCATTTAGTGGAATTAAACTTTTTCCCATAACAGTTCATGTTGTTTTCAAAATCATCTTAATATTCCCACATGCTGTTATGACTGTTATTTCTGTTTTAATGAGCATTTGAACTTTGTACAGAAATAATTTCACTTAACTTTACACATCTTGAAGACAGCTAATAAATGGGTTGTCAGCCAGTGGAATATCACAGGCACCTCAAGAGTGTAAATTCACCATATTTTCACATAAGGATCTGAGACAGCTGAAAGAAATAAACTTTTATATTTATTGTAGAGAGAGCAGAGATGATGATGAGTTTAGACATAATACCTAGTTTTTAGATGCCTGGACTTGCAGAGATGAACCCACCATTCATTTCAGTAAGGAAAAATAGGGACAAAAAATTGCAGAGACTCATCTGAGTTTGAAAGCATTCATTGTAAGAATTATAAAATAATTTATGTTAGAAGGGACCTCTAGAGTAACCCCCACACCCCAGACTCAGTCTAATGGAGCGTTTTATTCTTGCATATATTTTTTCCTGCAGAGATCTATGAGCTCAGTTATTGCTGATGAGATTTCTACCCAGCAAAACATTCAACTTTCAATGTTCAATAAATTCACTAAAGTTGATTTCAGATAACATCATGGAAAATATGTAATTCCTGCTGTGTTGGTTTGCTATATAAATCAAACTGCTAAGGAACAGAAACAATACTCCATGCAAACAAATCTCATCAAAAAGGGGAAACTGACAAATATCTGCTATGAACTATTTGCAAAGCATCTGCAAACCAAAAATTATTCACTGAAGACATTTGTGAATAATTTCAGATAATGAATAAATACTCACAGAGCACCAGTGGGAACAGCAAAATTCATCAAATGAAATTATTTGTTGCAAATCACTCATACAATTCCTGTGTTTATCTAAAATTTCAAAAGCAGTTGCTCTACTGTACATTATTCAAGAAGCTTTAAATGGCTGTTGATTCTGTTCTAGTTGAGGTTTTCTTAAATTTGAAATGTTTCTTGGAAAATTCTATGCAAAATGATGCTATATTGAATTAAATTTCTGTTCTAAATATCTCCTTTAGTCTCCATTATTGTCCAGAGTTAACATGATACCCAGATGTTTTAGGAATTTTGTGGCTTTATTTTGATATACTCAAAGGCATGAAAAGCTGAATGTTGAGGTTGAAATGAAAGGCAGGGAACTCCTTGTGGTGATCAAACAATGGGAACAACAAGGCCTAGATTCTTCATGTGTAAACTAATGTACTTAACCAAGAGTATTTTCTCCTTGTCCTTCTCTCATCAGTGAGGAGAGGGAGAGAGACCACTAGAGGTTCAATCAGGTATAGTTGTCTGCTGTGCACTGCTCTTTACCTTGTTTCACTAAATATAGACAAGAGTGTCAGATAACTAGTCTGTTAACCAAAACTGGGTATGCCTATGGAGACATGAAGCTCATGGAGGGTTTGGAGCAAGGCAGACTACTCAGGGTTTCCTAATCAGCAAAGCTATTTTGTCATTACAGAATCTTCTAAGGGTCTGTGCAGATGGAGGCTGGAAGGGATCAGAAGACAGTACTTCTTCCATTTAAGATGATGTCTGAGACATGGTACCAAAGGTCTTCTATTTTGGCTGGGACTAGAAACTTGGCCACAACACTAGACAAACTATACCAGCCATACAGAGTATTGACTATGGAGCTTACATCAAAGCAAGCCTGAAGACTTTTTGCATGGCCTACTTACATAAATTATTATTTTATTTTATTTTATCTTATTTTATTTTATTTTATTTTTTAATTTCCAAGAACACAGGTGCCACATAAAGCTTTGGCATATGGCCTCAGCAGCAGTGCCAAAAGCATTTTGCTAGTTCTCCACAATAGACGTGAGTTTTTCCCTACCAGGAATTTGAAACATTTTCATTACTGTTACTATCAATGCTGCACCAGGGCTAAAGATCTTCCTGGAAAATGGCAAAGACCATAATCACATATCTTATTTGAAGACAAGGCTAAAAAGCCCTACCTTGTATCAGAAGGATGTCAAAGGATGCAAATTTGATTAAAAATTACTGTAGTTTCTTTAGTTTTGATGAAAGTAAGTCAATATACATAGAGTTTGCCTCTATTTCTTTTTAGAGTGCTGGGGTTAAATGAGGAAACCCACAGAGACTCAAGTTATGGAAAGCTTTCTTTGGAAGCAGTTTGAACACAACCTTTGATTCAGTGAAGGTGAGTTGAGAGTGTGTGTCAAGAAAGGTATTTGTACACCACTATTTTCGTCAAACTATTCTTGCTGTATTTTCATTCCTAATTTGTGCATTTTCACAGTGAAGTCTGCAAGCAAAATAACTGCTTACAGTGTACTTTATATTAAAAAATAAGGTGGAAAAGAAGAAAGAAAGGATAGCTCAAGAAGAGGAAACAGGGACCGGGAAAACATACAGGGGAAAAAAGGAAAGTAAGAAAATGAAAAAGGTAAAAAATAATGATACAATCAAATAAAAACATCTAGCAGAGGTGATGTTGAAAAAGGACAGAAGATCAAAGGAGAAAACAGTGTTTGAAAGTGACATCATGAGGAGGAAGAATACTGGCAGCGTGTAGTTCAGTCATTAGCGCAAAAGTGTTCCTTGCTTGACTACAGGTCCTTTGACAGGTTATTCCTGCATGTTTGCAGCCACAAAGATGTTTTAGGTTAGGCTGAAAACTTTGTTCTTGAATAAATAGATGGACAACTTTTATCCGTACATGTGTTTGTGTGGGTATACAAGTACAGGGACCCACACATGTACATAAATTCTGATGTGTGCCAATTTCCTAATTAAGTTTCAGCCATTTTAATGACTTTGTTGTAGCTGTTACAAAAGTCAATAGAACAACTGGAGTGTTTGTTTTTTTTTCTGATTGATTGTTATTGACAAAAACCTGTACAAGAAGAGTTATACTTATTTTTGAAATTTCCAATGAAAATTGTATCTATTTTCTGATTAAGGGTTAAACATTTTTGGAGGGAAAACTAAATAATTTTAAAAAGTATGATTTAGGCAACTACTGAAATGCAACCAGCTACGTGTTGTGGAACCATAGGAAATGAACAAATGAAACACAGATTTTTCATAAAACAGTTTATAAGATACTCCAATGTGAAAAAGTGGTAGCAATCTTATTTTTCTAATATGCTTCAGACACTTTTTCCTATATGATACCTTCCATTCAGAATCTCAGTTAGTCACATTTAACTCTCCAGTATTCTGGGAATTGTAATTCTTGAGAAGGTTCAGCTTTGGATTAACAGTATCATTCATCACTATACTATATGTGCTTGATGGTAGGAAGGCTCTGCAGAGAGATCTGGATAGGCTAGATTGATGGGCCAAGTCCAATCACAAGACATTCAACAAGGTTAAAAGCCAGGTGTTGCACTTGGGTCATAACAACCGCATGTGGTACAGGCTTGGGGAAGAGTGACTGAAAAGTTGCCTGACAGAAAAGAACCTGGGGGTATTGGTCGACAGCCAGCTGAACGTGAACTATCAGTGTTCACAGGAGGCCAAGAAGGCCAACATATCCTAGTCCATATCAGAAAGAGTGTGGCCAGCAGCACTAGGGAAGTAATTTTCCTCTTATACATGGCACTGGTGAGATCACACCTTGAATATTGTGCTCAGTTTTCAGCCCCTCAGTACAAGAAGGATATTGAGTTGCTCAAGAGTGTGGAGAGAAGAGCAACAAAGCTGGTAAAGGGACTAGAAAACAAGACATGAGAGGAGCGCTGAGGGATTTGGGGTTATTTATTCTGGAAAAGAGGAGGTGGAGAGGAGACCTCATCACTCTCTACAACTACCTTAAAGGAGGTTGTAGGGAGAAGGGTGTAGGTCTCTTTTCTCAGCTGACAAGTGACAGGATGCAAGGAAATGATCTCAAGTTGTGCCAGGGGAGGTTTAGACTGGACATTAGGAAGAATTTCTTCACAGAGAGGGTGGCTAAACATTGGAATGGGCTGCCCAGGGAAGTGGTGGAGTCTCCATCCCTAGAGGTATTTAAGAGGTGTGTGGACACAGCACTAAGGGACATGGTTTAGTGATGAGACTCATTAGGTCAATTTGGTGGTTGGACTTGGTGATCTTGAAGGTCTTATCCAACCCAGATGATTCTATGATTCTGACTATATTATAGCATTTAGAGCCTAACTGGACAGACTGTTGGTAACGATGAATATTAAGATTTGTTTTTTAAGTAACGAAGATCCTTTACACAATAGCTATGTAGCTTCAATTACTTCATGGCTTGGCCACAGATGCTAAGAAATAAGGATGATTAAGGGTACTGACTCATTGCTTCAAATGAGCAGTCAGTACTCTTAGTTCTGGCAGTTGTATGCCTAGACTCAATTCTTGGAAGACCATTAGATTGTTTCTGAGTGACAGGAAAGCTAGAGACATATTTACTGTCCTTACTTGAAAAATAGACATTGGAAAAATCAATACAGCTTTGAAGAAAATAAAGCTAGGACATATGTAACTGAAATTTGAAATATGCATCTTAATGCAAGACCAGATCTGCAGTGATGGGTATTTAACTCCCTCCAAAGTAGTCTATATGCATTGAAGTATTTCATGGAAAAGTTATACTAAAGTACAATGATTAAATTGATGTTTTTGTATCATGGCATCCTTACAGCTCAGCTTCCTTCCTATCACATGCCATTCCTCACTGGCACGTTGCGCAGCCTAACACTGTGTGACCTACTCCCTTCTGCTTTTAGCCTTGCTGGAACTCAAATTGACATATTCCTCGCAAACAAGAGTGGCTGTGAGTTGTTTTATTTTTTCCAATAAACAGCTCTTGGCTGACAACTATCTTACAGCTAGATGAGATATTTAATACTAAAATCATGTTTCATAATGAAATTCTGTATCAGCCTTAGTTTCCCTGCAGTCTCAACTGTAATAGTGTTTTCACATCAGTTATGTGATTGGTTTCTTTCCTCCCACACCCCCTAAACAATGTGCAATTCTTGTAATATTATTTTTTCTATTACTTTGATTCCCTCAAGGTTCCAAAACTACTTCCACATTTACTGTTTTAGTATCTTCATCTTCTTCCTTTGTAGCCTTGGAAGCGTATTTCAAAATCTCATTCCTGTGCTGTCTTGGTTTGACACCAGCGAAGGTCCACACACACAGGGTAAATGAAAGTCTATTATTACTATTATTATTATTACTATTACCATTACTACTTCAGTGGCTTTTTAAACTTACATGCTTTTTTCACAGCAGCTACTGTATTAAGCATGCAAAGAAAGGTCCAGAAGCAGTGCCAAAATGGTTTTCCATCTTTGCTTAACCTCCTTCTCCTTTCCCTCCACTATCTCAAAATATTGCTGCTTTGACTGTTACCTGGAAGCATGGGCAATGCCTCCTACACTTCTCTAATTTCCTCACTCATCTGTAGCACAGAGTCCAAAGAAAAAAAGTCCATCAGAGCTGATTAGGTGGTGAGTCACTGCAGGTTTTCCCCACAGTATTAGCACAATTCACCACAGTGTTAGTGCAGTTCACAATTCACAACTCACCACTTGTAAGACATGCCTGAGCATCTCTCCCGAGACATCTCCCAACAGGACAGTGCCTGTCTGAAATACTACAGTAAAACAAAGAAGTCTGGAGATACTTTTATTAATGTTTCCCACTTACTAAGAGCATTAGTATACATCATAGCAATTCCACTAAGAATTTACATCTTTACCAATAAGTGGAATAATGTTTCCTGCAGGTAAAGTGATAATTTCTGCCAGTGATTGCAGCTCTTTCTTTTTTTTTTTTTCACAATTCAACTGTCTTCTGTCTTTCTCCTCAGTGGGTGATATGGAAAGCCTTTGGGGATCTCATCTACAACATTCCTCACCTGTGGTTTCAGTATTCAGCATGTATTTCCATAATCAGATTTGATACCATTTATTGTGGTAGTCCTCAATTCCCTGCCATTCACTTAAATCCCTGTCTTCTTTCGCCTTTTATTGCATCAGACTTGTCTTATTTCTCCTTTTTACTGACAGTTTCAGGATGCCAGGGACAGCTTGACACACACTAGAGTAGTGTGTGAAAAGGTTCATTATTTTGGCATTTCTGTCATAATAAGCTTTTGTCTTCTTTTTCCAACCACCTATTTTCTTGGGAGACCAGTGCTTTTAACATCTTTATTGTTTTCACTTTACAGAGTGCACTTTAGTGCCCTCCTTCTCTAAAGCAGTAGCCACATAACTCACTTCACTTTACTGATGCTGCTAATGATAGTGTTAGGCTGCAAGCAAATATTTTCCCATATTCTCTCTTTGGATTGTAGTCTGCTTATGCCTCAGCGACAATTTTGAATTATCTAGGTAATTCTTCTGCATGTAGACTGTTACACAGCCTTAAGCACTACTGTTTTTATTATTCTGCATTACTGCCTAGAAAGGAGGTTGCATTATACCTGCTAAACTCCTAACCTTAAAGGCATTTGTGAGCTGCTTACAGTGTTTCTCTGTTACTTGTATGGTGCTTGGTTTGCTTCTGAGTTCATCAAGTGTGTCTTCTGCCATTGCATTGATCAGCCCTCCTGGCTTTATGAGATACAACCCAAAACCTTAGGGCTGAGACCCACAAGGCACATAACATATTTCTTGGAGAGCTAACGGGAAGGGGATAGCCCAAACTAATTCACAGGTGGGACAGAACAAGACCTTTCCAGGATTCCCACCAGACTGATCTGAATATGCAGCAAAATCTGAAGGTGATGCAGTTATATCAGCCTCACTATTTCCTGAGGTTTTACTTCATTTGGTACCTGCATTGTTGAGCAGTGCCTACCCTCATACCAGCTGTGTCCCACAGAGATCACGGCATAGCTGGAATATGGAGAATGTACTTGAACTGCCCTCAAGCTGCATGTGGTTCAAGGGCAGCAAGTTGCCCGTCCCTCCTTCAGCATATTATCCCACCTGTAAGAACACAGGGCTGTGTAACAGCAGTTATCCTCTCATTTGTAGGCCCTGGATTTATCTCACTGAATGCAATCTGTGTCTTAGGTTCTCTTACTTAAGTCAGCTACCCGGGCTGCCTCAGATCTTGCACAGCTCAGCTCCATTAACTCTTTCCACCTGGCCTTGTTCTCTCCAATGCTTATGCTTGTAAAGCCTGACAGTGGCATATCTCTTGATTATCTTTCGCGAAGGTCATATTTTGCTTTTACTTCAGCTGCCATACGTTTTCTTAACTGAGACTGTTCACAGGATAAGAGATCCACGTAGAGTTGGCCTGTCATATTTCCATCAGGGTTTTACTAGGCTTGTGCTGTAAAATTGATCTATGCACATTCAGAGTCTCTGATATCTGCAGCTTGGCTGGGTCTGTTTGCCCACATGAGCTGCCAGATGCCTGGAAATCCCAGAAAACCAGCCAAAATACTCACGTTTCTAGGGAGAACAAGAAGACATGTACAGATCATGCTGGACATATGGTAGCCCTACGTGGGGTTGGATACACAGGTTTGCTATTAATAAGGCATTAGTAACAAGACTGATGTCTTCTCACACACTCTGGTCAACCCAAACACCTACAGACAGAAACAGTTCCTACATCTACTCTCTGTTTTTTAAAGGGATTGCGTGCTTGTTGCAGGAATATGATGGATTCCTTGTATCTTTCATATTTTAACCATCATATGTTTCGCCTTTTCCTTCTACTGAGCTCTGTTGTCATTTGCCACTGGATTTCTTTACATCAATTGCCCTGATTGTTCATATTGCCTATATTTTTGCTTATATCCTTTTCTAAAACAAGCAACCTGGCTCAGTAAACAGGGAATCTTAAGTACAGAGATTTACTTAAAGCAAAGACTCCATTGATGCCCACCTTTAAAACTCATGCCAGTCACAGAATTACAGCTGCTTGTATGAAATTTAATTGAAGTTCCCAAACAACACTGAAGAAGTGAAAGAGGGGGTTCCTCCAGCAGTCTTTGGGAGGATGAGGACAGATATCTCAGAATGGGCTCCCCTGGATTCAGCTCTCCTTGCTTGCAGTTGCTCTGGCCAACAGGAAAATTAAAGCACTGTCTTTTTCCTTTCAGATTCACATGTTGTTACATGTACTGTCCTCAGTGCATCTATGTCAGAGTTTCCATGGTTACTTTGAGTACAGTTTATTTTCTAATGGAAACACATATTTCAGTACAGAGTATACAGGGGGAAATACAATATGCTTTGAGGTAAACAAGTGCTGCTGAGAAATTTCACCTCCAGTGCATTCATGGCCATGCCAAGGTCCTACCCCTTAGTAGGTGTCAGCCAGCTTTAGAATTGCTAGATAAGGTCACAACCTCTTTCTTTCCCTCACCTATCAGTCACATTATAATGTTGTAAGGTTCTCCTGCACTTTAACACAGGGATACACACAGTGTCTTCTTCTTCTTATAAAGGGGAGAGAAAGAAAACAATGAAAACATAGAGCAGGTTTGGGGAGAAGAAAGGAAAGGTCATGGTGTCCTCAAAGAAACAACACAATCTGGTTCCCAGAGTTCTGCAAAACTAGTTGTCAATGTTCTGCACCGTTTTGAGGAATACTTTTTATTTCCACAGAAAAATGATGTAAAAAATAATAATGTAGGTTGTAAAGTGAAGCTTTTAGTAGTTTGAAAATGGCAACACTAGTTTCTTGTACATTCCTAATTGCAGCTCTCTTGCATGGTTTTAGGAACCTTTTTATTTTTTTATATTGTCACCTTCTGTTTCTCAAATTATATAGTATATAAAATAAGAGTTAGGCTACTTTTATATCACCTCAAAGACGAGTGTGAACTTTATACATATCTCAAAAAAAAAAAAATCTGGATTACAAAGGCTAAAGAAAAGTTTTTTTGGGTGCTTAACAATGAGGTGTTATTTTTGCATTTAACTGCTTTAAAGAATGTGTGCCATTTTTTTTCTGATTAGATATGTAGAGCACAACTCAACCAAGCAATGTGCACATTTAATTGTGGATGTTATTTGTAGCTTTAGCAATGCTGATGCCACCAATGGAGCAGAAAGCAGAAAAGGTGAAGGACTTGCAGGCATTTTGTGACTGGCCACAGGGCAAAGAAATGGTCCTGAGACAGCAGACTCAGAAAGGACAATCAGAGACGACCCCNAAAAAAAAGGAAATTCAAGGAATGATATCTGTCTAAATATGGCTTTCCTTTTTTTCATAACTAAAAAAATACATCCATCTGTAGCCCAGATACCTAATGGCTTTCTTCTCACCCTTTTCCCCATAATTAGATTTTTTTTTT
>VXAA01000084.1:92302-132601 GCA_013399115.1 Anseranas semipalmata | reverse complement strand
CAGCTTTCAGAAGGAGTTACACTACTTTCTTCCCCTTTCTCAAAAACTTCTGCTGTGCTGCCCCACACGATGATGTCATCAATGTATTGCAGGTGTTCAGGGGCTTCCCCCTGTTCCAGTGCAGTCTGGATCAGTCCATGGCAAATGGTGGGGCTGTGCTTCCACCCCTGGGGCAGCCGATTCCAGGTGTACTGGATGCCCCTCCAAGTGAAAGCAAACTGTGGCCTGCACTCAGCTGCCAAAGAGATCGAGAAAAATGCATTAGCGATATCAATTGTGGCATACCACTTGGCTGCCTTTGACTCCAGTTCGTATTGAAGTTCTAGCATGTCCGGCACGGCAGCACTCAGCAGTGGTGTGACTTCATTCAGGCCACGATAGTCCACTGTGAGTCTCCACTCTCCATTAGACTTTCGCACTGGCCATATGGGGCTATTAAAGGGTGAGTGCATCTTGCTGATTACTCCTTGGCTCTCCAGTTGACAAATCAGCTTATGGATGGGAATCAGGGAGTCTCAGTTGGTGCGATATTGCCGTCGGTGCACCGTTGTGGTAGCAATTGGCACCTGCTGTTCTTTGACTCTCAGCAACTCCACAACAGAAGGGCCTTCTGAGAGGCCGGGCAAGGTAGACAGCTGCTTAATGTCCTCTGTCTCCAAGGCAGCTATGCCGAAAGCCCACCGGTACCCTTTTGGACCTTTGAAGTACCCTCTCCTGAGGTAGTCTATGCCAAGGATGCACGGAGCCTCCGGGCCAGTCACAATGGGGTGCTTTTGCCACTCATTCCCAGTTAGGCTCACTTCGGCCTCCAGTACAGTTAACTGTTGGGATCCCCCTGTCACTCCAGAAATGCAAATGGATTCTGCCCTTTTATAGCTCAATGGCATTAGGGTACACTGTGCACCAGTGTCCACTAGAGCCTTATACTTCTGTGGGTCTGATGTGCCAGGCCACCAAATCCACACAGTCCAATAAACCCGATTGTCCCTTTCCTCCATCTGGCTGGAGGCAGGGCCCCTCTCGTCCTGGTCATAGTATTCATTACTCTGTAATGATCAGTCACATCTCCCAGGGCTAACTCCTCCACCCATCTAGAAAAAACAAAAGCATCGCTGTGTATTCTGCATTTCAGAGTTTTAGGCTATAGGGAAATACTGTGAATGGGAGTAATATAAGCAAGAAAAATCATTTCAATATCTTGGTATACTTAAGATATCTATCAGATTTTCAAAGACAATTTGAAATGTGTTCTCAATCATTCAACACCTTAAGTGCATGTTATTTTATTTATTTATTAGCCTACAAATACATGTATGCTTTCATGGCAATTAATCCATGTGGACCAAAGCAGAGGTGAAAAGTTTTCCAGCTGTCCCTGTCCCTTTCAGGTTTACACTGCCTGCAGATAGCAACATTCATGGGCAGCACACTGCTTCTAGAAACCCTGAAGTAGACCTATTGTCTCCTATAAGCTGTTTTGTATTATTCAAACCATGGGATATATATTCTTAACATGGTCAACCCACAAGCTATTCAACATGAACACATTTTTCAGATGGATATAATGAGGTACAGATATCTGGTATATTGAACAACAAAAACAGAATTTAATCCTTTTTTCCTAATTTTTTACTAAATGGCAAGAACTGAAAAAAATACTTAACTCACAACTATAGCTGGCCTCTTAACAAGTTAAGTAGCCTTTTTATTTTTAATGAATAGATGTAGGAAGGCTACAATATTCATGTCCTACAAAAACATTCATGATTTCAAAGCACTTCCTGTTCTGTACTGCAAGCAAAGAACCATCACTGCCAAACGGTTTGCAAACAAATCTGTGTCAAACTCACTTTTCATTAAAAACAAACTAAAGTAGAAAAAAAGTCATAGGTGAAGTAACCAATTCTGAAAGTCTATTAAAAATTAATATTTAACTTTAGAGGTATTGTTCAGCTGCAGACATATGGATTGTGCACAAAGAGAAGGTACCGAAATTCACATTCCACGTCTATCAGATTGGATGTACTTCTAAAAGGCATTGAAAATTTGTCTTGTGGTGATGAAACTGAGAGCCACCACAACCAGTCACCCAGACGGAAACTAACAAGAAGATACTATTTTTACATTGGCTGCCTACTTCCACACTTGTCTTTCTAAGCTACATCTTTAGCTTTAGCTGTCTATGGTCACATGATACATTTGCTCTATTCAAACTTCTGTTATTTGAAGAGGTTGGCCACTTGTTAGAAATTCATATAATTCATATAGCTAATTAAAAAAAGCTTAATCTGAACTGTACATAAAAATATCACTAATCTGGACACCAAAAAATTAAATTGCCTCAAAGCATACAAGCTTTATAATAATAATAATAATAGATAAATAAATAAATAAATAAATAAATCCAAAGATCTATGTTTGTGTCTGCTTTAAAAAGCACTCAGATTCTTCTTTGGAAATTGTGATGATAACAAATAGTATTCATTTCTTAGGGGCAGATAGGACTGTGTGGAGTTGTCTACAGCTCAGAAAGGCAATTTCTTGGCTGGAAAGCTATGACAATTCCTGCAAGGAAATAAGTTCACTAGAATGGTTGCCTTGCTTGGTCATTTTGAGTTTTCTGTATTTTAGAACATTTCTTGTCCAATTATTTCACTGAAGTAAAACTTATTTTCTGAGGATGAAAAACCTTCTGATCATTCTGAGTGTGAGGTAATATAATGAGATTAAACCTCTTCTGTTTATGAACTCAGTTTGTTTTAGACAAAAATGACTGGAATGTTCCTGGAAGATATTACAACCATAGTACAGGATTAAATAGGGAAAAAATAATTTATTACTATGCAAATAAAAATATTACTACTCTGAAATTAAAGGAAACCAAAAAGACAGAGTTCTTTTCTTGAAGTCCACATTATTTCTCTGAATTCACCCCACAGTTCAGAAAGATCTGTCATCTTTTGCTTGCCTCATTACAATTTACTTTCCTGCTGATTTTCTGAGCCCTTTTTTTTTTTTTTTTTTCCCCTGTTTTGTCCACACTTCATTCTGTTATTTTGGCACAGACAGGTGACCCTGGGGACAAGATTCCCCCTGTAGCAGCAGTATATAGTAGACTTCAATAAAACTAAATATGTTCAGCCTGAACCCGAAGTCTTGAAACAATAATATACACAGTCACTGTCCAGGTGAAAGTTAGTATTGAGGTCTCTGAAGCTCCTGAGTAATTGTGAGCAGAGCAAAACTTAAATAATGCAATGCAAGCATGGTTTTTTTTCATTCTTTTAATGTATAGACCTACCTATTCAGATATATCACTACAGAAATTATTACCCTTTCAAGAATAAATATATGGCAAGATCTTTTACAAAAAGGAAATTCTTTATACATGTTTGAAACTTCTAATAAACTTAAATATAATTTCTCAGTTAAAATCAGATTAGTTTTCATTCACACAGACATCATTTAAAATCACTTATACCATGAATTTCACAGCAGCCCCGTAAGAATATTCTGCCTCACTGTGTGAACAAGCCTGGTTATACCCTGAATCAAGCAGTTCAAACTGAGGTCAGATACATATAAGGATAATAAAGATATGTGCATGAAGCATATAATCATAAATGAGCTGCTTAATGTGACTGAGTTATCACAATGACTGATCGAAGATCAGCTTTTATCTTCTGAAATGTTCCCACAAATCTTCCATTTAGAGACAAAAATTCTGCCTCTTCTTTCAGTTTATGCCTTTCTCATTGTCTTCTCTTTAACACATATTATAAAACCACCAAACTTATTAATGTGGGCATACAAATGAAAATTGTCTTTATTTCTCATACCTAATCCTTTCTACTGATTTTTTTTTTCAAACTGAGGTTATATTTTCTTGCATTTTTTCCTAAAAAAACTATGTAATGCAGTACAGTAAATTTACTTTACAACACAGGAAGCCCAGCACTTCCTGTGAGAAACTGCAGTAGCAGATAAGGTGGTAACTAATAAAGTTAATAAATAATAAACATTTAATGTTTATTAATATGTCATTATTATGCAAATAAAGGTGCCATTTTTATGCAAAAGTTTCAATGATTTATGTTGGGAAAGGAAGAAGCATTGAAAAAATGAAGGCTTAGGAGATGACAGGAATAATATTTCCAGGAAGCTCTTTACAATGTTTTAAGCTTGTGATTCCCCTGTGATGAACGACAGGTTGAATACTGAAGGAGAACAGATACAGCCAGATGTTGGAGTTTTCATTATCTAGTCATCTCTAATTGAATATGATGTGACATTTGCACTACCCCTATGACTTCAGAGAAGATGTATATATTGCTCCTTTTATCTGGTAATTTTCTTGAGCACACAGTGGCATTTCCCAGCAGTCTCCAAGGAAAAGGTTCTAATAATCAAAATGCTCTCATCACAGATGCTAATGCAGTCTTGAAATACAAAAGAACCAAACAGTATATGTAGTTAAAACCACTGACTGAAATATCAGCCTAACATCATGACAGTATCAGTTTCTTTGTGTGGAAGATTTAGAGTTCATATTTTGATCTAACAAAGAAGAAAGAAAGGAAGGAAGCAAGGCTTTGATCCTAAAAGATATTTTTATATGGATGGAATTCCCACCCCTCACCCCACAAAATAAATAAATAAATAAATAATAAATAAATAAGAAGAGATCTAAAATATAAAAATACAAAGAAAAATACTGAAGGGCAAAGAATATCCAAAATAAATTATTTTCTCTCTTCCATGAAGTCGCCATGCATTACAACATTTTTTCTGTACTAACAACTAAAGCAATATTATTGAAATGACATTTTCTGTGTGGCTCTATGCAAAGGATGTTATGCTGAAGCATGGTCTGTCTGCATGGTCTGTTCAGTTTGTTCCTCCCTTTCCACCTAAAAGATATCCGATCATCTGAAAAAAAAAAAAAAAAAAAGAGAAATGCTGAACTTGATGGTTGTTGCTGCTGTTGTCTTAAATAAGCATGTGATATAAGTGTGTTTAATTAAAATAAATGATCTTGTTAGCAGAAGAATGAGGCCACATATCCAGGAGCACTTTCACCAGGAGATTCTCCAATGTTTAAGCTTACTGGTGAAGCCCACCAGCATTTCACTCAGCAGAAATTTTGTCTGTTTTGCCATGTTTACATTACTGGCTCACATGAGGCCTTTAGGCCAAAATAGCCACCTCTGCTCATACCAGAGTGCCGCAGGATTCTTGTGAATTCAGAGGAGGTGGATTCTTTTGAATAACTATTTTTATACTTCTTGAGGAGGACCTGCATACCTGTTGCTTATCACATGTTACAGGGCACTCTTATAAACCATGTCAACGGGATCTGGCATTTTGTTTAGCCTCTAACTATTCTTCCTGCCCTTGTAGTGGCAACTAGCAGACGAAATAAGCTGAGGACAAAGAAGACCACTGCAATTGGCATGTTTTAATATTCAAGTACTGTGCTCCTGGTTTGAATTCAGTTTCTTCTACAATTTTATCTACACAGAGCTTTCCCTAAAACACCTTGTTTCTCTGGGGGTAGGGCCTGTCTTGGTTGTTCCCACCATGTGAGAACGGGATTAAACAAATCCAGTTGACCTCAGTTAAGCTGTTTGTGCTGCTGATTCTGATACTGCTTCTATTCCAAGACAAATGAAAAGCTTTTGGATCTTGTTTTCTACTACTTTTTAAGTTTGGCAGCCTGTATTAATGATTTTTTTTTTGAGGGATCTATATGGACCATGACCCTTACTGTAACAACTTTTGGGTAGTTTGAATCCATGAGAGTATTTTTTGCTCCTACATCTGGGTGTTTAGATGCCTTCGTTTAGAAGAGTCATCAGTGAATCTGTGTGCTGTATAAATCTTGTATAAGGCCTGTGGAACAAACAGAAACATATGCAGTATTCTTAACAACTAGGCTACCTGAATAGATTACGTATTCATGAAGCAAAACAGAGAGTTATATAAATCATAAGGTTTACATGAACAAATAAGAAAAGCTAGACTCACACATCTCACATCAAGCAAGCATCCTGCAACACACATTATAAAAATTTCTCTGCATATCATCATTGATCCCCTTCTCACACTATTCCCTTCACTCTCTTCTCATTTGTCTCTAGATCAACATATAGGGGAAAGAAAAATAAAAAAGTATCATAGAATTGTGTTCTTTGTGACTAAACACACATTTTCTTAGAAATTACTGTACTGTGCTTTCTGGATGACTCCCAGAAAATCTCACTTTAATAATCATGATGTTGTCCAGTTAATCAGGGATACCTACAATCTCTTGTTCAGATGCACTTTCACCCTTGCCAGTTGAATTTTGAGTTTTATTTTTCATTATTATTTCTTTTTCTCAATCTTTTCTCAATCTTTACATTTTTACCCTGAAATTTAACATTACTTTCCATTTTTGACTTGTTATTTTGTATATCCTGTATCAGATTTAGATTTCAAAATAAAGCAACTGGAGTGTATTTTTCTTAATCCATACTTATTGTAGGACACTGGCTTTATGAACTGAATAGTAATACGGATGAATCTCTTCCTGCAGTGCTTTTATTACTTTCTCTTTTTTTTTGAGAGTTAGGGCAGATAGTTCTTGGAAATACTGTAGCTCACAACCTTTGAATACAAATTCTAGATACTCTATGCCTTCTTCCATAATTAAATCTTTCCACTGATAATGCTGACATTTCAGAATAAGATTTCTCAGTCTCTAAGGAGGCCTTGTAAAGGCAATAGGACCTTATGCACCCTGACCACTTCCACCCTTCCAAAAGGCTGACATTTAGAGGCCTGGCAATTAAAGTTTTTACTTATTGCATTGACTTCCTCCTTCAGGATTTGTAGTCAACATTTTAATTCTGTTTCTCTATTTCAAAATCATGTGATTCAAAAGGGTACCTGTTCTCTCTCTGTTCTTTCTGTTCCAGTTCTGTCATGGATCTGTACACCTTTTTCATTTGTTCTTCAAGTCATTTCAGTTATTTAAATCTTCTGAATCTGTCTTTGCTCTGCTAGAAATTTGGACATAATACGATTTCTTGTGGCCCAAAAATTAAGTGAGAAAAATCCTTAATTCCTACCTTTGTGAACAGCACCTTTTTTTTTTTTTTTTTTCTTTTAGTACTTCGATTTGAATGCACATTAACTTTTTGATCCTCTCAGGCAGCCATTTTAGATCTACTCCAGTAAACCAGTTTTTTTTTGCCTTTCAGCTGGGAAATTTTAGCCTATAAGAATGAAAATATCACTACCATCTTCAGGAAAGGCAAGAAGGAGGATCTTGGGAACACAAACTGGCCAACTTCACCTTGATCCCAAGGAAGATGATAGAGCAAATAGTCCTGGAAACCATTTGCAAATACATGAAGGACAAGAAGATCATTGGGACTAGTCAGCATGGATTTACAAAGGGGAAATTGTGCTTAATCAATCTGATAGTCTTCAGTGACTGGCTCAGTAGATGAGAAGAGAGCTGTGGATGCTGTTCATTTTGACTTCAGCAAGGCTTTTGGCACCGTTTCCCATAACATCTTCACTGACAAAATGACAAAAATTTGACTAAGTGGACACTGAGGTTGGCTGAAAACTTGCTGAACTGCTGGGCTCAGAGGGTTGTGATAAGCAGTGCCAAGTCCGGTTGGAGGTACAACTAGTGTTGTACCCCATCGGTCAATACTGGGGACAGTACTGTTTAACTTCTTCATTAGTGACCTGGATGATGGGACAGAGTACACCTTCAGCTAGTTTGCCAATGACACAAAACTGGGAGGAGTTGTTGATGCAGCAGATGGGTGTGCTGACATTCAGAGGGACCATGACAANTCAGAGGGTTGTGATAAGCAGTGCCAAGTCCGGTTGGAGGTACAACTAGTGTTGTACCCCATCGGTCAATACTGGGGACAGTACTGTTTAACTTCTTCATTAGTGACCTGGATGATGGGACAGAGTACACCTTCAGCTAGTTTGCCAATGACACAAAACTGGGAGGAGTTGTTGATGCAGCAGATGGGTGTGCTGACATTCAGAGGGACCATGACAAGCTGGAGAAATGGGCTAGCAGGAACCTTATGAAGGTCAAAAAGGGGAAATGCAAAGTTCTGCTCCTGGGTAGAAACAACCCCAGCTCTCAGCAGAGGCTGGGAGCCGACCAGTTGAAAAGTAGCCTGGCAGAGGGGGGTCCTGGGGAACAAATTAGACATGAGCTAGCACTGTGCCTTGCAGCAAAGAATGTCAACAGCATCTTGGGCTGCATTAGGCTCAGTGTTGCCAGCAGGACTAAGGAGGTTGCTTAGAGAGGTTATGTAGTCTCTTTCCTTGGAGATATTGAAATCCTGACCGGACACAGCCCTGAGCAACCTGCCCTTGCTGAACCTGGTGTGAGCAGGGGGTTGGACCAAATGATATCCGGAGGTATCGTTCTGTGTCATTTGAATTGTGAGTCTGTCATTCTTGTGAGCTTAGGGGAGCAGAAGAACAAAGACCAACNAACCTGCTAACTGGAGCTTTTGCTTGTTTATTGTGTATTTTTATCTCCCCTTCAATCTCTTCTTTTTTTTTTTTTTTTTTTTAATTTAAATTTTTATTTTTAGTAACTATTTGCACTCATAATCAGGTTTAGAAAATCTGGACAATTTCCAGGATGTCCTGGGTAGTGGCTATGCAGACAGGATAAGCATGGAAGTGGGGTCTGTATCATACAAATTGCACTGCACAGCTCTACAGTTTATCATACAGATGTTCTGCCTGGTTCTATACTGTTGGTATAGACCCTTCCATTATAACAGCAGACATCCTGGCACAGGGGACTTATGCATAGTTTTTATACAAATTCTGTATGAAATCTAAGCAATCAAGTTTTAGTTTCCATAGAATTCCGTTTTGTAACGTGATTATAGGAAATTAAGGTCTACCAAAGCATATTAAAAAAAAAGTTACACAGTCCCTGTAAGAGGAATGAGGAGAACATGCCTGACAACAATAATATCTGGCACTTACTGCCTGGGTGATGTACTAAACTTTGAATAAAGCTTGCTACACAAACACAGTATGGCAGATGTTATATTAGCACATATCATACGGTTACTTGGCAGCAAACAGAGATTAGACATCATAAGCATTTGGTCTGCAGAAATGTTACCAAAGCTGATGGTTACACAACCATAATTTAATACTTGGTGCATTGAAGGAAAAAAAAAAAAAAAAAAAACTACTTGTAAAAAGAAATGTATATATACTTATTTCCTAAAATGTGTTAAAAGTGAGTTCCAAAACCTGAAAATTTTATTGGAGGTAATACTCCTGTTACATGTTATAATTTAAAAACAATGCAAAAAAGTCCTTTTCTAATTACAAACTTGTTGATAAAAAACAACATTGCTGGCAAACAATGAAGATCACATTGGTTTGTTTCTGTTTCAGATTCTGTGACTTGGAAACAATAACACACTTCTCTCTCTTTAGTTAAGATTTTCTTTAAAGAACCCTTCCCTTATGCTTCTTTGGAAACAGAAAACAGTGGTTGGACAAAGGTTACTGTATGAAGTAATAAATTAATGCTTACTAGAACATCAAAATATTAGTCCATATGAGTTTCTTTGGCAAGACACTATTTCTTTGCAGTATCTCTACCATTACAAACTTACAACAAATATCTTGATTGATATTAGTCTGTCTTCTTTATAATCAAATATCTTAGGCCAGAGGAAGTGTAAATCTAGGAGCAGGAATCTACATTTCTGAAAAGCAAGCAGCTTGCTTGAAAAGTGCTAAAAAACTAATTTTCTAGCAAATTAGACTCTTTCCCAGTGGAAAAGGAATCTGCAATGTAGAGTCTGTGTAGAAAGTAACAACATAACTCATTTTGCTTACCAATACTCTTTACTGCTGGTTTATATGGCTGACTTCCTTTGCATGTTTAAAGAAGTGCCTAATCTGTTATATTGGAGACATGAGAAGAATAGTTGTCACTTTAGCCAGGAAATAAAAACAAAATAATTTGAACTTAAAAAATTTAGCAATGCAACAACCTGATGAAAATTGAAATTGTTTTTATTGGGAAATAAAGAAAGAAAAAGATTGAATGAGATATATTGCAGCTTTCACAGATGCCAAATTAAATTATATAGAGAACAGGAAAAGTTTGTTATCATGAGAAAATCCTCATTCTTATTCTGATTGGAAGATCTTTCTTTGGAATTATTTCAGTCCTGTGGCTTCTGTGTTCAGTTTTGATAGCAAGGAGGAAATTTGCAGTCCACAAACAGCTATTACATTATGAGTCTCCTTTAGGCAGAGAAAGAAAGCAAACAGAAGTTATTATCCTGCAGTATTAGCTACATCTTTGTTATGCAGTGCACTGGCTAGGAACAGTAGACACAAAAGACTGACATCTCCATTCAATAATCCTAAATATTCAGCAATCAAATAGGCTCTACGTTACTATTAATATTTAGGGAGTAAACATAAGGACTCAACACCTCCCCAGACAGGCCGGCAAACCTGTATTCAGGGAAGAGGATTTTCTGAGACAAAGACACAATAGACTATACCTTCTGCATTACATTCCAAAACAAAGTCAAATAAACTGAGAAAGAATGAAGCCAACCAACCAACCAGAAGCCTCCCCACTTTTTCTTACACTTTAAATAAAAATACATATACACTACTGCAGGCATGATTTTATAAATGTTTTATATTCATATTCATCAATGAATTCCAAGTATTTTGCCCAACAAGCATTTTAAGGGTGTATATTTTAACTACTAAAAAAATGCAGACAAACACCTAGATGGATTTTGAAAGTCTCTGGATGTCACATCCCACTGAAGTCTAGAGCAATACAACATCTGATTATTGAGGAAAACTGGGCACTCCATCATGTACAAAGAGCCAGAATATGTGTCAAAAACAAAGACTAATCCAACATTTTCTTTCACAGTTGGTTACGTCTCAGTTATCCATAGTCATGATATGTTTTCTTCCACATAACTTCTCCCACAGAAGATCCAGAAATTATTGCCTGCCTGAGAAATTTAAGTTACTTAGAACACTTGTTGGAGGCACATACAGATGTTTTCTTCTATATTGCATTGTACTACCATCCAGCTCAAACTGGCATGATTTTTACTATTATAAGTGATATTCCCTTAATTTTCAAAAGCTGTCACAGGTCATTTTTTAAAAAAAACAAAAAAAAAAAAAAAAAAAAAAAAAAAAAAGGAGTTAATTACTAATACTTTAGCACTTTTACAAATACCATGTTTATGGTGTTCCTCCGCTTCCTTCCTCTCTGCTCAGCTTCCCTATTTGTCTAATACAAGCTCAAAACCTCATTATAGTGTTTAGAGCTGATCACTGTGGAACTCACAACAGGAGTTGGTATGACAAAGAATATTACCTCAGCTAGAGTGGTGACAAGCTTAACAGCTGTAGTGCACTAACTTTGATTAATCTTCGAGTGGACTAATCACAAATTGCAAATGTAGAGTCCGACACAATGGAAGCTCAAAAGAAAGTAAAAAAAAAAAAAAAACACTCCAGGAAAAAAAAAAAGGAAACTTGAGGGTACTTTCTGTGTTAGGAATATGCATCATTTTCAAGCCTACTTAGTAACAGAGAGGAAGAGAATGAGAAAGAAAAGCAAATCACTCCCAAATTCACTTTGCATAAGGAAGTGGAGGAAACCATGACAACATCACACATTTCTACTGAAATGGCTGCTTCATGTATAAATGCAAAGCTTCAAATTCTTGCAGCAGTTTTAAAGCTTTCTGCCCTATCATTACTTTGATAGTTATTTTGATAGAACCAAATTTACCAAATGCTTGTGGGGTCCAAAACTCATTCCACATATACATATTTATTCTTCATGTGTATTTAAAAAGTATTCATCAATATGCTACAAATTAAATATTGTTCAGCCAGACTACTTTCTTCTGATAAATTTGAAATGAATATATTTCATTTATGACACAAACGGAAAGACAAGTATAGAAACATCTAATGCAACCAGTATGAAGCCAGCTATATTATTCTGCATTTCAGTTCTGGGAATACAACTAGCTTTCAAGTACTAGGTGGATTCAAGCTATCAGAAATCAGTAAGCAAGAAATTGGAAAAATTTGTGGTGTGGAAGAAGCCTGGAGCCATGCCATAGTCATTTTTCTGGAGAATACATCATGCTAGGAAGCAATGTGGAAAGCAAAAGGATTCACAGCAAATGTGTGTCCCTTGACTTATGCACCTCTTTTCTGCCTCTTATCTGCCTTTTTTAAAGGAAAAGGTGAGAAATTAGGAGAATTAGCTTTAATGCATACTCCAAACCAAAATATATGCAGGGCGTTTTTTGTTCTCTGGTGTAAGAAAAAGCAAACAAATTTATGATTGTATAGTAAGTCATGCTAGAAAGTCACCATGTGCAGATTTCCAAAAACACGTTTCACAAACAAATTTTGTAGAGATATTAAAAGCAGGCTAACATTAATCTTCTAGAACAGAAAGTGTTGCTGAAAAAATTGTAACTTTTGCAGATACTTGTTGCCTTATGCATATATAAATCAGAATGCCTCAGGAATACGTGGATATTTCAAAGAGAATTTCTAAAACTGTAGTCATTATATGAAATCTCAGAATCATAGAATCACAAAATCACAGAATGTTTGAGGTTGGAAAGGACTTCTGGAGCTTTTCTAAAACTTTTTTTGACTATTAATTTTTTTTGCAAAGAAAATAATGGCCAATTTCTCCTCTAATTGTTGTCATTTTTTGAGAATACACTGACATACAAAAAGCTGCTTGTAAGTGATAGTCAGAATAGCTGAGCATTGGCAGTGGACTTAGGAAAATCTAAAATATGTTTTTAATCTCAAGAATGACTTCTAACAGGAGACTTCCTTAATTTCACAAATTATTGTGAGAAAAAGGTACTTTGAAGTAAAGAACAGTCAGATATTCTGAGATCATTTGCACACATGTTAGCATTTTCATTATTGCAAATGCACCTTAAGATGTATTTACTATAATGGATTTACCTCATTAATAGGCATTTCCAGTTTTGTACTGTTCTCTATAAATTGTTTTCTTCACAGGTCTGCAGATATGTTTTAGCTTCTCCTTTCCACATCCTTCCTATATATTTAATTAGCTGTAATGTGCATTTCTCTGGTGTTTATGTTTTGAAAATATGCAAATGGAAAAAGACTGGAGTTGGACATATAAAATATAGACAGACTGTGGTAATTGGTAAGATAAATGACAAAAAGATAAATTGTTAAACAAAAGATAGTCAGGTTTAACAACTACAATGCCACATTTTTGTAATACTGGGATAGCTAAAAGTTGGGGAATTAGACATATCCTACTGATCTCTAATGAAGGAGAGAGAGTTAAGGAAATTAAATAGACTGAGATGGAAAAAAGTCTATTAGCAGAAAGAACAGTTGTTCTTTGGAAAGTGAGAATTAAAATGTGCAAAATCCCCTTCATCCTATCTGCTGAAAAATACTCGATTATAAAAGTATTAAAGTACTCTGCCATAACATAACCACTTAAATTTATTACTTTTTCTTTTCCTTCTGCTCAGCACTTGTCTGAATTTTATATCCAACCCTATAAATATCAATAGCAGTCCACACTGAACTCCTCAGCATAAACCATTTCCACAGATTTTTAAAGTGGATCAATTTGCAGGACCTACGGCCCCACCTGTGCCTCCTTAAGCAGACCTAGAGGTTATCAAAACAAGAGCGCCTATGACTTCACTACCACTTTACCATGAGCAAGCTCTGCCTCTGGATCAGTTGGTCCAGCCTGAGACCATTTCAACTGATGCAAACACGGTGGTGTGGTCTGGTCTTCCTCTATGTTATCTGCAGGTAACACTGAGCAAGCTAACTCTTCACCATAGAGTTCCTCTTAATAAGGAATGAGAATGGAAGTCCAAGGTCCAGGACCAAAATGAAAAATGGAAATATCAGTGTGCACTCAAAACTTACTTTCTTAGCTATATAGGGGGGTGGGAAGGGGTGGAGGAGGAGAAAAGTTTTAAAATCACCCCAGTGGCATCACAAGTGATTATCTAACCTTAGCCATTTTTTTTGCTGGTGGGTTTTTTGGGTTTGTGCGCGCGCGCGCGCGTGTGTGTGTGTGTGTGTGTGTGTGTAGACACTAAGCAACATTGGCTTAGGTGTTTTGCAAAAGAACTACAAAACAAGTGAAAAAAACAAATGCATAGTTGAAATTTTGAGTGAAAAAGAATCACCAAGAGATACAAATTTCCAAGAACTGTGAAAAACACTGGGCATGTAACTTAAAAAAAAAAAAAGAAAAAAAAATCTTAGTTTGAACTCATAGTGAAACTGTGGGAAATACCTTGTGACCTTTACCTACAAGTTGCTGGATCTCTTTGTTCAAACAATCAACATGATTAAGTACAGCTCTACCATCTGATTTAATTAGCTGTAATCATACAGAACTATTGTAAGTTGGGCATCAAAGATATATGACATATTTTCAAATACGTGTACAATTATTGTGAAAATGAATGTAATAGTAGCATTTGCTAGCCCAAGGCAATTACAGTTATGAGAAGTTCTTGTCTGGTAAAAGGTCACCATCTGATGTCTTGCATTTGCCTGAAATAGTCCTGTCACTGTACAAGCTCTAACAATGAAAGCATATTTTTAACAACCATGATTTAGTAATTTAACTTTAGAACTAGTTAACGTGCTTCTGAATATTTTAACAGTGAGAATTGAAAATATATTATCTTGAAACAAATGATGCATTACATTTTTAAACTTGTTTTTATTTTTGTACTCAATCCATTTATACCTTTACCTATGGGCATATTGCTAAATAAAGTATACCAATTTTATGAAATAGTAATGCTCTGATAATGATAATTTCTTAAAGCCATGTGAATTGCTAAGAATTTTTTAAATGACCCTTTCAGAATTACATTAATCTTCAAGTTTCTTCCCACTGTCTCCTGATTAATTCACTTGCATTTTGCTGGAGGCTACTTACATAGAGCCTTTGCCTTCAGCTGAAAGGCTGGGGAAGCTTCTTTCAACGTAGTTCACATCACATCAATCAAGCACCAGCATTCAACCTCTATCCTGCCACTGTGTATTAGTGACCTGGTTCCTGAAGCAGGATTCTCTGCCAGAAACCAGTTTTCTAGTCTGCATTGTAACACATTACAGCTGTAGAGGATGTAACGTAATTAGTCACTTTAACATTTGCTGCCAGCAAGTTGTCAAACAGCATTTGGGGAAAGAAGAAGGGGAATAGTATAGAAATCGGGAGAAATCTTAAAGAAGATGATTATGAAGATAATTAACTTTAAGCATCATATGCCTTAATAAGGAAATGGAATGAAAATGGAACCTAAACTGGCTCCTGTTTGAAAGACACGCAGAAAGTGACAATGCATAAAGTTCATGGTTTACATAATGAATTAACCACAAGAAACCAACCAAACTCACTTGATGCGCAAAGTATATTTATGGAGGGGAAAAAAAAAAAAGATATGATGATAAGATGACATCAAATTACTGAAGCATCTCTTCTACATGGTTACTTGTAATAGGTTTTGCAAACTCTGTAGGAAACAATAAACTTCTTAGAAGATGTTTTAATTGCTTGGGATTTTTTCTCTTTGATTTATAAATAAGAAACCAAATGATATGCATAATTTAAAGATGTCAGAACAAGCTGTTAGCAAAAGGTGCTGAGATCTAGATGTATACTGAAAAAGAATGTTTTCTCTTTTGTTCTCTCTTGTGTTTTCTCACACATACAGGTGAAATATAAAGCAGTGCTGTGTTTAATACCAAGGCACAGTATGGATATTTGGAAAGACAATGTATCTTAACTGTACAAATATGCAAAAGAGAAGAGAATTCAATTAGAGAATTTACAGAGAAAAAGAATAATGATAAAAGGAATCTACATCTTTCTGAATTAAAAGTCTATTATCTTGAATATACCACACATGGTGACTTATGTCATTGTTTCAAGGACTTTGACCTGTTTCACCTTCTCTGTCATCTCTCTTTCCAGACACGTAACAAGTATACTGAACACCACTTGATTCCTAAAAAAATTTTAAGCCTTTCAAACTTCTGTTTTGATGAAAACTTATAACTTTCATTTTCCTTTAGGAAAATAATTCATCACTATCTGAAGCAAGTCCGTAGTCTTAAATTCTAAATATATCCAATGTTTAATATATAAAATGGTTTACCTTGTGTACCAAAATAAACAGCAATATATACATTAAAACATATTTTAAAGTGTCCCAGCAATTGCCCACATCATTTTTTTTTTTTTCATTGAGAATTTTCACACAAAGGAAGAAGCTTTTCTTAGTAGCAAAACCAGTCTGGGGATCTTGCTTACATCTATGGTTTCTGAAATAGAATCAAACTGTAGGTTATTTGCTATTAAAATAATGTATCTAGGTAATTTTGTCTATGATTGAAATATTTATTGATTCATAGACAGACACTTTGTAACAAATTCTTGCCTTCTACTTCCCTCTGTACTATCCTGTAGGTAAATATAAGATAAGGAAAAGTATTCAAGCTTCTCATAAACATAAATGATAATGACATCTGAATGCTTTTAAAGCTACACACACACACACACACAAAATAAAAATAAAAAAAATAAAAAAAAAATCTACAGGATATATTCTTCTGCATAAGAATTTATAATCTCTGTTTTCTCTAAAAAATAGACTCAGTTCATGCATGACTTATCAAACATTTTTTGTATTTTGAGATTATTTATCTTGCTTAGACACCCAGGACAAGCAGTGATTAGAGTCAATGTGCTTCTTATTTATAAGCATGTGTGACAACTTTGGATATTACATCCAAACATCTGAGCTCAGCTGGAAATGCTGGAAGTAAAGCTGTTCAAAATTGTATTTATTTGAATTAAAAAACAGTTACAGTTTGTCTACACTTGAAATTTTTCCTTAGTCATATTTACTTTATTGAGCTCAATATTCATAAGAATGCAATTTAATCTTACACGTTTCAATATTCAGAGAACAAATTTCAAATTGCATAACTAATTCATGCTAAGCAATAGTGAAAGCTGTGATTCTCCCATCTTCATCAGGTAATTAATCCAAAGACAAATTAACCCTCTCCAAATAAATTTTGAATATAACATATATTATCAGATTAGCCTTGCTTTCTTGGTAGCCAAGTTATGATCTTGAACATGAGGTTGCCTTACTTCTGTTGCTCAGAGAAAAAAGACCAAATTGCCACTCAAGAGTTTTGTTCTTTCTTCTAGGAAAAACAAAACAACAACAAAGACTAATTATATTGTTTCTAAATCTGAAACGTCAAAGCTTATCAGAGTGCTGCTTATCAGTGTTGGAACTTAGTTTCATAGGCTTAACAGAGAGAAATGCCAATTGTAAATGTAAAAGTAAGTCAAAGCAAATAAGCAACAGAACAGCAAAGAAAGGCAAAATCCTAATACACTTCTCATTCCACACAGTATCTTTGCATCATATTAGTTTAGAAAATTATAGCAATGACAGTGCTAGAAAACATGTACATACATGTGTTCTTGGAACACATGACAAAATTGGTACAAAATCTACAGATGTTTTTATCTCCTTAGTAATAACCACCATATATTTCGTTATATAACCATATATAATGAAAAGGACTCATGAATTCTTAACATAGACAACCTTTTGGTACTTCATTTATTTTACTGCTAGATAATTGAAAAAAGACAACTATATTTCACAACCAATTTATACTATCTGTATTTTGGGTTCTCTGTTGGTGAAATATAAACCCCGTTTTTCTGTGAAGAGGCACTCACTAATTTAGGAGAGAACACAAAGAACATAAAAACAACAACAACAACAACAACAACAACAAAACACTTTTTCACTTTTTGTCCAAATGCTGGGAGCACCCTTTCCCTGGAACAGTGGGGAAGTGAAGACCAGAAGTCATCATAAAGGAAATATGTAGGAAACATAAAAGCAACTAAAATGGATATTTTAAGAGACAGATGTCACAAAGGGGTAACAGGCGGGGTCTGAAAAATGGTTAAATAAAAGTTCTAAAACTAGCATGGATTTCTATCATCAGCCACAGTTCTTGAAATGCAATCACTATACACATTCTGTCATAAGGGTGAGCAGGAGTCTATGAAGACGTTCTCTACCATATAATATATATAAACATACACATATATGTAGATATATGTATATCTATATATGTTCAAAAACATACTGGAACTGCTGTGGATTAAGTCTTAATCAAGGGATTTTCCAAACTTTTGACCTTGTGAAAGACAGAAAGCTCAATTTTAAAGCATGACTTTTCTTTCCAGAGAAGATTATGCATATAATCAAGGCAAGGATACTTGGCACAAGACTCCTTCAGCACCTATTTCTTTACAGATTTTCCTCAGTGCATCACTATCCCTTGAAATAAGCATGCTCCTAAAGTATAAGCTCTCTTTTAGAGGAGAAGATAAAGAACATGATCTCTCTTGCAATTCTGAAATAACATATGATATGAATCAAATGTAAACAGAGCAACAAAAGCAGTCACTCCTCTAACAGCCTGAAATCATAAATGCTAAAAGCATTATGTGTTCTGATTCATGACAATGAATTTCATCAAGAATATAAAAAAAGGTCATTCAAATATTAAACATGCTACTATTTCACTGAAGGCAGCCTCAACTAAAAACACACTGCTAAAACTGTACCTCTATTCTATAATCCTAAAATGGCTTCTGAGCTGCCAAGTGCCCCTGATGTTTCCTGGTGAAATTAACTAATGCTAAACCAAAGCAGCGTAGTTTCCTTCTCTACTGGCTAAATTACAGCTAAATGTTATGAGACTTGCAGTGGCTATATAAACCTGACAGGAGGAAATTATGCTTTTAAATCTGGGAAGTTATTTGTAACTTATATGTAGCTAATTGATACTGAGGGGCACCTTGCTCCTCTAGGACCAGCCGGGTAAGCAGTCTCTTAAATGGTTCAGTCCCCACAAACTGACCACAGGTCACCCTGTATAAACATGAATTAAGTATACTGTGGGCTAAGGAACCTTCTTCTAAGTCTTATAGGATGACTGGGGGAACTGGGCTTGTTTAGCTTGGAGAAGAGAAGGCTCCGGGGAGACCTCATTGCGGCCTTCCAGTACCTGAAGGGAGCGTATAAACAGGAGGGGGAATGCCTGTTCACACACGTTGATAGTGATAGGACAAGGGGAAATGGTTACAAACTAAGACAGGGGAGATTTAGGTTGGATATTAGGAGGAAGTTTTTCACTCAGAGGGTGGTGAGGCACTGGAACAGGTTGCCCAGAGAGGTTGTGGATGCCCCATCCCTGGAGGCATTCAAGGCCAGGCTGGATGTGGCGCTGGGCAGCCTGCTCTAGTAGTTGGCAACCCTGCCCAGAGCAGGGGGGTTGAAACTAGATGATCTTTAAGGTCCTTTTCAACCTATGCCGTTCTATGATATGATTCTATGATATGACAATATTCAAAACAGTACATGGTGCAACAGATGCCTGGTGGCAGGAGCTGAACTGGTGGCTTGTTGCCCGAGTCCCACAGCCCTTTCTACCCAAAGGCCACAGGCTGTCCACGTGCATTTGAGAAGGTCAGCTGTCTTTCAAGGTGTGATCAGGTCTGCCTGGAGAAGCTGGTCACACAGACTTGAAGCATCCTGTTGACCAGGCTGAATTGTCCCATCCTATCTTAGGCAGAAGATTGATTTCTAATCACAATCACACTGTATTACATTTTTAAAAGGTTAAACAGATCAGCTTGAGTAGCTTTAACTTGATGAGACATTCTTCAGATCATTATGTCCTCATCAAAAAGCCAGGGAGCATTATACTGTCATTCATTCATCAACAGGTTGGGCTGGAGACAATAGCAAGTGTCTTGAATACAATTTTCTTTGATTGCTTTCAAATTTACTCCCATGTACTACACACAGACCATATCCATTTAATTAGATAATTAATGCCAGCAACCTTTGATATCTTTGCTACAGATTATCACTTATTAAAAGTATATTTGTTAGTGAAACGTTTGTCTTAAATGTCTTTAATGATGTCTTTAAATGATTCAGAATACCTAAAAAGCATGATGTTTTTATCAAGTTTACTGTAGAGACTGAATTTCTACACTACTACGTCCTATACCAAAGTCTGGCTGATAACCATTGCCATGGTAACCAAAAAGCTTCATAGAGCTTGTAAAAATTCTTTTTTATACTTTTTTTAACCCCAAAAGTCAATCAGATCTAAGCAAGCAGTTTTTATATGTATACATACTTATAAATATATTAAAATATAAAATATTTTGTAAAATTGCATAGGTCAATATATAAAAAAAGTAGGTAACTAGAACACTTCTTATTTGCAAGAAATCTAGATTTTGCAATAAAGTTAGATTTTTTTCTCTCATTTAGTACAATAGGAAGTTATTTATAATTAGTTCAAAGCTGTCTTCCATTATTGGTCACAGGCAGTTAATAATAAATATATTATACAATGATGTTTGACAAATGGTTGTACTGTTTGTCAGCAATCATATTGGCAGACTGGTTTTTTTTTTTAGGTTATCACAAAATTATTTAAGTATGCAGTACCAAACTAAATGGGATGAAGATGTATGTCTTTGCTGCAAACACTTAGATACCCATCACTTTGCTGCTTAATGTGTTTCCAGTTGGGAATAAAAAAACTTCAATAATTTGATATAAAGATGGCTAGCTCTATAAGTCATGAATTTCATCATTTAACATTTCCTATTGGAGCAATTTCAGACTCACAGTTACGATAAATAAAGGACTAGACTGGTTATAGCTTCAGCTTCAATTTGACTTTAGAAAATGTGAAAGCCATACATACATTTTCAAAAATTATTTCCTCTTTCAAAAGTTGTTTTAATGTATATTCTAAACTTTGCAAAGCTAATCTTATTTCCCCCCCCAAAAAAATCAGTGAAATAACATATGTATTACATATAAGACTGAGCATGTTAGCTCAAAACAGCCTTGCATTTATTATCATTTATTACCTATTATGCTTACAGCTGTAATAGCACACATCCTATAAAGCATGTGGAATCCATTGCATGTATTGCATTTATATCCCATATAACATACCCTGTACTTGCAATGGTACATTCCTAAATGTAGTATGTTCAGTTTCAAAATCATAAACGTCAAGGCATAATAATTTCTATTAATCTTCACATGAATACAACTAAAAATTCAGTGTCATACAGTGGTTAGAGATTATCTTATCAAATAATATGCACTGGTATTGTGCATAGGTAAACAAACGGAATCAAACAAAATAAGGAAGTCCCCTTGAATGAACCAATGTTCCAAATGCTTGAATAACATTTAAAAGTATATTTTTGTCATATTTTTGGTTCTTCCTTTTTCCACTTCTACTTGTTCCAGTCTAATGAGAAGTGGGGGAAAACTTATTCTTAAAGGATTACCACAACCATGACAAAAAAGTGGTGTTTTAGAATAACAGTCAAAAACATTCAATAGTTAGATGTGTATCAAGTAAGAAAGTTACCTGATCTCAGTGAAATAGAATCCTGTGATAAAATAGAATCTGTGAAATGAAATACTTGCCCTAGTAATAATTTCTAGATATGTAATAACTTATAACATCACACACATGAATACAGAAAGTTTGCTTTTTTTTTTTTTTTTCTGAAGTCAACACTGTCAGCCAGCAGTGTTACAAGAGTTGACACAAGGAAAAATAATTTAACTGTTCCTGTTCTTCAAATTCTCCATATATGAAAAATAAAAGCTATTTCAATTATGTGGTTTTGATGACTTCATGCTCTAAAATGATGAGGTAAAAAGCATAATGAAATGTTGAAGTATTACTAAATTATGACTCATTTAAAGAGTAATAAGCTGAAATCACGTCTTCATGCATGGCAACCATAGAGATTTCCTGTATATTTTGTTTGTAAAGAACCATTGCCGTGTAATGTTAGGAGTCTAACATAAGCGGACTCCTTGGATATTCATTAACTACCATATATAAATAAGTAGGAAATGAGAAGCATTTAAGAATATGGCTATGCACCATTTTCTGTTAGAAACCCACAGAAATTTCCCTCCAAAGTAGACATGGATAATTGACTGGCTCTTGCCTCATGACCTCCAGTTAAAATCTCCCAGCTACCAGATCGTGATTGTCAGTGAAACCTTTGTCCACTTCAGAATACAGTTTTCCATGGTCTGTCTTCTCATCAAACAAGACATTCAGAACAAGCTTTTCTGAACTTGCTCCCTCCATTCATGTTCACTAACTGTGGAAGAAGCCTCAGTGCTTAATATGGACACTCAATCTTGATATCAGTGCTTAGGGCCTATTTTTAGGCTCAGAAACATCTGAATTAGTTGCTCCAGTCAGCTATACAGCGTGACTGTCAAAGCAGAGCCTGATGTTGGTAAGGCACCTTCTTCTCAACTCCTCTGCTAAACAGAAATGAAACATAGCCCTTAAGACTAGTTCTTTCTCAAGTCATTCAAGCAAAAGATCTTCAAACAGTCTAACTCAGAAAAGCAAACAATTGAAAGAATAGAAAAAACGAAAGCTAATAGAAATCAAGCTTTCTTTGATTTGGGGGAATGTTACAGATACAGAAACAAATGAACAAACAAAAAGATAACATTTTTTTCAGAAATGGATAAATGACAAGAGGATTACAAGCTGTATTTTAAAAGCAAAAACATTTAACAGAGTATATGTTCCTAAGTCAATATGTATATATCTTATGCCAAAAAGCAAACCATTGCTGAGTGGCTCAACACACTCTCACTGCATTTGTGCAGTGCCACTCTTTGTAAGTACTCTGCTAATGAGTTAATGATTGTGAAGCATTTTTAAGTGTTATGAAAGACCAATTACCAGTATAGTTATATTATTATTTTATGAATCACTTAAAATACACATGTATACAGTTTTTTCGTTGTTAAAAATTCTATAGTGGTTTAATTTTAGGGTTCTGGTTTGTAATAGGAGAATGACAGAAAGGTGAAGTCCCTCTGGAAACTAAGGAACACAGTTCTGCTCTGACTACTCACACCTGACCTGATGCTTTTCCATGTACATTTGTCTAGCCAGTCTATTGTAATAGACATATTTGAAGGGGAATGATGTCCTTCTCAACGATGTCCTGTAAAAAGCTGAAATCGCTGCCATATTTGAAATTTTATATGATAATAATTTTTATGCTGACAGCAAAGTTACATGGTTAGATCTATTTGAAAAGTAATATGTTTAATAACTAATATCATATCTAGCAAGAGATTATAGACAACAGTTAAACAGAGGGAATTCAAGCTCTAAATGTCATCCTGCTAGAAACAGATTTGTCACTTATACCACCAACCAGCATGAACACATGAATTATTAATTATTCTTCCCTATAATTCCCAAAATAATCGACTTCTCCTACACACTGGTATCTTTACTCTTAGCAAAATATCACTGTTATTAGACTTCTGAAAGTGCAAAACCATCTTTGACCACGTGATTTAATGTATCTGAAATGATCTAAGTTGTACTGAAGCCTTTGAAAAATCAGACTTGTTACACTTACTGGGATGCTACTGTTAAAGCTGCCAAACCTAGACCAGGGTAAAAGACCATATGTGCACAGGCACAATGTCCAAATATGTATCAGTATGCAAGTAGTGTCCAACCCAAAGAAAACAGGAACTTTTCTGACTGTCATCACTTGCACCAAACAGTTATAGTTGGTAAAGCCCCTGCCACTGCGGAAAGAACTGTGTAGAGCCAGGAGGTATGAACACCCCCTTTTTCAAAACAGTTCTACCCATGACTATTGCCCATCAGAGTTCAAATGAACATCATCACTAGGTGAAACATGAGTCTTGTATATACAAATAAAAGGTTCACAAAGGTTATTAATTCACATTTCCTGCTGCTTGGAAAAAAGCATCCTGCTTTTGGAAAGTATAAAAATTTGAAAGCTTGGTGACAGTCATAATCATGGCAAATCATATTTTTATTTTACAACTCATTTAAGGAACTCTTCCCATACAGTCACAGTAACTGATGATCACACATTGTTGTTAGTGTTGCTATCATCCGTCTTGTTCTGAATACCCCATAGCAGATTTTTTTGTATATCATCTGCTGAGGTAATTAAGCTGGGATTTTTCCTTCTTTCTGCTAGATTCTCCTGCATATATGTAAATTCAAACTGTCTCAAATGGTAGGAAAAGCACAGGATTTTCCTACTGTTTAAGCCAGTTTGATCTTAATCCATTAAATTGTTCACCAAAGCTACAGAGAATGAAATAAAAAGCCAGCTTTTACATGCTAGAGGACCACTGGTATATTAAGCAACCATCAGTCTCTTAGGATGAGCATTTGCAGCAACACTGCTTCACTTCTTTCCTGGTCCTCTCATAACATTTTCTAAAGCCCAGAAAATGTTCCTTTTCAAGTACTGAAGAACTTTTTCTAAAAGACGCAGCTACGTACTTTGATCCATAACACAATTGCTCAGTAATGCTCGCTGCATTTGGAAAGCTGGATATAAAATATTCCTTAAAGGGGGTCATTCACTATATGAACAGTTCATTATTCTCCTCCCAGACAAAAGTAAAACTGTACATACCACACCAACAGCTGACATTTTTACAGCTTGAAGACATATTTAAGCTCCATCCAGAAGATAGAAACATAAACATTTCAACAACTATGAAAAGAAATTGTCAAATACTGGCTTTCAAAATCTTAATGATTTTTTTTTCTTTAATTTAGATAAATCTTTAATGCAGGATTGTAATTTTTACTGAGGAAGGGCATCTAACAATAATATTGTCTACCCAGATGTCATAGCCAAAGGTGTTTTATTAGACAACAAGTATGTCATTTCCTGTTTCCTACTCAAGTGATCAAATGACTCCCACCTACTCCTAATAAAAGTCTTTTCTGAAAGTCTGGGAGAATTATTAAAATGATATTTTTTTCCCATGCAGTTTCTCCCTAAGAAGTGGTGCTCTGTGGAACAGCTATTTTAAAGCACACATGAAATAAACCAAATTACCCACTTTTTTTTCTTGAAGTCTCCAGTAGCCAGTATAAACTGTATAATATAACTACAATCATTGTACTGCCAAGTTTACATTGAAGAAAAGTGCTTTAGAAATACATTTAATTAAATACTTTTGCTTATTATTATTATTATTATTCAGTGAAGGAATACCATTTCATTAGTTGCTTAAAAATTGATAGACAGTTGATTCAGAAGTTGTCATAAATGATTTGGCATGATAAGATATGAACTGAAACTAATAATTTTGAGGTCAAAGGTGAAGACTTATTCAGCATCATTGCTGAATTTCTCTATGCAAAAACAATATTGAAAATAGGATATATAGGTAGGGTACATCTCAAACCTCCTCTGACAAATTAATATTTGTTTATTACAGCTTACAGTGACAGGAGTTTGTGTCATGAACCACACATTCTGTTTGCTAAAAGCCTATATAACTTGTCAGTTGATGTCTCCTAGATGCAGCTGTCTCCCATGTCGGGTACTCAATAAATCATATGAACTATTTTCAGAGTGCAGTATTCATCCTCTGGACATTTTGTAGAAAATAAATAGTAGTTTCTGAATTGTATTTCTAGCTCTCTGATGCAAAGGAGCTTTAAATAGATTTCGTACAGCTTTTCCTATTTACTTGGATTGGAGCTATTGATACATACTGTGAATTAATAGAGCCAGGAGACACATGACAGCTGCTCGTAAAGTTCATCACCGAGACAGGTATTTCAACTGTACCAGCACCCTGGTGGTTGTTCGTCAGTGGTGAATATTATTAAGCAAACGTAACTCCACAAGACCAGTATAAAGGTAGCAGAAGAAATTCTACACAGCATTTTTACTAAGAAAAGAAATAATGTTCGCCTGTGTGACAGACATAATGGCAATATTAGAATCATAGAATCATACAATATCCGAGTTGGAAGGGACCCACAAGGATCGTCGAGTCCAACTCGTAGGTCCCTAAAGGGCAACGCAAAATCAGACCATGTGTCTGAGAGCTTAGTCTAAATGCTTCCTGAACTCTGTCAGGCTCGGTGCCATGACCACTTCCCTGGGGAGCCTGTTCCAGTGCCCAACCACCCTCTTGGTGAAGAACCTTTTCCTGATATCTAGCCTAAATGTCCCCTGACGCAGCTCCGTGCCATTCCCTTGGGTCTTATCGCTGGTCACCAGGGAGAAGAGACCAGCGCCTGCCCCTCCGCTCCCCTCGTGAGGAAGCTGTAGACAACGAGATCTCCCTTCAGTCTTCTCTTCTCCAGGCTGAACAAACCAAGAGACTTCAGCTGCTCCTCATATGTCTTGCTCTCTAGGCCCTTCACCATCTCTGTATTGGACACTCTCCAATAGTTTCATGTCCTTTTTGTACTGTGGTGCCCAGAACTGCACACAGTATTCGAGGTGAGGCCGCACCAGCGCAGAGCAGAGCAGGACAATCCCTTCCCTCGACCAGCTAGCAATGCCATGCTTGATGCACCCCAGGGTACGGTTGGCCCTCCTGGCTGCCAGGGCACACTGCTGGCTCATGTTTAATTTGTTATTGACCAAACCCCCCCAGATCCCTTTCTGCAGAGCTGTTCTCCAGCACCTCGTCCCCCAGTCCGTATATATAGGGGACGAGATCAGTTTTATCTGCCATATTTGTCTGAATTTATGATTTTTTATTCAAGAACTTTCTGAATGCTGCTTGTTGTCTGATTACATAACTTAAGCAAATTTAGTGAATTCCAGCCTTTGATTAATTGAAGACAAATATACATTAAAAAACAAACAGACAAACAAACAAACAACAAACAAAACCACCACACTTTATAATGGGCCAATCTTTGAATAGAAGTCTCACCAATACTGTGCTGGACAAGAGTATGTTGGCAACCTTATCATTTTTAACCACTGTGAGTCACTGAGAAGAAAAACAATAAAACACAAACACAAAGGACTGTCTGTGACATTGCAAAACCTAATGCTGCATAAGCTGCACTGCTTGTCTGAAATGAGTGCTGGAAAGATTAATGATGAACAGTAAGCAAACAGCCAAACACAGTGAGATGGCAGAAAAATGTGTATAGTAGCTAATTGCTTAAAAAGGTTAGCCGTAAACAGAAGGACTAAAACTAATCATTACCTCTAGTTTCTACCTACATTCCTAGCTGAGCTTCTAAAGGACATCAGACTTTTCTTTCTGATCTATGTATTTCACCCAGCAAAACAGAAAAAAAAAAAAAAAAAGAAAGAAAGAAAAAAAGAAAAAAGCTACAGCAAGAAAAAACATTATGATGATTTCAAAGAATGAACAATCATTGCAAAAAGAAGTATCTGAAATTCTAGATCTGGGATGTTTTTGTGCTATTCTCAGCTTTCTTGAAGGAGGTCGATTTTTCACAGGTTAATCAGTACAGAGGAGAGACATTTTAAAAGCTTTCTGAGACCTAAAGCCTGCCTTTTTCCCTGCATTGGCATTGGACTGTATTTGCCATGCCCAAAAATCCAATTTGCAAATGAAAGTAATGTGCACAATTTTTTGAAGGCATTAATGTAAACCCACAAACATAAATGAACAAGTTTGCTTGAGAACCTTCCTTGAAGAATATATTTAGGATTCTTTGTTGTTGAAGGACTTCTACAATTGAATGCTCTCATTCAGACTTATGTAAAAGTTGCTCATTTATGCCATAATTTTAAAGATTCAGATACATCTCATAAATGTAGGCTCAGGTTAGTGACCTAATTTTAATCCATGTGTGGTCCTATGATCCCTGGATTCTGTTATAAACTGTATTCAGACCTACAGTGGATCTGCTGTACAGGAGATGAATCAGGGAAGGTGTGAGACCCAATTTTACTCAGTTCTTGTGACACATTTTTCAGAACTTTGTGCATTTTTCTCCAAAAAGTGAGAAAAATCTGATACCATAAATAGATGACTTGTCATAATCCTATCAAAATGCATTTCTTGCAGTGTGTGTGTGTGGGGGGGGGACACAATAACAGAGAGTAAGATGCTTCAAACTACATGAAAAAAGTTGTATTTCCTCTCCCCTGACAATCTGCTCCCTCCTCTCTAAATGCCTGGGAAAGATGCGTTTCTAGAGGAGTATTACACTCCTTTTCTCAGTCTGTCCACTGAGGTGGTGTTAAGTATTTTACTGTTTTTTAATAGAAGTGCTTATTAGAGATTGTAAAATAGCAGTACTGTAGTGAGTGATTGTTTAGCACACACAAGATGCTGATCTTGGGCATCACACAATGTCAACATAAGTATTTCTCATTTTGGAAATTGAAAAGTGTAAAGAAACAAATAAACTTTTCTCAAGAATTATTTACATTTCTGTATTACCTATTATCTACCCAAAAATCTTCTCTATAGAAAATGTGATGGGAACATGATTTGGAAAAGTTTATTATGATTCATTTAAATCTTTTAATCTATACCGTACTCTTCGAATTTCTCTGTTCTGCCCACTGTTTTTTGTAAAGGTGGCTTGAGAAATTGAACTGATTTCCTGAAAAGTCTGAAAGAATAAGGAAATTTCACTAAAATTTTTGAAGTTAAAAAATTTCTTTTATGGAAAAAAAAAAAAAAAGCAACAATTTCCAGCATTACAATGATGTCTTATGAAAACTTATGAATATGTATTTGTCTGCATCCTTACAGTTCCCAGCAATGCACTGGAAACCAAACCTCTGAACTGCACGTACTGTCTCAAATTTCTGTGACATACCCATGTGCACTGTGAGAATATGATGAGAATATGATCTTATCTCAGTAATACAGAAGGTATTGTTGCACACCCAAGCACAGAACCATCCCTCATCACATCCTGAGCTCAGACATGAAAAATGCAAGTGTGCATTTTTCATATCTTTGCAGTACACAGAGAACATGTAGTTTTAGTCTTTTCTTGGCTGACTATCCATCACAACTGCAGAGTTTCACAGCCAGATGTCTACCAACATTGTATTTCTTTTAGGTCCCATTTGGGAAAGATCATCTTTACAGGCACCACTGATACTATTGATAGTCCTATAAAAGCCATAAAAAAAAAAAATAATAAAAAAAAAAATTAAAAAGTTTCTTTTTGACATATTTACCCTCTATAGAAGACAAATTGCTAATTCCATCCTAAGTGCTCTAAAACAAAAATTTTAATCTCAGTTTGTTGGTTTGCCTACAGAACCAAGTGATACCTGGTCCTTTTGAATAGTGTTCTGTGAAGTTTTAGAAAAAGTCCATCAGGATAGAGTTACTGCTTTAGAGAAAGTCTGCACAATACCACAGTCAGAATTACTTATGCTGAAATGACTTGTCTTCATAAATTCTTCATTTTAAGGCCTAGATCCTATGGTACCTGGATTTGCACTATTGCATGATTTCTTTTGTAGTGTCTGCAGTGTTTACCTAGTGATTGTCATCTAGGTGTTCTAGAAAGATGTCAGCTATCACAGCTAGACAGCTGATTGAATGCATCCTCCATATAACATCATAACAAAAGATTCACTAAATTCAACAACCATAGTTTTAGATATAACTTAAAACAAAAACACGACTGAACACTTCACGGTATTAAAATAGTCACACAGTGAAGATGATTATCAGAATCACCCTTTTGACTCAGTCTACAAGTAGGTGAAATAAACCAAACAAGTCCTGTTCTATGTAGTCTAATCTAATCTCATACATACAGTATTTCATAAATATTGCACATTGCATTTCATAATCATTACTTTATCAAAATTATTTTCTTACTTCTAAACTGTGCTCCACTTCTGACAGCATTAGATTTTATAGAAATTATGTCCAGAAAGCCTAAAAACTTCACCATCAACAATAAAGATTTCCCCTGTATATGTGCAACTGTTGTACAGGTGGAATACAAGAGTCTGGGGATAATAAGTCCATATTTCAAACTAATACTGCATCAAACATGACTATTTTTGATGGTCAGTCTGGCCATTGTGTCACTTGGTATGCAATCAATTGGCAAGTCACTGTATCTGATTGACATAATCAGGCCTGAGGAGATGCCATTGTAGCAGAAAATGTATAAACTCCAATAATAGTTAAAAAGAAGAAAGCTTTCTTAAGGGAACAAACCAGAATTGCTTTTTTTGATGAATTTCTATTAAAAATAAAAGACACTTTAACTAGTGTTACTGTCATTAAAAAAATGGTTTTCTTTTCTTTTTTCTTTTTTTTTCTTTTTCTTTTTCCTTTTCTTTTTCTTTTTCTTTTTCTTTTTCTTTTTCTCTTTTTCTTTTTCTTTTTCTTTTTCTTTTTCTTTTTCTTTTTCTTTTTCTTTTTTTTCTTTTTCTTTCTTTCTTTTACTGCTTATCGTAGTTTCATTCTTTTGAATGGGCTCTATTCAGCATTCAGTCTGGCACAGAAGTTTGCTCTCATCAGCTAAAACTGAATGTCCCACACCTAGTCACACACATCCAGAGGCCATTGTTCATCTCACTCCTCTTTTTATGGAGCAGTAAGAATGTCAGTGCATCTAGGTTACTTGGAGGTATTCTAAAAGCAGGAAACTAGTTGAGTCTTAGTTTACAGAAATAACACTTCCACAGCCAATATGTTCGAGATCTCTAAAAACATTGGTAGCAAACCCATTGTGAATAATATTGTGGGAGAGGCTGCTCTGGAGTGCTAAGATTAAACCATATGCATTAGCCTGGTCAGCTTTGAAGACGTCAACTATGCCTGCACAGAGGAAGGAATTGTGTTTGCATACTGTTTTCCTTAGTTTGGGAGAAGGAGCAGTGAAGATTTTTGAGGACAAGGAAGAACAAGGAAAGGTCTCAGACATGTCTTTTCTGGAGGCCTAGGGCTTCCTAATTGGTTACATTATGAGTGATGTTTAAGATGCAAGGAGAGTAACACCAAAGTTTTCTAGACCTAATATATTTGGATAGGTTATATAAATATGTCAAGTTTCTGAAGATTCTGTAGCAAAACTCATTATTTTTTTTAAAGTCTCTAATACTAGAGTGGAAAATATTTATTCCTGTGATAGCTACTAAGTTATCATTTAATTATTATTTCCAAACACGGAGCAAAGACAGATTTTTTCAATAGTTTTAGAGAAGAAACAAAATAGATATTTAAAAACAGATTCTTTAAAACCACCTCAACAATGGACTCTTAAAAAAACCTGCAAGGCTCTACTGTAGAAAGGCTTTTTTTAGTCGGTTTGTTTTTAAGGACGTATACATAAACTACAGATTAAAATAAATCAAAAAGATCCAATTTGGAACCTTTTTCAGAATTTATGCCTTTAGTTAAATTTATCTTTTAAAAGTGAAGAGAGAAAACTAGTTGGCCTTTTCTTTTCTTACACTTTAGGAAAAACAAGCAAACAAACAAACAGAAAACCAGCCAATCAGCTATTTAAGGCATTAATTAAGCATATCTTATAAGGAAACAGGACTTCAGAGTGAAGAAAAAATACAGAAGCTATAATCAGGAAATTTATTAGTGTGATTAGTAGGATTGGAAAGGTTGTTTTCTAACCTAATTTTAATTTAGATCTTTTTGAATTTTTTTGTTGTTGTTTATTTGTTTTTTAAATAAAAGGAAAAAGTAGGTCAACTTTTGCATAGAATACATGGAGAGAGCTAAGAGAAACAGTTATCATCTCTTAAATAAATAATTTATCTACACTCTGTGACTTTTAAGGAAATGGGACATCAGCTGAAAAGAGTACATAAGAAATATGAACTTTTCTGAATACATATAATGGTTTTAGGCAAAATGGTGATTAAGTTTGTTTCTAATTCCATTTTCAGTCTGTCATTGATACAAGTATGAGATGTGATTTCTTTACAATTTATCCACGAGGATCCTATGGAATTCTGTACTGTCCTGCATTTTTTTTTTTTAATCTCTATGCCAACAACAACAGGAATGAGCCTGACAAGAATTATTGTTATAACAGCAACAGAAAAGAAATCCCACAAGTACTATGGTACATAGGAACTGCAGCACATCTGTATACATTTATGCATATGTCCTTTTGCCCCAGGTCTTGAGATTTATTTTGCTTATTATAAAAGCAAAACATAATTCTACTTTAATTTTAATTTGTGAATTCACATGTTATTACAGAAACTATGCAATAGAATTTTATGAATGTTATCATTTCTCTCTAGCATTTTTTCCATCTGCAGCCTGTTCCTACAATCCTGTAAAGATGAAGTCTTACAAGGGAGTTGCGGGGAACAGAGTGATTAATTTCAAAAGTGTAAGTGATAAACAAAGAGCGACACCCTCACAGCTCTGGGCTCCTGTTACAGCTAAACAATAAAATTTTATGCTAGCAATTGATGGTGCTAGTATGACAGAAGTTTACCATATCATAACCTTACTTTGATAGTATTCTTTTTTATTGCAGTTTATCTAGATAAAACTGTGTTGTAAGGCTTCCCAGCTCCTGTACCATAAAACAACCTTTAGCAAGCTTTGCAATACAGAAGCCTCAGATAATATATTCTAAAGTATGCATATAAGATACATCCTTCTTTGAGTTGCATTATCATGTTATTAATAAAACACCACAGTCATATTGCACTGTAATCAACCTTGCTATGATGTGCTGCTATTAAACAAAGTTATTATGCCTGCTTTGTTTGTTTCATCTCTGAAGTCAATTATGCCATCAGGATACTTAAGTGCAACTCACAGTTGATCACAGCTTTCTATTCAGATTAAAGTAGTTGCAAGACCTGAGTGTGACCAGAATGGAAATTGGGGCTGGGGGGAAATATAATTTAATAGAGTTTCTCTGTTACAGTTAATGAAGTTGTTATCAAGGAATGTCATATTACAAACATTACAACATTACAGGTATTTTGGGGGGTATCAACTTCTGGAGCATTTCAAAATTGTTTTTCTCAGAGCTTAATGGGCCTCTTATTCTCTGTTTTCACAGACTCTGGAAGCTGAAGAAAATCTCCATCTGTACATTTCCAAAAGAGTCATGCTTAAGCTGCGTATCTTTTCAGAATATAGGCATATACTATGGGATTGCCTGGAGGCACCAGCACTAGTTACACGGTTTTGCACTGTGTATTATCTCCTAAAGGTAGGCAAAATGGCAAACGTCAAGTTAGATAATGCTTTGACACCTAGGGCCAAAGTGGCACTTTGATTATGTTCTGCGTTGCAGTTTGAAACTAGAAAAAACAGTGTGTGCAAGCCAAAAACAGCAGTGTGATGTGTCCAGTAAGGGTGCTTCATTAAGGTACTGATGGAAACTTAATGAGATAATGAATATGCAACCTCTGTAGCAGGATCAATGACTGTCCACATGCTAGTTTATGCTGTATTCATCAATGAAGAAAGATAAGTCCAATTGCAGTGCTGTAGCTCCTCTTTGTAATGGCGATATGCAATTAATTCAGTTTTAGATCACCAATAAATTCCATTGGTACAAGCTATCTAAGAAAATTAAAATAGTCAAGCATAGTATTAAGATTTATACAATCTTCAGTGAAATTAAAAAGCTAACAAAATGTTGTGATTTTTTTTTTCCTTACAGAGGAAATAGATAACAGAAAACATGGGTTTATATGAGTTTTTAAAAATACTTTTAAAGAACCTGAGATGCCCTGAATTCTGCATGGTGCAAACACTTCAGCAAATAAATAGTCTCCCCTCAATAAAATTACTCATACACATTTGAATGATATATGAACTCAGGCACAAAGCAACAAATCTTTGTTTCCACTTACGTGACTCATCCTATGTATGTTTGAAACTCCTTTATAGTCTAAATCACCATATATGTTACATAAGCATAAGATATAGATAGCAAAGGAGATTGACAGCTGCATTACTTCCTCTTTGTAACAGCAAGATGAAATTAATACATAATTATGGTTAGTAAATAAACGATTGCCCTAGATTCATTAAATTGATTTTTAGTGGCAAATTTGTTCATTTTCCTGTCTGATGGTATCACTGCAGGGCAGAATTAAGTTTAAATACATCTCCATTCCTTTATGTACTTTAGGTCTTTTTCACTCAATCTGAGCAATGGAATTTCTCCATTTACAATTAGAGTCCTACTAATAACTGCTTTATTGGGTTTTATTTTAATTCATGAGCAGTTCCATCCATTACATAAAGAGGAAGATGGAGATGGTTCTTCTCTTCATTACTTACAGCCCAATTGCAGTCATAAGGAGTGTGGAAGAGTGAGAACTCCAGGCACCATGTCTGGAACATCTGGAGTGATATCTGGAGCATATCAGGACCTCAGACCCCCCAATGTCTGGACTGTATTGACTGTGTTAACTGGACACTACTAGTTAATAACTGGACAGCTACTAGCAACCCTGTGTCTGAGAGAAAGTGAGACTACTTTCAGTGTAAATTCAAGGAGTTTTTGCCCCTCAGTGCCGGTAAAATTGCTATTGGCAACTACTTTAATGTGTATTGGAAGTTTAGGTTGATAATTAGAAAATATTTATAATATTTTAGGAATGTGGAAATGACATTTAATAGCTTAAAAACAATAATTGGGAGGAGGGCTGTTGATGCTATTATGCTGAACAATATAAATATATATATTTTTCAACAAACAGTATACATAAATAATTGGGCAAAGATTTTATTAGGCAATGTTTTTTTTTTGCAGAATTTTCGCATACATATTGCTTGTAAATGATTGATTTAAGTAGAAGTGAAACTACTGACACATGATTTTAAATAAAACTTTGTCTTAAGGGCACTTTTTAAAATATAATGTAAAACTATTGAATATATTTGTAAACCATATAAAATGGAAACCAATGCTAAATCACTTTCCTTCAGAAGACATTACGCACTCAAGTAAGTAAATAACTTTTTATGAACTGTTTGGACTTAAGTTAATTATTTTAAAATTGCTTAAATGTATGTTGAAATTTTCCTAATCACTTTATTTAGACCTGTTTCTAGCTATCACTACTGATAAATTTATATTATTTCTTGAAACATAGAATTACAATTTATTACTTAATAATGTAATGAATTTCAGGCTCAGTGGGAAATAACCTGCCATATTGAAGAATAATGTAATATTTCAGTATGAAAGTGATGAGAGACACAAGTTGTTATAGTTTGCTTATAATCAACCTAAAGGCTTCAGATTTTCCATACTTCTCACCTGTTTTCTACTTAAAATATTCCCTTGAAAATGGTATTGAAACAGACAGACCAGGGCATGCATCTCAGGATGAACTGAGGTGTGAAAATTGAAATAAAAGCTTCATGTTGGAGTTTTAAAAAAACAGCAAATCCTTTAAGGAAACTTAATCAATATTAAAAACGATATGGAAATCATAATACAAAGATTTTGACTGAGAGTAATGGATGCTACAGCACGATAAAAAGGAAATTTCTCTTTCAGTTTGAGCTGCAGGCATGGAATACACTCAGGTGCAGCAAATAAGAACATTGGTTTACATTTGCTTGGATGAACTAATGGAAATTCTGATCAAGGTACCGATATTGCCACCTTCTATTTGACAAGACAACTTTACATGTTTCAAGGAGGCCTGGAGAAAGGCAAATAAAAATGATTGCTTGTTCAGAGCCAGAGATAAACACTAAAATCTTTGTAGCTATATAATTAAATGAGAAAGTTCCCTTTGTTAGATTAATTGCTGAAACATTCCACTGTTTGATACCATCTTCCAGAGGCTGAGATTACCATCCAAACTTCTCTACTCTGATAGGATTCACAGCAAGTCAATCTCTATAGCAATTGGGAAAAAACATTGCCATTCAGTTTCTCTAAGGCAAGAATATAAGATATCAAGCACAGGCTTAAAGAAGGAAAAATAAAATAATAATAATAATTAAAAATATAAAAACAAACAAAACAAAACAACAACAACAACAAACACCACCATCAAGCCAGAAGCTTTTGAAGATGATCATGGCCAAAAGACTTAAGCAAAGATAATTCTTTTTTTTTTTTTTTTTTTAAGGTAATGGTAGTCTATTTAAATATCCAAACAGGACTTAGAAATGTTGCATGCAAATACTGGCAAGCTGATGTAGCAAGAAAGCTGGCATATTACATGTCTTCAGTCATTAGGTCCTTTCAACTTTTTAATTTCTGTGTGAACAAATGTCTTGATACAGACAAGAAAGAACTAAATTACAGAGAACAGAAATCATTTAAGTCTTTATGAAAATTCTGTCCCAATCAATTAAACCAAACCAAGACTGTCTCCTTTAATCATGGAGTCTTTATTTGGACCTCATCAAAATAAAGGTACTAGAACAGACAGAAAGAGAAAGTTACACAAAATCAAGAGAAAAGGAAAACAAACAAGATGTACAAGATTTTTGCATTTAATAAGATTTTTTCCTAATACAGTTTTTACTGCCAAAAACATGACTGATCCATTACACATTCATACTGCCAGTGTTTATTTGTTTCATGTCTACTGATGATGGGGCTGCTTTGAAGCCATTGCACACAACAGTTTTCTAAAATGAAAACAGGCTACCCTTTAAATAAGGGTTATATATTACACATTTATACACATACTAATATTACACTGTTTCAATGCTATGAGAAGATGCAGACCTCATTTGCATATATTTCAGATTTGTTCTGCGCAATCAAATATTCCTCTGCTGTATTGCCCTACACTGCAGCACACTAAAAGAGCATGAAAATAACTAGCAACAAGAAAGCATCAGCACTTGGATGATTTCCAGCCTACAGTTTTCAGCATATTTTGCTGAGTATTTACCAGACTGTATTGTTCCTTCCGTCTTGTATAAAATATGTGGATTTTCTATCACAATTTCATAAACTGGAAAAAGCATATTTTGCACAAAAAGTGTTTATGCTGAAACTATTTGCCAACTTTCAGCCTACATTCACCGTTACTATTAAACATTCCTATACCTTAATGACACACTTCGTGTTTGTCCAGCATGAAAAATCTGAGTTACCAGAGAAAGTGGAGAGTACATTTACATACTGATACAGTGTCAGTCTGCAAGAAAATGAAGAGAGTGGCAATACACATTCTTGCACAAGAAAGGCATTCAGCCACCTTAAAGAGGTAAAGAATAATTGAGGTACACATTCATCTGAAATTATAATAAAAGCAAACCCCTGCAAACAGCCCTTCCTCCACCTTTTAACCTTCTCAGGTTAGAAGATTAAGAGAAGATTAAGATTAAGATCAAGACTAAAAGTATTTTATTCACACTTAGAGATGGATATAAGAAGGCAGTAATTTCGTAACATCAAATATCATTTATATGCAATTTATTATGAAAAATATATTTTCATAGGGAATATATAATCATTTCTAAAAGAAACTAGCAATATGAGAATTCTGAGACTTAAGTAATTAGATTTTTACCAAAATAAAAGATTTTGTACCTCATCTTTGGATGCAGTATTTTTTTATTCCATTTTGCTAATTAAATATTCTCCCTGGAGCTATAGGGATAATAGCGTAGTGCGTTAAAAAAAAACAATCATTTAAAAAAGTGTTTTAATGTATACACATCTTGATGATTTATTAGAAACATGAATCATGATTTCCTTAGCACTGGTACTGGGATTAGAATGGTTGTATATTAGAATGGATGCCATAAGATACAACTAATTATAAAGCCCTTGCACGTTACCAGATCATTCTGTGGTACTCTCATGAACATAGCTGTAGCAAAAGCAAAACAAACAAACAAACAAAAAATCTTGCATGAATAGAATAAGGTGCCCACATGACTTCAGAGTGTATCCAGGAAGACCAAATTTCTGCCATGGAAGGGTGGTGAGATCAACATGTGTTACAGTACTCAGCCATTTGAAACTCTCCTGTTGCTTCATGTACAGGAAGGAATTTTAAAAGCTTTGCATCTTTTTGCCTTTTCAGCTATGAAGCTTGCGATGTTGTATTAAAAAAAAAAAAGACATAAAAATACAAATTAAACATATTAATTAAAAAAAAAGAACTGCAAAAAATGTTTTTTTTTCCTCCTTTAATTTGATAAGTAATGATAAACAGTCTCACACCATATTTATATTTGTTTTCTCCACTTTAATATCTGGATTTTGGACTCATCTCTTGGTGTTAACTTTACATTTTTTCAAACCTATATTGTTTTTGCAGCTGTAGCAATGCAGTTCAAATAAGGCATGTCTGGGCCATGAGATTACTCTTGAGAATTCTGTCCACACAGCTTCTCATGGACAGGAAGTTAAGTCATTAAATTTAAGCATGTGTCAGTACCATATATTTTGCAGTGTCTTGTCTCAGGAGAGACATAAGACTAAACTGGCATGAAAACAGGATTGTCACTCAATAATATTTGGAACGTCTGCTTCTCTTCCTCAGGACTGCAATGCTAGAACATATAATTTAAATGTGCTAGCCCCCTAACCAGTCAGAAAAGATATATATAGCAACAGAACATTTTTGCCAATTTCATGCTTTAGTCTTTGGAAACAAAATTGTTTGAACATATAACAAAGTCAAGGAAAAAAAACACGGAAGCATTTGTCTGCTTAAAGTTGTAAAAGGAAGACAGAAATGAAAGACAGGACTTAATACAGGAAGAACAGCAAGTAGTACCTCATATAAATTTAATTTTTTCTCTTCAAGTTTCATACTAATTGAACATCTGTTGTTTACAAATTCTGAAGTGAGTCTTTTTCAATGCACCTGCAGGATGACCCTCTCTTAAATAATGATCTGATGGAAACATATGAAAGGGAAGTAGGATTTAAGGGAGTATACAGGAATTGTTCCAAACTAAGATTTCTTAATAATTAAAAAGAATAGAAATGTCACTGAAAGAATTTTGCACTATGAATAATAGGATTTTTTCCAAGATGTAAATCTCACAGTTTTTTGACTTGAACTGTCATTTTTCAAGTTCTAGTCTAATTTATCCTGTGCTAATTATACATTCCTCTGGTAAATAGCAACCATTAAAGTCTTCCAGAAGCTAGTGACATTGCTATATCCTCAGTGCAAACTCACAATGCCTTCAAACACTTAGAGTTGATGGATCTTCCTGAAAAGTCAGTTACATACCCATAAATAACCATGGAAACAACGAACATGTTTATCTAGCTAACACGTTCAAAATTAGAAAACTGTCTTCAGGAGAGAAAATTTTACCCTCAATCCACTAGCTTGATGTTTTACAGGAATGAATTAATAAGGAAAATGTTAATTTTCAAATTAGAACACCATTTGCATATGCATTCCATAGATAAAAATATTAAGCAGTTGTAGAAGGTGCTAAAAGACAATTGCAAACTATCTGATGTTGTTCTTGTATGAAGTAAAGAGAAAAAAAAGCAAAGAAAACAATGTACGACAAAAATAAGAAAATATACAATGTTATGTTTACGTCTTGGAGCTTTCAGAAATTAACGTTAAAAGATTGCCAGTGTTTCCCCTCCCTCAGTTTCTTTGTAATCACATAGTAGAATTAATGACTGACATATCTTTCACATCTCTTATTGGTTCAATAGCATTAAACAAAAGTGGTTTTGACCCAGTAATAGTTAAAGACATGTTGAACTATTTACACGAACACATTCAACAATTTATGTAGTAGAAGGATATTAGAATCATAGAATGGTTTGGGTTGGAAAGGACCTTAAAGATCATCTAGTTCCAACCCCCTGACATGGGCAGGGACACCTTCCTCTAGATGCTCAAAGCCCAGTCCAGCCTGGCCTTGAACACCTCCAGGGATGGGGGATCCACAACTTCTCTGGGCAACCTGTTCCAGTGCCTCACCACCCTCATAATAAAGAATTTCTTCCAAATATCTAATGTAAACCTACCCTCTTTTAGTTTAAAGCCATTACTCCTTCAGTTCACACCATGATAAAGAGTCCCTCTCCCACTTTCTTGTAGGCCCCTTTTAGGTACTGGAATAGAATCTATTAATAGAATAGATGCTGGTTTGCTCAAGTTATTTCACTATTACCGTATTTACAGCAAAACATGAACATACTGTACATGACTTATATAATTGCTACAAGGGGTTCATTAGTTCAGCAAGTAGTTTCCCAGATTATTTGTCTGTTTGATGTAGACTTCAAAGTATTTTTTTTTTTTGTCATAACTTGAAGAAAATGTACCTT
>VXAA01000084.1:63947-82601 GCA_013399115.1 Anseranas semipalmata | reverse complement strand
TCCACCAGAACCCCCAAGTCCCTCTCCACAGGGCTGCTCTCAGTGAGTTCTTCTCCCAGTCTGTACTCATGCCTGGGATTGCTCTGACCCAGATGCAGCACCCTGCACTTGGACCTGTTGAACCTCATTCAGTTCACAAGGGCCCACTTCTCAAGCTTATCCAGGTCCCTTTGGATGGCATCCCTTCCTTCTTTTGTATCAACTGCACCACTCAGCTTGGTGTCATCTGCAAACTTGCCCACTTCTCAAGCTTATCCAGGTCCCTTTGGATGGCATCCATTCCTTCTGTTGTATCAACTGCACCACTCAGCTTGGTGTCATCTGCAAACTTGCTGAGGATGCACTCAATCCCATCATCTATGTCACTGATGAAGATATTGAAAAGCACCGGTCCCAAGACAGACCCCTGGGGGACACCACACATCACCAGCCTCCACCTGGACATAGAACCACTGATCACTACTCTCTGGGTGTGGCCATCAAGCCAATTCCTTATCCACCAAATGGATATCGATATCTTTCCAGTTTAGAGATCAGGATGTCACATGGGACCATGTCAAAAGCCTTACTTTCTTGGAAGACTTTATGCAAGTCAATAACCCTTGTTCTGAAATGTAGTTCAGTTAGCCCCTGGGATAAGTAGATTATGTGACTGAAGAAAAAAATGTAGCTTCTCAAATAAATTTTATTAATATAATAGGTACATGAATAATGAGGTAAAGTCCTCCCTTTTATTTCCCTCTCCAAGCTTGTTTTCAAACAGTTATTTGGTTCTGTCATAGACAGCCTAATAAAAGAAGATAAATTTTTCTTCAGATACTATTAAAGTAGCCTGTATAATTTTTTAAAAGCAATTTACAACAGACATTTTATTGTTCCAGAATTTTCATAGATGCCAGGGACTGTAAAATAATGGGCATGTTACTCACAAACGGGTTGCAGACAATTTTCCCAGAAATCCTGATCTCATTCTATCATTCAGAAAGAACTCCCATTTTTCTGATATGTAGAAATCTTCACGTATAGCACAACAGGTACACCTATGATCGGAAGATGTGTTAATTTAAATGAAAAGCAAGAGGTCCAGCAGACTTTGACCCTTTCACTGATACTCCTTTGAGGATAACCTAAGTAATGAATGGGGGGCGATTTAATTAAAAAATGAACTCTTCCTGGTTATGCATGATTAAGTTCACAGACCCATAAAGATTAACACTTAACATTTGCTTGTTTTAACAATGCTCCACGGGCCCGTAGAACTGTGTAAGGACAGCAGTTTTTCCCATAGGAGCTTAAAATACTACAGAAGTGGATCTGGCTGAAAATAGCTGGTATGTAGAGAAGTTTTTTAGGTGAAAAATTATCAAGGGAATTAAAACTTATTCTAGGGCTTTACAAAAATACTTTTTAGATTTAAAATGGGGTGGGGGTTGGGGAAACACAACAGAAAACAACAAGCAGGTTTTGTGTGTCATCCTTGTAGATACCCTTGTAGAGACGCCTGACTGCCTCTTGTGACTATTGAAGGAGTTACCAAACTTTGTGTGTTCAACTCCCACCACACAAATCACACTATTAGACTCTCAAACATCTTTTACTACATATCATACTATACTACACTATGTAATATATAAATTACGTATATATAGGTTACAGATTCTAGGGAAAGCCTAAGTTACTGTCTCCAGCCTAAAGAACATCTTTTCCAAGTATGAAACAATTGTTCCAAAACTATTAAAGCTCCATGGTGTCTCTAAACAGACTCAGAAATCTTGTTGTATCATGAGGAAATCTGAAGAAATGAACAAACAACTGAAAAAGTCATGGCTGTGACTCAACAGCTTCCCCAGGAAATTTCAAAGTTTATGTACAGCAATAATTCAGGAATATTCAACTGCAATATATGGCCATCTCTGAAAGTCTCTGCTGCCTCAGGTGAGAAGCTCAGAGAGAAAATTTTCATGTAGTCATGTAACTCCAGATCAACTGTATCTATCATTGTAAATAGGCTTTTCTGTGAGTTGATGAGTGCACTTCATTCATCTTCTGGAAATGTTTTCTTTTCAGATGTCCTGAAGCTAGACCTACAGGTAGCTTACAGAAAAATGATATGCTTATGGAAGGATTTTCCACACTGGACTTTTACATTTTACCATCCATTTCTCACACTTTAAATGAAGAACAAAATGTAAGCTAGATACTTGGAGGAGTTCAGTTCTAGGTGAAGCCTTATCAGGATTACAATGTTCCTTACTATTATATTTTATAGTGTTGAAAGACTCTTCACATGCAACATGAATGACAAATATTTGTGTAGTTAGGGGCTTCTCTCTGGTAACCTGCTCTCAGGTTTTGCTTCCAACATCGTCAGCAGTGATAATTTTAACAATACAACCTCGCTTGGCAACATGATCTATTGACTGAGTGATCTGACTGTTATGAAGTCATTCTTAATATTAAATTAGGCATATCATCTGTGAAGAGAATTAGTTCCTTTAACCATCCCCAATAGTTGGTTGGCTTTTTTTTTCCCCCCTTTAATCAGACCTTCAACCATTTTGGTGCTCAATTTCCATTTTTCTATACACCTAAAATATGGTAATTGGAATTAAATAAAGTGAATGTTTGATGTTAAAAGCAGAGGTGTACACAACATATAAAGCTGTTTAATGCTGAGTTTTACAATTAAACCAGGTTTATCAAGTACTTTGATATGGAAGACAAAAACAAAAAACAAAAAACCCCACAAAAATAACGTAATGGATCTAAAAAATTCATGCTACTTACTGAAGGTCTGTGTGCAAATGATACTAAAATTAGACTAAAGTTTAGAATTTTACAAATACTCTCACATAATTTGTTTTTAACCAGTGAAAACAGGTCAATATGGCAAGACAATACATTTCACAGCATTTTCTTTGCACTACAGCAATATGGCAGAGATTTCAGTTCAACAGACTGAATACCTCTGTCCACCAAACCTCAGTGGAATAATGCCAGCCTAAGTGGGCTGCACCAATTTACGTATACTGAATATCTTGCACCATTCGTGCTGACTTTTATATTGGGAATATTAATTTGATCAGACACGAATTTTAAACTTCAAGTCTTCCTAATCTAATAGAAAAAGAAGGCCAATAACTATTTTTAGCTAACAGTAGCAAAATGTAGCACATTGTGTTTGCTTGCCTATCTGATGAAATGAAGTGTGATCCTAAAGTTATTCATCAGAAATCCATGATATCTCTGAGCTGTTATGGCAATTTTTGTGGTTTATGATGACCATTAGACAGTAATCCAGGAAAGCAGTTAGCTTCTTGCCTAACTGGATTACAGTCAGACACGTTATGAGTTGCTTGACAGTGAAAGCATTTTCAGTGGTAATTTTCACATCATCATTTATTTAAACAAGCGGCACAACCCTGAACATGCAGTGCTGTCAGTATTGATGCTATTCTGTCTCCTTTCTTCATTATGTGATGTTATATTGATTCAAAAGTGTATGTGCTTAAAGTAAGACAGAGAAGCCAAGGGATAACCAAGTTTACTCTCTCTTTTATTGCAGATTTGCAATAAAAATTCCTTTTAATATGCTGATCAACTTTCCAGGTTGTGTTTTTGTTTCTCTGCCATCTAGTACTTCTAATGCAAAAGATTTATTTATTTATTTATTTATTCAAAATAATGTGAAATAGAAGGCAGCTGGGGTTAAAAACAAAAAGATCAAAACCAGAATAGCAGGAATTTCTGATTCCCCAGGCAGGGACATCAAGCTCTGTCTGTAGAGATAGCAGTAACTGTTCTTCAACATTCTGCTATCTTCCAGAACTTTGTTCTGTCTTCCACGAATATTCCACTCTGTGGATTTAGGAAGCATCCAGGACTTGGAGTCTTGAGTAAGAATAATCTGTTAGCCACATTAATTCTGTATGTCAGAATTTTATATTTCATTACACCTATCCTCCCTCTCCCACCAGCCTGGTGTGAATTTACGAGTCCTGGTGTGAATTTATGAGTGACATAGATTTCCAACTTTGTTTTCAAAATTCTGATAATTCTTTTTAGTCTGTCTCTCATCTATCTATACAGCTACTAAGTATTTTCTCTTTGTCTTTGTACTGAAAGCAGAATAATAATAATAATAATAATAAAATGCAGTTTATCCAATTTCAAAACTTTACCTTTACAACCAGCTCCTTAAGATTTTCAATAGGAAACAGTAGCACCTCATTCAGTCATATTACTCTGGGATATAAATACTCTGAGGATAAGCAAGAAAGCCAGGATCTTGTTGCCCTCCATAGGGCAAAAATTTTTGAAAGAGTGACTGCTGAAGGTGGAGCATGGTCTCCAGAGTCTGTATGCTGCCATATCCACTAACAGAAAAAATATATGTCTGTATATATAAGAAAAAACAGAGGAAAGGGATGCATTTCACATTTACTTAAAAGTTCTCTGCAGTAATGGTAAGAAGGGGTTAAAAAATCTGACAGTTTAATCCTTGGACAGATTTTTCCTGGATGTTTGCAGGAAACAGGAGTTACGGGTTTGGCTTAATACAGACATACATTTCAGAGTACAAATTTTTTAGTTGGAACTAGAGAATTGTCTGCCATGTTTAAAGCACAGTAAACTTCAGGGTTGGATGTAGACTTTGTGCATTGAAAAATACTTAAAACACGTGCACACAAACTAGTGCAAAAACTATGTGGAATTATTGATCATGCAACAAAGTTGTGTAGGTTCCACACCAGCCTTAAACTGTATCAAGAATTTGAAAAGAGCTACCAAATTTTATATGACATTAAGTGTAGTTAAAGTTCTGCAGTTCAGCCAATTCCTACTAACAATAACAGCTGCAGCTACAGAGTCCTAATGGGAAACCCAAAGGAAGGCAAGTGGTTGCAGTGCCAGAGACCTATGGGAGCCTGCTGGGCTCGCCTGAATACAGACAGCTCAGAGGAACCCAGGCAGGATCTCAAGACTCACCTGCTGATTTTTGCCCTGATACGGTAGCTGAGCAGACCCACCAGCAACATTCTGGGGAAGAAAAGCATAAGCAGCTGGGCTACAAATGGTTTCCCAAGAGGTAGGCAGGTGAAGTGTCTTGCCTAGATTGTGATGAGCTAATGGAAGAAATCAAGTACTCTATGAAAGCTTAAATATGATTCAAATACTTAATTGAAAAGAACATCTAACAAGAATTAACATCCTAATTTTTACAGATGATGCTTTTTAGACAGTCATGTCTAAAATCTACATATCTAATTGATATGTATCAATTAGATATATTACACTCAGATTGTTGTATACTTAAGATCACCATACTGTCTTTCATTGATACACACATGCTCACAGATGAAATGTGGGGAAAAAAATCTGGCTAAACAGAAGAAGAAACTAAGTTTTGATAGAGGCATTAGAGTTGCATTTAAAGATTTTAGCAGAGTTCCTGCTTCTTCATAAAAAGAGACTCCATAGCAACAGCAGACTAAAGTTTTGCTGACTTGGCAGGAAATTCAGGAAAACCTTTTATTGAAACATAACTAATAATCACAACAGGCAGGTTGACGAGCCCAGTGACACTAACAGCCTCCTTTTATCTTCTGTGTTGAGAGAATGAGAGGAACTTTTACCTTCCAGATAAACTGGTAAATACCAAATTTTCAACTTCAATACAGACATTTTCCTTCTTCAATTTGAAAAAATAAAACTATAAATAGGTACAAAGTTGCTTATGATTTAATATGTACAAAAGTACCAGCATGAAATATACTGATGGGGCTGTTTTCTTTTCCTTCTGGTTTGGGATATGCAACAGCTGCTATGATTTTAATTTAGTCCCAATTTACCATTTATGATCTCAAAATAAGATTCAGAAGCCCTTTTAATCTCTTTTGCTACAGTGTCTTTGCAAATAAATTTAAAACTCTGCAGAAGTAAAATTGACTGAAGCATAGAAAGTAAAACAATAGATATTAATCATTCACCTTCACTGTTTTATTTTTTTTTCTTTAGGTTTATCTTTTTGGGGACAGACTAGTGTTACCAAAATGTGTTGTTGGAGGGAATATGTAAGATCTTTGATTGAGTACAAACAAGTTTCTGAAAGCATAGTATTTTCATTAAACATTTGAAATCAATAAAACAAAAGCAGAACTCCTCACCATAAAATAATACAGTTGAGAGATGTATATTTCTGGAGGATATCTTTCTGTGGATTAAGTTGAGAACTGTTCCTATGATGAGGAAAGATGGTCTGTTCACGTATGTATAGATTTTATTCATGTATATATAGATTTTTTACACTCTGCAAGATAATTTTCATTTTTGGCTTGCTCTGCCACTAGGAATATTGAAGCTGACAAGAAAAAAAAATAAAAACTGGGAAAGAAAAGTCCTTGTAGGAAAATGAAAGAAGTTTCATTGCCTTCAATATTTAACAACTGCAGAGGGCAAAACACTAAAAAAACTACAGCTAAAATAATCCTCTCTACAGATGATTTTGATCTTGCATTCCTTTAAACAAGCATCTGCTGACTGAGAAAAAAGATCAGCTAGCTCAAGCCAATACTCAGAAAGGTGATTAGACAAACAAGTTACTGTTTGTATATGTTCTATGCAGATCCCATAGAGACTTGTCTACTTCGTAGTGGATATAAAATTACATCTACAGCTTCTTAGCTTCAAAGGATGCTCTAGGAAATTAGCTGCTAGAAGGACGCTTGCTACAACTTAAGCAAACTGTGGTTGCATTGACATTGAAAGGCTAGGAAACACCTTCTAGGACTATGGTTATGGCATACCTTTCTAAGATGGTTATGGCTACACTTTTCCTGTGTCATCTTCAGGATAGGTTAAGGCTTTTGCTTCTCTGTTGTGCACTGGTGAAAGCTACTCAGGTATTAGAGAGCAAAACAACCCAGCCCTGGCCCAGAGTTCACGTCTCCTATCACAGTCCTGAGCAGACCATGTGTTTTATGCCCTTAGGCATGATTACTTCAGCTCCATACACCCAGGTAGGAAAGCACCCATCTAGAAGAAAAGCCATAATTAACATAAGATGCAAAAGGCCATCTGCTTAGCAACTGTGAGAACACACTATCTCTCCTTCTGCATGCTTTCTCCCAGTTGAATTCAGAGATCAGCTCAACCTATCTGTTCTGATTTCTAAAGCCATCTGTGGTAGCTGCCTTTCCTATGGCAGCTATCATCTCTCCTCTTGTAACCTTCTGCTGCATTCCCCCCAAAATAATGAAACTGTTGACCCACATGAAGCCCCATGAGTGCAAGGGGCAACCTTTACATTTCAGATGGAACAGAGTATGACATTTCTGTCACTAAGATGCAAGAAGGACACTGAATATAACAACTTCCTGCACTAAATATTAAATATTTCCAAAATACATCTGTCATTTCAAAATCTTTACATGGAGCAAAACCCAGACTCATCCTCCCAGACATAAAAGATCAAACAATGAACTAGTAAAGCTACTAAGGTAGATATATTTCTACTAAAAATTCAGACAGCGGCATTTTCTATAATATAATCTGGCCTCTTGGATAATATAGGCCAGGAGATTTCATTGTATTTGTTTCCATTTGAAATAAAAAGTATCTTCTGCACATACAAAAAAATGAAATTGTCATTTAAATAGTGTATGTACATATCTATAAAGCTCTAATTACTATTCTTTCCAGTGGAAAATTCATACACATCACATTTGATAGAGGCTAGATTGACTTTATTCTCCATGCCACTGCTTTTACATAAAATATTCTCTGCCAATTAAGAGAAGTATTCAAAAATGATTACTTGGTAAAATCAATTTTGTATATGCTAGAATTCTAATTTACACCTCTCCCGAACTGGAGGTTCAGAAGCATGTAGAAACTAAGCTAGTTGCAGAATAAGTTTACTTATTTATCAGATAGAGAACATAATTTTTAATGACATGTGACAGTATAGATATATAATGACACAGATATTTATAGTGAGGCACAATCAGCAAATCTGATAGCATTTTAGTTTTAAAAAAAAATCAAGGTAAGAACTATGTCTATCATAACCAAAATATTAAAATAGTAAGTTAAAAGTTTATAGTAAATGACTGGCCCCAAATCTATTAAGCTCTCAAACAAAACAAAACAGAAACAAAACAAACAAACAAAAAACACTCTCAGATTTCAAAGTTCTGTGCTTTATTAAACACCATCTAGAAGCCTTAGCTTTTCTTAAACCAAATCTTAAAGTCATTATTGAAGACAGAGCTTCAGCAGGTAATGATTTTGCACAGCTCCCTCCTTGCCCACACTCCCCTCTCTGCCCTTTTGCACAGCAGACAGCCCCATATTTCCCCTGTCTTGGTCCAAGGAAATTCTTTCTGACACCTCATGGGTAGGTTTCATGCCCCCCAGCTGTGCTGGTGGCTGCCTGGGCTGAGGCTTTGCCCCTTCCTTCTCTCATCCCCAGGCCCCGCCATCCTGCCTGCCGCAGGGATGGCAGCAAAGCTCCCCAGGCTTCTCAGACACATCCATGCATGCTAAATAAAAAGTCTGAGTTTATATTCCTCACTGTTTTTTAACCTGTCTTTTTTGAAGTACTGCAGTACAGAGAATAAAAGCCAATCTTTCTACTTATCTCTTTTCTTTCCTTTTTTTTTTTTTTTTTTGGGGTGGGGTGGGGGGGGAGGGAGTATAAGTATAATATGTGGTAAAGTTCAATCTAAGTATACTAGATTAAATATATGATTGGGGGCAAAGTAAACCTGTTTATTGATTTTCAGTTTGAGGGTTTAAAACCTATAGAAACATTTATTCAAGAAAAGAATTCTTACAACCCTAATATCTTTATTTATACTGATTCTATTTTCTTGTCCTACAAAGACATTAACCATAAACACAAATGGGCCATGTTATTAATGATTTGCTGAAGTTGTTTTTCATTATATTACCCATGTTTTCATTTCGAGGAGTTTCATGAGTCATTAAGTCAGCCAACAATGCACACAAAATAGAGTGTCAAGTAAGAGAAAATTATTTAAAAGAGATATAGGTTTGCTAATAACAGGAAAAACAACAGAAATTATTAAATTACTATAAATGTTAACTTTTACAACTTGGTCTTATCTTATGCTGACTATTAAATCTTTTCCTATGCACTGCATAGTCACTTATCCATGCCAACATAGGATGATGTACTTCTGATCATTGGCTCATTTACAGTCCACTTTGTACTAAACTGTACTCACTTTTTACCTCATGAGGAAACAATTTTAACACAAATATAGAAATATTGTGCAAACAAACCTGTATATCTTTATTTAACTCCTTAGAAAATTAATCTATACAATGTGCTTCAATCTAAGTGTTAGCAATTTGATGCTATTTGATTAGCAATCTTGATAAAGATTATAAATACAAACTGTTTAGATTAATGTAAAGCTTGGGTGCTGGCAGTGTAATTATCTTTTGCAATCAACTTTCATTCTTGTTTCATTTGAGATAAGTAGTACAACTAATAATAATTTTAATTTCCATACAGAATTTTGGAAGAAAAAGGCAAGAGCAAAAATGCATAACAATAAACAGAAATTTCTGTTGTATTAATTGTAGTGATTATTCCATTTCTCACTAATTTTAGCTATATTTGGCATTACAAATATTGGTATTAGCATGCAAATATTAGAATCTTTGTTTCCCTAATTGCATATACATTTTAAATATAAATGGAAATAAATAGCATCAAGGTATTCAGAGGGATACATTCCCCAAACTGTGTTAGTGCAAAACACCTAGCTCTCAAAAGAGTATTATGTACGATTATTTGAAGGTCCTTTCAACATTTCCTGAAGGAGACATTAAAAACTCATTGTGATGTTATAAATAATTTTTTATGTAAGACATATAAATCATTCTTTTCTAAAAAAAAAAAAAATCAAAGATTTAGTAAGTGTATCATGATGTAGAAATACAAGACAGATCACTCCTAGTAGTAATTTTTGCAGAGGGCTAAGCATAATATGGGCTTGGGCAAAACTGTAATAGATAAGACTACAGAGACAGTCAGCAAAGAGTAAAATTGTTGTTATATGTAAGGATGCATTTATTCTCATTAACGCAGTCTGGAAGAAGTGGGTGTTAAATAGATGCATCCATGTAAATTAGCTTAGGGAAAACATTCTGTATGCAGGGGATGACGTGCAAGAAAGTGTTTTGTATTTCCAGACTGATGCTGTGCCTGGAATTCAGAAAGGAGGATAAATGATACTAAGAGACAAACTAAGTGCATTTTCAAGTGCTTCCAATGAAAATATCTTAACAGTAAAAAAAAAAGGATAAACGATAAAATGAAGTGTTAGACTATTATGTGTGGCAGACAATTGGTGTTAAAGTGGATCCATTTACAATAGCTTAATTTCGGTTTAAATGGAAGGTAAATGGAAGGATTTGCATAGATCATGTTTTTTTTTAATCAACTTTTCTTTTTTTTTTTTCTTTTCTAATAGAAAAACCTTGATTTGTCTGCCTGTGATTTCTTAATTAGCTGGTACATATCTGAGATATAACCTAATACTTAATAACCCCTTTCAGTCTGAATAGTGTGGTCTAACTTTCAACAGATTAATAACATCAATCAAAATCTTAGAGACTACAGACAAGTTTCTCAATATACTTACATGATCATGAAAAAATGGATACGTAGTTTATGTATGTTGAACAAAAATAACAGAAGCAGTCGTTATATCTGTACTACCACAAGTAGCACAGTTGGATAGGAGAAGAGCTGTCAAACAAAACAGCTGGTGCTGAAGACCTGACATTCACATATAATCATTTCAGGGTTTTGCTTTGTGTAAGTGATGACTGCCCTTTTAAAAACACAAACAAAACTCTTCAGATTAGACCTATTTTGATCCCGTAGATTGAATGACTGTTCACAGCTGTAGTGCATTAATATGTGTAATGCAAGGAGAGAACTGCCGTCTATTGCTTAAAAGAATTTACGTAAACTCAAAGATCCTCAGGTGCTTCTTTTAATCCTTTGTCTTTCTCATCACTGTAACATTTAAACTAACTAGATAACATCAGAATTCTTTTCTGGCTTGCTTGGACTAAGATATTTTGGACGAAAACTGATTTTATTTTTTTTTTTTTTGATGCCTAAGACTTTAAGGTGACTGTGCTTTATTTAACAGAATTTAACACCCATAGCGTAAAAACACTAATGGCAATATATTGTGAAATGGGGCTGATCGCAGTGTCTCTGTTTATTCAGACATACAGAGTGAAAGTGTATTATGGTACTGTAAGGTAGTAGAGTCTAAATGTGGAAATCCGTTATGGTATTTGCAATTACCTGACACTTTTAGTTCAGTGTATACTCAGTGAATTATCAACATGTGAATGTCTACTTTCTATTTAAAAAAACAAGCAACCCATTTTACTATGATATACTTTTGGCTAGCTTTACATTTCACAAGAATCAAATAAATACTTATAGTTTGCTATGTTTATTGTGTAATAATATTGCAGGTATATACAGTTGTTTTTTTTCCCAGACAAATTTCCAAACTTAAGAGTTAATCTTAAAAAAAGTGGAGAATATAAGCAGATATAGAGCAAAAGAAGAGAATAAATAGATATGGAACCAGTTGTTTGTAAATTACTAACAGCTATTTAAATGTGAGCCACAGACTGATAGTTAAAGATGAATGCAATAAATATCACTCTATAACACATGTGAAACAGAGTTATGGAAAAAATTACCCTTAAGAACACTTTTTTAATTATAATATATTTGAACTGTGGTCCTTATTAATTAATTTGAGTACATTATAAAACTAATACTTTTAATTAAAAAAAAAAGGTATGCATGCATAAGTATAATAGAAAATATGTCAAAGATTAAAGTTATATAAAATTGAGGATGCTAATACTTTTTATGCCAAAACTTTACTGAAATAGTTAGAAAAACAATGATAATAGTATCAATAAAACAAATGTAATAAGAAAACAAACAGTGCAACCTAAAGGATCAAACCTCTGTGTTTCAACAGACTAATCTATGGAATCAACTTTAATATTATTTCAAAAATTTTGCACTATATATTCAATATAGGTTATTTTTTTCCTTTTTTTTTTTTTTTTTTTTTTTTTTTTTGTGCACTACTGGATAGTATAGGCACACAGCAAAATAATAAGTAATACTGATCGAAAAGCCAGCACATAATAATTTAAATCACTTTCCCTCCCTTCTTTTGAAATAGACTATTTTTAATATAGTGTTTAAATCTTCCCTGCATCTCTTCTAAATCCCTTACATTAATCCAGCAGACAGAGTTATTTTGAAGCTGATTTTCTACCTTGGGTTTACAGTTCTCTAGTAGTCCATTTTGTTGAAGAGAAAGAAATAGAGAGACTTATCAAATGTGATACTTTGAAATGGCACTGACTGCTCATACAGTGAGCTCTGCACTAAAGGTATGAAAGTTATAATGCATACATAACATTAGCTCCCTGAAAACAAATAGATTTATGAATAAATAAATAAAACCTACCAGACTGATGCAGACAAATTTAAGACAAACCAACTTTGAGAAAAAAAGGCAAAAGCTCCAACTTATAAAAGAAACACCTGAAAGTATACAAGACTTTGCTGACAAAAAGGATTCCCCCCCCTTTTCCCTCCAACACATTTATCCGACAGCCATGTGTCCAGCTCCTGTGAGACCTGTATCCCACCATCAGAAGAAAAGACTGCTCAGGAATTTTAGCATTTAAAATACTTTTCCTCTGAATTCATCACAATACTCCTGCTGAACTGGACAGGGTCCATGCATTCTGGCATTTGATTCAAAATCTCAACAGAAATAAACACATTAAATGAGAAAAATATATTTGAAAGCTGTATTTCAAAACAGTGAAACTTCTCCAAAATCTAGTGAAAGAAGGTATTTGAGGCACAGTTTCCTCTAATAATATTTGTAAACTTCAAGTTTTAAAATTTAATGATTTGCATTGGCTTAATCCCTTAATATCACTGTTGTCATTATCTGTCCCTATTGTTACTAAATATCACTAAAATATCACTATTGTAGATAATTAAAATAAATCAAATCATATTAATTTATCATTTGGGGCATAGTGTGCATTGGATTTTATTTTTTGTTTTTTAATACATGTAATACATAATTTATGCCAAAATGCAAATGTGTGTTGATCTTCTTATCTCATTACAAGTTGTATTGTCATAGAAATGACTGCTTATCACTTGTTCCAAATTGGATCTATTCAGCAAGTGATCAATTCTGATGTAAGTTTACTAGACAGGAAGAAGAGACATACTTTGTTGGCTAAGATACTTTGCTAAAGAAGCTGCAATTTCAGGGAATTACCCTATTTTTTATTTTTATATACATTTTACCACTTAAGAAAGAATAAGACACACCTATTCCAAAACTGCAAATACCTCGTCTTTACTCTACGAAGCTTAAGTTTGAGTTCCTGACTTCAATTTCAAGCATGCCTTTAGGCATTTTTTTTCAGGAAATCTTGGCCAGCCCCTGGGCTTCCCTAGCATGGCTACCTTCCAGGGAGTACTAAACAGAAATTAAACATTTTCAGCCTTCCCCAGGTTTAATTTTCTAATCCTTTCCTGATATGTGTCTAAGCTTCCAATCTGTTTTGAAGTATAGATCCACTCCTGGACTTTGTCCGCTCTTTATTCTTCCCTGTCTATATTTGAAAGAAAGCGAAGACAGTAATACTTTCATGACCTGACCTTATTCTTGTGCTCCTGAGAAAGCTATTCTGGCTCCCATTAACCTTTCCTCTTCCAGCATGGGGATTAAGCACTCAATTCCTTTCAGTCTAACATATAGAGCTTCTGCTCTGACAAAGGAAAATGTTGTAACCTTATTATTATTATTATTATTATTATTTTCATTACATTTGCTAACATCAAAATCAATAAGAAATGACCATGGAAAAGGTTCTAAAACAGCTGGGTTTAAACAGATTTGTACATAGCATCTTTATCTTTCGGAAGTGTAAAGCCTATAATAAAGTATAACTGCAAAATTGGTAAAATTCTGGGATTACAAATTGATTATGATGACAACTTGTTATACTAAATGTGTTTTGCAATTGCCCCTTGTAAACATCTACCGTGATAATTCATTGGTCTTTTTGTCTAACTTTCACATCAGAAAGTTAACGTTCATCACCTGTTCAAGGTGCAGTTAGACTATTTCCATACAACTACTGCTATGTACTGCACGTATGTTTACACCACCTGTCATTGTGAATTCCAGTCATGTCAATGAAAATCACTCCTTTACTACCTTTCTGCTAATTATCATCAACCAAACTCATTTCTTCTCTGTTTCCCACTTTTCATTACAACCTGTGATTCATGTTTACTCCGTTTCTTTGTCCTGAAAATGTGGTTCAGTTATCCTGTCTGCCACAAGAACCTTCATAAAACTTGATCTTACCACTAATCTTTCTATAGCTTCTATGACCTCAGTCTTGAAAAAATCTGATTCACTGTCCTTTCCTTGATTAGATATACTTTCCCAAGCATCAGCTTTTCTTCTCCTTGCTCTGTTCTCTTTAATGGGTATGACTCCTTCACTCACCATTCACATATGGCACCTTCCTAGCAAAGTGTTTTAGTTTTTCAAATTTAAATGAGTTCTGCTATGTGCTGTAATTTCTGCAACATCCAGTTCTGTAATACAGGTCTTTTGTTGTTGTTGTTGTTGTTTTAGTATTCCCTTTATTTTTTTCCTGTAGACATGGTCACTGGAATTTTTTTGTGGGTAAAAAAAAAAAGAGAGACAGGACATCATTATCACTCTCCCTAGTCTGTTTCCTTCCCCTCTGTTTCCTATCCAGAGATACAGAACATCCGCAAATGGGTTGCATGTTCAGGATCGGTCCAATGGTTCTGTACTAATACACCCTAATTTTCTTCCTACTGCAACAGAAGCAGCAAATGCATTTTCCATAGCTGACATCCAACAGAACAACTTTCCGCTCCCCAGTCTGAGGCCATTTTAGCTGGTCTCTGAAGTATATTAGGAAGGTCAGACAGCTCACCTTCTGCTTGTTCTTCCCTACCTGCCAATCAGGGCTTTCAAGTCATGGTCTGCATAGCACTTCCACCAATGAAAAGGTGTGAGTGCCAGTTTTGTAAAGGTTACAGAGTTATAAAAACCTGCATCCAGGTACCCACTGCAACATCAAATCCCTATCTTGAAAAGGCACTTTTAACATTAGTGTGAGAGGTTGCCATATCTGGCTTTCCTGAGAAAGGAGCACAGTCATCATCACAGAAATGCTGGCTGGAAAGGATCTCAGGAGGTCACCTTGTCCAACTTGCTCACAGCAAGACTCTCACCAACTCTTACCAGCATTAGATCAGGTTGGCCACAGCTATTATATATGGCTGTTATACATGGTTGTATAGTTGCATAAGGCACATGAGGTGGTTGAATAGTTGCATAAGGCACATGAGGCACAGACATGTTTCACAGAGACATAGCAGGAAAAGAAAATTTAGCTATGACCTCAGGTACCCTTCTTGAAGGGCATCTTGATGTGTTGCTATTTTCTGAATGCTGATTTAAAAAATCAGCTGCTAAGAGCTGACGAAGTGGATACCTACGCAAATCTGATTGATCTCTATCGTTGCATTCTGTGGGAGATATCATTAATGAATCAATTGGTATTTTCCCTCATACAATTACCTGAGTAGTTTGTGAAACTTATAAAATCTGTCTCTGGGGAATGGAAGCAGGAGGTATATCAAATGTAACATACAAGTCTCTCAGTTTTCAGAAAAATTGAAAAATAAAAATGATGATTGATTACAGATGATTGCAACTTGCAGTTTGAAACTTCTTAGTAAATTAAACCATAAGGATATTCGTTAATCCTTATGCCTGTTTTCAACCTAAGGTAATAAATAAAGAAAATGATTACTTTCTTTCAAATGTTTTTCACTATACATATAAATTAACTTCTATCCCCATCACAATTTGTTTTCACAGCTGGTCTTTTGACTTCTAGTCCTCAATTTGGCTCCTGAACAGAATACTCACTTCAGGTTTTTTATTTAATATTCAACCCCCTTCCCCAACCCCTGCCAGAAATCAGCTCTTGAAAACTAGGGTTGGAGAGTATATAAAAGAGTGTTTGAATTACTCATTAAAAGCCTTCTGTGCAATTTTTTTAAGTACTAGGAGACCAGAAAAAAAAAAAAAAAAAAGGACAGTCATACCATCTTACATGAGCTTGTGGATTCACATATAAAACTAATTTTGCAATCTTTGCAACTTCAGTTTTCAGAAGCCTTTGTCAACTGTAGTAGTATACAACATAATAATGAAAAGATTTTCTTTAAAAGTACTTCATTTATATAACTACGTCTTTCTCCTTCTAGATGGATTAGTGTGCATAGACTAATGAGACATGCTGAAATATACACTGCAATATTTATATTCATTTTTATATTTTCATAAAGCAAAGAAAGATGTGCAATAGATTTTCACATTTGTTTACTAGAACCCACTTATCAATATTTATAAACAATTGCAATCTAGTAATAACCATTCTATAAAAATCTGTTATGATATTGCAAGGAAAAGGACTTTCAAATTCAGATTTCAAAATAAAACTAAAAAAGGCTTAATTTTAAACATTTTTTTTGTTATAGGCAAATCATCACTCACAAGCAGTAAAAGAAGAATGATGTATGTGAGATTATTGATTCACATACTTATCAAATCTCCCTTTTAATTATATGCCCTATATACCAGTAAAATACATACAGAGGAGATATTACATAATTACATTATTGAGTTACTATAACAATCACTTTTGATAAGACGCATGAACTTCATTGCTTTTCTTTGATGTATTTTGTTTTGCTTTCCATCAGCAATTACCAAACTAGAGCCAAACTATACCCAGCCAATTATCAAACTATAATACATATACACTATGTCATTCTACCAGATATGAAATATATTATGTAATTTGTCATCTTCTTTCAGATGACAAAGAGAGAGCCAGAAAAAGAGAACATTTTCCTTAGTTTTGTTTTTTTTTTTCTCTTTTAGCAGCTCAAAACAAACAAATGAAAACCAAACCAAACCAAACCAAACAAAAACAAAAACAAAAACAAAAACAAGTTTTAATTTTCATGATACAGTTCTTAATCTGCATTTTTTTTTTGAACTGCAAAGCAGGAAATGAAGATAAATGACCAATTCCTTCAGACTGAACATCTGAGAAACTTAAAAAATGAAATCATGTGGAGAAGAAAATTCTTCGGATTTTAAGGATACCTTCTTTCAACACTGTTTTTCATTGTGAGGCTTTTGTTCATTTGTTTTTAATATAGTTATCAAATAAGCATAATGGCTACAGCATTTCTACTTTGCTCCTCCAAAGGAAGTATGGGAGCTGAAACTCATTAATTGTGAAGGGACTGTGCTCTGCGTTGTGACATTGAACATGCTAGCCCTTAATCTACCAAAAGCACTGTACGGGCACTTAACTCAGTCTGAGGTCTAGAAAGGAAAGCCATACATCATTCAGAGGTGTCTAGAACCTGAGGGTCAGGAAGACAGATTGCATGAGAAAGTGCAAAATTAAAGAAGTCTTAGATTCTGACATGGATGCAATAACTTCAGAGAGGATGAAAAGTGTGGAATAACAGTAATGGAAATTGAAGACCTCTATTTATCGACCAAAAGCACTGTAGTACAAGTTTCCTATATTAGTGAGCTATCAGATAATAAAGATCTGCAGATGCAGTTGACCTATGTGAATTTAAACTCATGACCTGAAGGTCACAGACCATAAATCCCACAATGAGTTCTCTAAGACAGCAATTTGGCTTTGAGAATTACTTTTTCTAAATAGGTAAAAGCATAATGATCTTTGCATGACACAAACAGGGATCACAGAATAAATGCTAAAAGCTTTTTTTAAAAAATATGTTGCGTTTCAGCAACTTTTGTTTTTGATAAAGAGAACTGATTAACAAATTGGTAAAAAGTGATCATTTAACAGAACTATTAGATATTTACTCACGTAAGTTATGAGAAGGACACAAGTTGAGAAGCATTCATAAAGCCACCAGCTAGATTTCAATGATTTTTTACTCAGAAATACATAAAATTTCAAAGGAAAATATGTTTTTTTAAAACAAATACAGTGCAAGGCAGCCTGAGTCAGAAGCATTTTGCTGAATCATCATTTGACTGGCTATATTATACACATCTGTAAAATCTAAGATGGATTTATTGAAGAGTGCTTGCTTCCCTCCACCCCTCTCTCCCTTCCTTTCTCTCTCTTTCTTTCTCCCCCCTTCTCTCTCTCTCTCCTCTCCTTTTCATTGTCATCTCCTGGTTTTCCCTGTCTGCAAGTCTGTGCAGACCCCTGCTTCACCCAGATTACAACTATATAGTACTAATTCTACTCAAAATAATTGTACATATTATAAGAAAGTAAGAAAATTGGAATTTATGTTTGGACTGAATTATAGCAGTGGCATTTGTAGTATCATAATGTTACTTTGTTGGACAAATAAAGAAACTTCTCCCAAGCATCTTGAACAAGACAGAGAAAAAGTGGCAA
>VXAA01000084.1:38883-63897 GCA_013399115.1 Anseranas semipalmata | reverse complement strand
AAAAAAAAAAAAAAAGTTAAAATAAAATTCCACATACAAAGCCACTATTTCAAACTCAAAAATGATTACAAATATCAAATCACATATACTCCCATCTACCACCCGTTCACTTTTATCTACTGCTAAAAATATCTATGTAGAAATACTAAAGAATATGTTCTATATCTATTGTAATAAATAGAAGTAATTATATTAATAGAGTGATTGCAGAAACATTGCTGGACATTTTGAGGAGCAAACTTTTTTGTCTGTCCTTTTTATTTAACAGAAGGCAGTTCAGCACAATTATTTTAGGACTTTAGAAAGGGTAACAAGCTGTTTGGAGGTGGGCAGGTATCAGGGTTCAAAAGGACTTTCTCAAACTTGTAGTTTAACTCTGTATTTTAATCTGGCAGTATCCAGTCTTCTGGGAAGGCCTAGGCAGCCTTGCATAGAAGCCATCACTGTCTGCAGGTGGTGGCTTCTCACCTGTGAGGTATGTCACCAGTGATGTCAAAATCCTCTGGTTACAAGTAATTATGAACATGCTTTTTGTGGGGCTGATTTGTACTCTTTGTCTGCCACACAACAAATGGGAGGCCCTGAAAAAAAACAAGGCATGGACCAGAGAGTTAGAGGGTGGTTGCCTGCCAGAGTTCACATTCTAAGGGACCCTGGGAGGGTAGGTAGCCAGGTGGGTGTTGCCAGCACAGTGAAATGCTCTGATGAGCCTTGCAGGGCCAAGCAATTGCCATGGAGATCAGCAGACAGTCGACGCTGGTCATGCCAGTATCATACTGCATTTACAAGGCAGGCTTCAAACTCGAGGTTCATTCAAGTATAGCTCCACAATGGCATTGGGTTGCTTGTCTCACAAACAAGACTGATGCGTTCCAAAATCAGTTTGGGTCCACTACAGTTTTAGTGAGTAAAGACAAACAAAGTAACCTATTTTATGTAATTTTGCCTATTGAAGTAAAGAATGTTCTCTAGGTGTCAAATGAAAAAAATATATACATATAAAAAATTAATACTATATTTATATAATTAGTATATGTATATACTAATATATAGTATACATTATACAGTATAGTATATATATGTAGTATAGGGTATATATAGTATATAGTATATATGTATACACTACTTTTGTGACTAGGGTCACAAAAAATCTCTTTGTCATCCTCATCACCCATTTTCATTTACCAGGCCTCTTCATATATCTACACCTCCAATGCCTCTCTATGCCTCACATGCAAATGAGCTTTACTGGAGCAGTTTTACAGAAAAAATGAGCTATATATTCCAGACTCCTTAGCTGTTGTATAGTATGGGAATTTCCACCTGTGCAAACAATGATTTCAGAACGCCACACTGCTACCTTTCTTCCATCAGTACAGCTCATCACGTTCTCTTCTTGTAGAATCTTCTCTCTTTACCAAATTTTAGTGCTTGACCTCTCTCATCGCAGCTGACGAGCTTGCCATTTTTTTTCAATGTGTTTCATTGAAGGGTTAGCTGAGGTGATCATTATCAATTAGTATACTTCAGTGTGAGCAACCATTCTGCAAACCCAGTTATTATATTCCTGCATCCAATTTCTTTAATTGGCTAAAATTGGCAGAAATTGACCTTTTCAGCCTCTAGAGAACATTCAGTACTGAAATGACTTAATCTGCTTTCTCTCTGAAAATTGATATTACCAGCTGACCAGTGATCTCTGATCAGGTAGCTCATATTTAAAACAAACAGATAAAGAAGTTCCCTTCAGGAAGACTTGTATGTACAACAACTAAGAATGACGGATAAATTTGAATAATATAACAAGACAAACCATGACACCTTCCAGCATTTTCCCCTTTTCTTTTGCACTTATAAACTGTCTTGGTAATGAATCATCACTCTTACAATTTACAAAACAGAGAAAAAACAAGCATTTCCTTCTTGGGGTCTATGGGTGAAATTCCACCCTAAGATGATCCAAAGGTTTCATTGTAAGCTTCTGATGAGAGTTTCAATGAGAAACAGATGCTTGTGAATGCCTTTGCATTCAGCAAGCACTTCATTTGACAAACTAGTAAACTATCTCTCATAAAATCATCATTCCCTGTAAACTTTCCAAATAAAAACCAGTAGGATTTGCAGCCAGCTTTACCACACAATACATGCTGTGGCTTCACGAAAGCTCTGAAAGTCATCTAGCATCCCTCTAAATATCCTCTGCTCTGCCTGTGCTTTATAAACACCAAGCAGTCTTCTAGTGCACAGCAAACAACTCTAAAAGAAAAAAAGTTATAAACTCACCACACTGTCCATACTTCTTTTTCTAGGGTGCGTTTCATCACTTCCTCCAGTATTAGGAATGTTTCATGAAAGTTTGATGATTCCACCATTAAACTAGTCCCTCCTTGGTAGCACAATATGTCTTCCAGAATTTCTTGCACCTCGGAAGCTCTCTCAAATATTCTTATATTTGAATTTCCATTTAATTCAGTGTTATTTACATCACCACAATATAGAGTTAGAGATGCAAATTCTGAGAAAATCTCTTTCTCGAATAAAGTATCTTTGCATGACAAAGTGATGAAGATTTACAGAGTGCAACCAAAGCTTAGCAATATTAACATCTGTTAACTAAGTAGGTGCTAAAAATTACTACCTGCTACACCCTCTCAAGTCCTGGGAGATTTTTCATGAGGCTAGGTGTCACATATGTATTGAATATATCCCTGAATGTATCCCTCATATACCCGTGGAATATATCCCTCAATTCATTCCAAAGTCTTTCAGTAACTGCTCCCATAAAGACAACAATTTAATTGTCACTGTCGCATTAATATGTTTTACAAACCACCAACAAGAGGCCACACTGGCATACAGAGAGAAAAAACACATTCCTTTGGTCATTATTAATGAAAGGTCAAATGAAGTTCACGTTGGGGTTCCTGTTTGAGTGGGACTGAAGAATGTGGGATATGTTTCTCCATTTATTGTAGTGGGTCCCCTATAATGTGTTTGTTTAAAAGATGTATTCCTTTTTTGCGTGTAAAAAAAAAAAAAAAAAAAAAAGTGTTTCTTAAAAAAGGACATTATATGACATTTTATTATTTAGAGGGGTCCGGTTCAGAACGCATCAATGATACTAAATTCATCAGTGCCTCCCTATCATCTTTAAGCAGAAGGATTAAAGCAGAATAATTTTATTATTTTTTTTTTCTGTGCCTTATCTGCAGGCTCACAGGGAGAGGACTATGGCAGACCTAATTATATTCACAATGAACTCAAATGAAAGTGGTTCAGAGGTGAAATTTTCATTAAAACAATTACTTATATCTCCATATGCTAATTCATATACAGATGCTGAATGGTAGAATGGGAGTTTCTAAAATATGTATCAACTGTATTTGAGTGTTAATGAGCTTTCTGAATACTTGTCATAGGAAGTCATGTACTCAGAAACTTGATAAAGTGACAGATAGAAAGAGACCCATTCAGACAGTGAACCTCCAAACTGTATTTAAAGCATGACATTTTCTTCCATGATGTATCCAAATTCCCCGTTAACCAAGCTAAGCAGAAACAATCTGACACCAAATTTCATCAGCAACATGCATAAAGGTCATTGTCATATTAATGCTATACTCAGCACTTGTGCAACATAGGATGATTACCTGCATTACACACCACAAGAAGGTTTTTTTTTTTTAACATTTTATATGATATGGCACATAATAAAATATCATTTGAGAAGAGTAGCATGTGAGTGTTTAAAAGTAGAAAAGAGAATGACAGTAATTATCCTTCATGTTCAGAAGCTAAAAGTTAAGAAATTATTTTTAACATAAAACTTGAAGTTAAAAATTTGTTGGTATTTTCTTCATGGTTGTCTTGAACAGTATTTACTGTTATCTAATATTGCATGGCAGCATGTATATATTTTTATCACATTTGAAGTTCAGGTCTAATAGTTATTTCTCATTGACATGAATAAGACATTACAAACTAGCATCTTCCTTCAGATCAAGTAATCCCTTCAACCTGGTTGATAGTGCAAAATCTGCTCCAGGCATTTGCTTTTTAGCACCATAATGAGATAGTGTTCAGCTCTCTTGCATACATATGCTTCATATGAAAGTGAGGAACATTTATAACTATTGCTGAAATAAAGTGATATTAAAAAGTTTAAATTTAACCTTAAGAAAAGTGAAAAACAATGTACGTATTTTTACATTTTTGTTCAGATTAAAGGTGTTTACAGAGGAGCTGCAAATGTCAGGATGAGTTCAAAGAAGCGTTAAAGAGTCCTGGTGTCCTTAGGTGTACATTTTTCTTTAAAAACAAAATAATAGTTTATAAATTTTATTTCTTCCATAACTGCAGATCCTCAGATGAAATAGGCTTCTAATATTCAACTTTAAGCAACTGACTCACAGTGAGTATAGACTGCAGTGGAGGTTAGGCATCTCAATATCTTTGGGGATCTAAGGCATGGTAAAAAATAACAAAGAAAATTAAATGAGATTCACAATGTCAATCAGAGTTATTTCAGATGAATTACAAAAAAAAAAGAAAAAAGAAAAAAGAAAAGTCACTATTGATTGTGATAAATACTGCTGTATTTTTCCAGTGAAATCAATATTCTTACTTTAGGGACTCTATTGTGAACTCTTATGGAGAAGCTCAAGCTGAAACGTGGCTTCCATGAGTGGTTTATATCTTTAGAAGGAAACACGCGGGCAAATTTCAGAACAGACCTGCAGGCTCAAGCTATGGAGTGAATTTTATCTGTACTCATCTGCATTGGAAGTATACAGCTTTAACTTGTTTAAAAAGACAAACTACTTTTCCCCACCAACCTCCCCTACATTTCCCCTGAAAATCATTCATTGATTTATATGTTCTATCTCCTATTTCGATTTACTTCTATCTTGTATGAAAAACATACTTTGTCTGACACCTGTCTATGTACACAGGTGTCCTAGATTTCTGCAGTATTGTTAAGGCTATGCACTTTAAAATATCAGTTTCATCAACACAAATTTGAAAGACTTTGAAGTGGTCAGTGAGATACATAGATGATGCAATGCATGATTTGGATATTTCAATAATGCTGCTGTAACTGTGATGCAGCTAAGGTATACCTCATATCACTGAATGTAACTGAAACATGCCATGCTTTCCACTGCTGGAGAGCAGAGGTGTTAGTTATTCTACTTGCCACTCTCTAATTCTCTTTGAAATACTTGGAACAGTAATGAATCTGAAAATGATTAAACTATGTATCATAAATAAGTCATAAGCTATATTTCACTTTTTATTTAGCAATAGCCTGTAATAAAAGTAGCTAATTACTTTAATAAGTATGCACATGTGTACATCCAGGGAGGGAGGAGAAGGAAAGGGAGGAAGGGAGGGAAGAATCATTTCCTTCTCTAGTAAAATACAGCATTCTTTGGAATAAAATGAAGCAATTAATAACAGCTCACAGAATTGCACAAGACCGGAAGTGAATACCACAGCAAATTGAAAGTGTACTGGATAATTACATTCAGCAGACTGCAATTACCCATACTGGAATCCATCCAGAAGAGAGGGGCCAACCCAGCAGTGCAGTCAGTCTGAAAGCTGACTCCAGAGAGCAAGTGCCCAGGGTGGCTATTCTGAATACTGGCTTTCATCTGAGCAGCTATTTACTTATGAGCTCAGTGATAGCCCCATAAAAGCCTGGCCAATGAAGCCTGTCACAAGAACATTGCAGCAAAAAGAGACCACCAGCTTCCATTTAGGAATGATAAAACCTCATCTCTTTTTCACTTTTTCAGGCATGTACTTCCTTTTTGCACATTGGCTGGCTAAATGGTAACTGTCACAATTAAAAGGTGTTTCAGTTACTAAACATTCCACCTGATTGATAATTTCAATCCAGTTACAAAAAACTGCCACTGACACGACTTTCTCTTTTTCCCACTGATACCACCAAAATTCAGGAAGCTATTATATTGGTACCCAAGTTTAACCTGATATTTTTAGACTGCAGCTGTCAAACATTTATTGCTTGTTATGAAATTCACATCTTATTTGCCCTGTGTGTGGCTGCCTAAGGACTGTAAAGAATTTGTCAACTAAAAAAGGAAGATAAAAAGTTCGGACATAATTTAAAGTCAGAACTCCCGTACTTTTCTACCTCTTTTTGTGTTTGCTTGCACCTGCCTTGTTGCAGCCTCTCATTAAATGAATTTCTATGAAAAAGATGAGGAAAGAAGCATGCCACAGCAGGATTCTTCAACTGGCACTTCTTATCCACAGCTATTCATTTTGCCTTTTTTTTGTTCATTAATATATTTTCAAATATTCATAGAATGACTGAGGTAGGAATGCACATCTGGAGACTGTCTGGTCCAAGCTCCTGCTCAGAGCAGGGTCAGGGAACCTGGTTGCTCAGGGTCATGTCCAGTTGTGTGTTGAATATTGCCAAGGATTGCTCCACGACCTGCCTGGGCAACCTGCTCCAGTGTGTGACCACCCTCATAATAAAAAAAATATATAAAAATAATCATAAGTTTACATGGGATTTCCTGTGTTTCAGTTTGGACCCATTGCCTCTTGTCCTACAACTGGACACCACTGGGAAGCGTATGGCTCTGTTGTCTTCTACCATCAGGCATTTATACACATGGACAAGACCCCCCCTGTGCCTTCTCTCCTCCAGGCTGAGTAGTCCCTGCTATCTCAGCCTCTCCTTGTATGTCAGGTGCTGCAGGTGGCCCTTCACTACTTGACTTACTGCAGTAAGTTCATGTGGCCCTTGTATTGGCAAGTCTGCCTCTGGCTTTATTTTCTAATAAGAAGTAAGGCTGCTCTGTTACAGTCACCTGAGAACTAGCTACAACCATGTTATGGTCTGAAAACAGCAACAATAGACCTATAACACTGAAATTCCTTCTCAACGTCAGTAAAAACATCATAACGTTTTGCAAAGGAGTATTCTAAATAAAAGTATGAACATATTTTGTACATAACTAAGTTCTGTAAGTTTCTACTTTTGATATCCATGATTATACATTTTGCTGTGGATCTAGATTAATTTTGTAACTTTGTTTTGGTTCACTCTTTAATGAAAAGGTACTGTTGTTACTACTGATTTTATATATACCGTTATATATGTAATAAGTTATTCAAACTTCTCTGCTCCATTTCTTTCATGTCAGAAGTCTTCATAAAAGAAAGGACTGAAAGGGTATTCAGTCTCAAGGTATATTAAACTGTGACAGTTTTATGAGTTTTCCTCCAATTTTTTGCTGAGTTAAAGGAATATTTTTAAAGAGCAGTGAATGGGTTTGTCACTGTAATATATATTGATTAGGTGATACCTGATACCTATTAATGTGTTTACAACTTGCATTTACTAGTTAATACATAAAATCAAAAAAGTACCTACATAATTTTGTAGTCGAAGTCCCAGTATTTGTTTTGCCTTTAATCTCAGAAGTTTCAGTGTTTCCAGAAAAATAAATGGATTTGAGGAGTAATGAGAAAGGTAAAGGGATGGAAATGCTTGTTATGAAGTAACAATATTGATGTATTCTTTAGAATACATCAGTGTAAGACTAATGTACATATAGTCATGTCTCTTCTTCATCATGTTTATTCAAAAAACACTGGCAAAGATAATTACCATAATACTCGTACAATGTCCATAAGAAATTAGGTAGTCAAATAAATGAAACGTGAAGCTTTTCTTTCTATGCCATGATGGATCTAACAGAGAGCATTTTATTTTGGAAAACACAGGAGGTACAAAGGCTATGTGCTGCCCTATATGATTCCCTTCAACCTATACAGGGGAATGTATTTATGGAAAGATGCAGCGTAGCAGAACTGGAGTAATAGGGTCTATTTCATGCCCTTCTTAATGTCCTCATTGGTATGACAAAGGATAAGAAAAGATAGTTCCAATGAAGGATTTCAGACATGTTCAGTCATCAGCCTAAGGGAGAGGTGCTGCAGATGGGACATCTTCCCTGTGAGAGAGTTAAGTGAGAAAGATGAAAAAACAAACAAAAAAGGTGGGGATAGGCATGCCAGGGAAAAATAGATGATGAGTTTGGAAGCTTTTCCTCTATTTTAGGCATCACTCCTAGGAATTAGGAATTTTGCTGTGAAACACATCTATAACAATTATAGAAAATGACTCTACCGCAGTAAAAAGTATTTCATGTGGCAAATTCAAGAATTCTACTTAAGAATTCATGAAATGTTTCAGGATGGCATGGACCAAGTTAAAAATATAGCAGAGCGCTCTGGGTGAATTTCAGCCCTGCTGTGTTTTATGACTATCTGTGAGCTGTTGCAAGTATTTTTCAAGTTATCATACCAATTACTGGCCGTTACTGGAGATTGCATGCCCTCTGTGAGAACAGGAACACACATACAGAGAACACACAGAGTTATGTTGCTCTATATAAACAAGACCACCTTTGCAGACAGTTGTAAAGGAGCATCAAAAAAATGGTCACAACTTCGGTCTAAAAATGTCAATATAAATCATGTTTTTAAGCAGATATCCGTATTTTAAGCAGTGAATCTGTATAAATGTAATGTTGCTGCTACATAATCTATTGGACTCACAGTTACATTCTCTGAAAATCACATACAATATGTTTGCTAATTTAATGATATCTTCAGTCACCTGGTATTTTACCTTTCTCACAACAAGGTTAGTAAGGACATAAACTGTTATCGTAATGATAAAACAACTAATAGGAAAAAATATTTAAAATATGTTTAAATAGCACTAACAGGAATACTTTGTACCTCATTGCACTTCTACATAAAATCACTTAATAATTCCATTCATTTAATTAATGAGAGTAGGGAAGCTGTAGTATCGGAACATAATGATACGAAATATATTGTACATTGAACAGAATAATAATATCCCTCAAATCCCATTTTCTTGTCTTGCATACCAGAGAATGCCTTTCAACCCCAAACTACTTCTGCTCTTCCATAAATTTGTCCGAGAATGATGACCACCTTGACAGCACTCAAACCCTCCCTAGCCTGAAAATGTACTCTTTGCTCAGTACTTTGCAATTTCATCAGAGGACCTCTACTACACATTTAAACAGTTAAAAAACAAACAAACAAACAAAAAGAATATTCTTTCTATTTCCTTACAGGCTGCTGGACATTAATGGGTGCAATAAGTTTTAAAAAATACTCATAGAAACATATTAGGGATCTTGTGGGGCAAGCCAATGAGAAGTACGTGGGAGTCTTTGCTACTGGTGTGTTACCGTATTATGAGTTAGGAACATCTAAGCTAATTTTTTTGTCTCAGGGAACCCAGTTGATAATCCCCACTTTGTGTTCAAATACTACTGCATGGAAAGTGAAAAAAAAAAAAAAAAAAAAAAAGACATCATGACCTTTCTTTTTATAACAATGTTTTGCACTCTATTGGGAAAGAGGAAAGTTTGCATACTGCTTAACTGAGTTCAACAGATAAACACATGGTCCCTCAACAGAGAGTTTTGATTGAAGAAGTAATTGGCAGTCACTATACATCTATAAGACAGTCTTTTTCTTACAAGCATAATACCAAACATTCATGCCAGTACCTGAACTCAATTTTTTGCAATTTGATTGATCCCACTAAGAGATATACACTGTTTGTTCTTCCAGGAAGCAGATACACAAGAGGTAACAGCTGAAAATATGAAATAAGGGTTCACTAGTAAACAGTAAACAACTAATGATGTCTAGATAAAATTAAAATTTTGTGCTTATAAAATCACCAGTAAACTCAGTATCTCTATCTAAACATCTCTAACAATGACAAAGGTAAATAGCAGGGTTCACAAGAAATACATCTTGAAATCTTCATAGATACTTGATTTTCTGCTCCTGGCAAATCTTTGAAATTACTTCTCCTTGACGTTCCTTATGGTTGAAAAATTCCTTCTCTTGTGACCACAACAAAGGAAAATAGTGAAGAGAGAGATGAATTTGAGCATCATTCTTGTCACCTTTATTTTGAAAGGTACTGAGCTTCCAATGAGACTGCACATTTAGCTTTACCCTTTCAATACAGATTACAATTTTGTAGCTGCAAAACACTGAGAGTTTTACTGTTACAGTCTGTAAGTTTAGTGAGACTCAGTGAGTGTTCGTAAGAAAATATTCATTCTCTGGTCCCATTTTTATTCTTCATGCTATATGAATTAATCAGCAAAACTAATATAAGAAATTTATTAGAAGTGTCAAAAATTAAAATATGTCACAGTTTTAATCCTTGAAATGCATATTATTTTCTCCACTTGTATTTGGAACAGATTTAAGATTTCCATTACAGAAATTGTCCAATGTTAGTTGCAGCAAGCAGCATCTTTTGTAGGCAAGTGTTTAATTTCCAAACATAAGCCTAAGTTCTATTTGTTGAGTGTTTAATGAGTTTAAGATACATATTACTGGATGGGAATATTTCTAATTAACATTATCCTCATAATAATAACTGTCATACAATAGTAACACTGTGAATTGCTGAGCAGTTTCAATTCTTGGGCTAATACATTCTTTTTGAGTGGTCATGTTATGTGACAAGATCTTGATAAAACTTTAATTCCTATATCCCATGGCACCACTGCATGTGAAGCGCATAGCCTATGTCTCTACAGGGTGCTACTGGTAATTATTTTATGCTGGTATACATATATATGAGCAAGGGTGAAGTGGAAAATGGAGAAAATTGATGAAATGGAAAATCTTGTTCCACTTTTACCACATGTTGGGCCTCTAGTCTTGCTTAGTGACAACTATGTATTGGTAATTTTTACTAAATTAAAAAAAATGCTTTATTTTCTTTCGTTTGGTGCTGACTACTTTGAAATCCTTTGTTGTGAGCCGCATTGATAATGTAGATAATTTTGCAGATTGGGACATTCTTGTATCTGAATAATTTTCTGTGAACAACCTCCTATTTACTTGGCTGTCCTATTTCTGGGTTGGGAACAATAAGGAAGGAAGGAAGGAGGGTTAGGTGAGATACTGATGATTTCTGAGAAAGGCAATGTATCTTAAATCCGGCGTATGTGATAGGGAACATTGTCATTTAGTATTTATATTGCAGAACTCAGAAGAGACCTCAACAAACTGTAAAAAAAAAAAAAAAAAAAAAGGACAATCTAAAAAGATATATTACTGAAAAAGCAGGAAAAGAAAAGTACAATCACATCCTTTCTGTAAAGGGAGACTAAGGTAAATGAAGGTAAATGTGAGAATGAAAAACTAGCAAAAAGCTGAGAGCACCTGAGTACTTCAGCCTTGAGTCTGCTCTTTATCTATTAAACAAGATTGCAGTTGTTATCAGTTCAAAATGACTGATGATTTCTGCTTACCTTGAATGGATATCATTTCACTAACTGCAGCCATGTGAAGTGTATATAGTCTCCCCTAACTGAGGTAAGAGAGAAATGGACACCTTTAGGTGTAAATCATTTGATCACCAGGTATCCTCAGTGGTCCTTTGCTGTTCTCCACTGATTATGGCAAGAGCCTAGATAACTAGCTCAGACTAAATGCCTAATGCTTTGATGACTAGAAAAAGTTGAGACAAAACTACAGGCTATGACTATGTCCATACACATTAGGTATATATATACCAGGTGTGTTTGTCTGTATTTTTCTGGAGTTTATTTCTCCTGAAAAGGTTCAAGATACATTCAGCCTTTGGAACTGCCTTATACTATTGATATTTTAAAGTGGTCACTATTTTATCTGTATGAACTAACTTATGTGTCTCTAAAAGTAACTAAAATTTTAAGTAAAGCTGGATGTAAATTCGGACAGATTGAAGAAGCTCAAATCAGCCGAACAAATTCTGCCTTCACACCCTTCTCAAACACATTTCAGAAACCCGGGTGTAGAATTCTTGAGAGCTACTTTATAACTCAGAGAGTTACAGAGTAGGTTCATTGGTTTTAGCATGCTTTGCACTAAAATTTAGTTGAAGACTTTTGAAATCACATATTTTTAGATTTGAGAAACAGAAGATTCTATAGCATGACAATTGCAACTCTTCTAAGCCTCTATATTACAATTGTAAAATCAACTTTGTTCTTGATTTTCAGTAATCTACATTACAATAGAAACAGTCACTGTCAATAACTATTGAAAAATGTTACATTTCCTCTGAATTGCTTGTACCAATCATAAATACTAGTTTTATAACTGTCATGCCTTCAACAAGTGTCTTAAACTTAGAGCTGTAAAACTGACCTGTAAAAATATTCAACTAGGCATTTATGGCCATATGTATATTCTTATTTCATCCTATCCTAAATATGATATGGGAATCTCTCAACATTTTCTGGATTAATTATTTTTGCCATCACAAAACTATAAAATATAGAAAATATGAATAAATAGATTAATAAATAGATCAGAAATAAAGTATTTATTCAGTTACTAGAAGATTAAGGCAACACAGACAACTAGAAAGGCAAAGAAGTCACAGTCTGTGGAAGAAATGACAAATCTCAAGTAACATGTTCAACCTTATATAATAATTCCCCCAAATATTTGTTTTAAAATTTTTATACCTGAATATTGTGTTACAAACATACATTCTTATCACTCTCTTCAACATAAGAAGCAATGTTCATATGAAGAATAAGTAGATAATCTGGGATTTTACACTCAGAAAAGAGAAGTCTAACAGCGGTTATGAGAGAGAACTATAATAAAATCTGACAGCCAGAAGAGCTGGGTAAGACTTTTCACTAGCTTTCCTGATACAAGAACATCAAACAAAGCTAATAGAAGAATGATTCAAAATAAAAATATTGTTTTTCACATAGTACTTTAGTTAAAATAGTAGAATTTCCTCCTGCAAGATACTGTGGAGGCTAAAAGGCTGCACAGGACTGCATAAATAAGTGAAACAGAGATGTGAAAAAGACTATTAAATACAATCAGCAATGGAAGAATTCCCTGAACTTCAAGTAAGAGGAAACTGGCAAATATTCTCGGGAAATATCACCATCATGCCTAGTCTGTTCTTTTATTTGCCTTTATGCAACTGCTATTGTCCACATGTGGACAATGAAGTCTGGTTAATTCAAACCAGAATTCATATCTTTAAGATGAGCTTCTGAAAACTTCTGTAATTAAATCCCCAAATCCCTTAACTGGAAAAACTTTTCCCGAGACTAACAAGGAGAAGAAAGCTTATTTCTATGAGCTACAATATATGATAATGAAGTTTTTAATATTAAATAGTATATGCCATGAAGTATAAACTCATTTCAGTATTGTGGAAGTCACACATTTCAGTAGTATAGAACAGTTCAGTTGGAAGGGACCTACAAAGATCATCAAGTTCAACTGCCTTACCACTTCAGGGCTATCCAGAAGTTAAAGCATATTATTGAGGGTCATATCCAAATGCCTCTTGAACACTGACAGGCCCAGGACATCAACACCTCTCTAGGAAGCCTGTTCCACTGTTTGACCACCCTCATGGTAAACAAATTATTCCTACTGTCCAGTCTGACCCTCCCCTGGCACAGCTTTGTGCCATTCCCGTGCATCCTGTCATTGGTGACCAGGGAGCAGAGACCAGCACCTCCCTCTCTGCTTCCCCTCCCCAGGAAGTTGCAGAGAGCCATGAGGTCGCTTCTTGGCCTCCTCTTCTCCAAACCAGACAACCCAAGCGTCTTCAGCCTCTCCTCATAGGACATGCCTTCCAGTCCTTTTAGCAGCTTTGTTGCCCTCCTCTGGATGCATTCGAGTATCTTAACATCCTTTTTATATCGTGGAGACCAGAACTGCACACAATATTCAAGGTGAGGCTGCATCAATGCTAAATAGAGTGATATAATTACCTCTTTTGACAGGCTGGCTATGCTGTGTTTAACGCATCCTAAAATGCAGTTTGCCCTCGTTGCAGCCAGGGCACACTGCTGGCTTATATTGAACCTGCTGTCAACCAGCACCCCCAGATCCCTTTCTGCAGAGCTGCTCTCTAGTCACTCATCTGTACCTATGTCTGGTATTACTCTGTCCCAGGTGCGGCACCCTTGTTGAACTTCATGCTGTTGACTGTTGCCCAGTGCTCCAATGCTCTAGAAGGCCTCTTACGCCTCCAGGGAGTCAACAGAACCTTCTACTTCAGTATCATCAGCAAACTTGCTAAGGATGCTTCAGCTCATGCACCCAGATCATTGATAAAAATGTTGAACAGAACTGGCCCTAGAATTGAGCTCTGTGGAACACTATAAGTAACCAGCCACAAGCCAGATGTAGCCCCATTCACGACAACCCTTTGTGCTCTACCATTGAACCAATTCATCACCACCAATTCATCTCACTCATAGTTTTTTAATTTTATGTATTTATTATATAAATTTCTCAGCATTCGCCTTTGATGCAGAATTCAGTAGCTGCTTCATTGGTCTAAGAGAAAACTTCACTGTAACTGTTTTCTTAATACTTCAGTGACAAATTCATGTCTTTAAACTACAAAGCTATGTTTTATTACCTAGGTTTTCCATTTATTGGGAACTTAAGGTGTTGCAACTAGTATTATGAAATTCTTTGGTTATTCAGGAAGAAGATTAAGAAAGAACTTGAAGAAAAGGTTATTGGTCATCTTGTTTTACATACATTTAATCCCATACTACCTGTATATACCCTTTATAGTTCAAAGACAGTACCTCTGGTCAGTATAGCCAATTTTACCTTGAAATCATACATTATTAAGTTAATACTGCAAAGCAAGATATCATTCATTGTTTCTTTTATTCAGAGTGTTCAGAGTTATTCTAAGTCTCTCAACCATGCTACAAATACAGCAGTCAGGATTTCTATCTAATGAGATAGAGATGAGAAATGACAGAGGTGACCTGAGAAGTTAAAAGATGAGCTACATTCCTTGAAAGACTATGTTACTGACAAAACAAGCCAGCAAAATTTTATAAAAATAAAAACAAATGCTCAATAAATAAGTTTTTGGCATCACTATGAATTAATATCTTAGCATTAAATAAATTCATGGAATATACTGTCTCTGTAAGGTATATCATACCTGCTTACCTAGAAGCTACTAATTTAATACAGATGTTCAGTATTAAAATATATCCCTTTTTGTCCTACAAATTAATTATTTCAAAACAAAAGTCAGGCTAGATTCCTAGTATTTCTTCTTTTTTTTTTTTTTTTCACTATTTTACACACTACAACCATTTCACAAACAAAACATATATCCCTACTATCATTATAATCAATCTAAATTTACACTTTGGTTCTGATTTAACTAAAAGAAAAGAGTGAATTGCAACAGGAAAAATAAGGAAAATAAAAAAGATGAATATACAATGCACACAGTAAATACAAATACAGACCATTAAAAATTGCACTGCACACCCATCCAAACAAGTGGTTGCAGTTTTATAAAAGCTCACATAAAGATTATTAATGCTTTTTCTTCCTTAATAAAATTATCTAAGAGCCCTTTCATACTTTCTCTACTGTCTCTACTGAAAATATTAGTATATCCATACATTATTAAGTTAATAATGTGCTGTTAAGTTAATAATGTATTAAGTTAATATATGTGCTGCACATGTCTGGTTGAATTAAAAAACTAGAAATCAGTGACACTTCAAATTGATGCACCATATTGGTAGCAGAATTTGTAATAACAGGGACTTCTACTCGATTGAATCAGTTTTTTTTCCCCTATAGGATCAAGCTATGCTAAAAGCAATTGATAGATACAAATATCAGTCAGTTCCAAAGCCAAACAAAAAATAAAACATTCTCATATCAATAAGAAACCTTTAAAGATTCTTTTGAACAAATATAATTTTATTTCTAATAAAAGTGTAACAGAGGAGGGACTTTGTGATGGACATAAATGCCTCATGAAGGAACCTGGTAATTGTAGTGAGGATATCAGTATAAATAATATAAATACTGATTTTTTTTTCCTTTCTTACAGATAAACTTTATCTAAAATCACAATCTGTGCCCTGCTAGAGATCCTGTGGTTTGAAGTATAATATAAGGTAGCAATTTCAGTTCATTTGAGTTCAAATAAGGTAGTAATTTCAGTGCTTACATCCATCAGTCACACCAGTGAGGTTCTGTTTGCTAGACCATGGCCCTCCTATCTAAATTTGATTTTTCTTCCATAAAATATTAGTTCTAACTAATACTAATATATGCTCATCTGAGAGACAGTATCTTTCAATTCATTTTCAGAGCGGAAGTGTCCTACTGACTTTCATCTCTTACTATGAGAAATGAACTATCAATTCTCAGAGACTGTGAACTAGTAATAAGGAAGAAACTGCTGTCAAAAGGCTTTTTAATGCCATCCGATTTTTTTGTCAGTACAAATTTCACTTCTTTGAGGTAAACAGGTAAAATTATATGCAAAGATTCATGTTCTTTTTTTTTCCCCTCTATTGGCCACTACCAGTACTTTAACATCTATACTTGAAACAACATAATCAGAAAAGAGACTGCTTGGAAAATTTACTGTATAGTGTTCTAATTTTTTCCTTTAAAGCTACAGATCACACTGGTCATATAATACCTAGTAACAATATTAGTCTAAATTCACAGTGATTTATAAAACAAACAAATAAGCAAACAAACAAAACAGAAAACAAAAAGCAAAACCAGAAACAACAAACAAACTTTCTTGAAGTTTCAGTGGTAAAGATAATTTTTTTTGGAAACAAAAATTTCCAAATTTTTTAGCAAATATTTAGCAAAAGCTAAAAAATCCATTTTGTAGCAAGTATTTAGAAAAAGTAATAAATTAATTTCTCTAATTAACTACAGCCTATTATAATAGAAATGTCTTTTATCAATCTGAGACCTACTTTAAACACCAAATACAAAGGAAGTATCCCTTCTACCTTCAACTCCCTACTGCTTCATATTTTCACAGTTAATTACATTTTACGAGATTTTTTGTTTAAGGACCAAAATTAAAATATTTTTCCTTTGAAGAACAGAGTAAGGTGATGAAGAAAATATACTTAGCCTAACACCATGTCATTTTTTTTTTTCTTTTTTTGCAAGGAATTGGAAACTCTTACAGACAGATAAAAGATGCACTGTCTTGAGAGAATAGGAGTGGCATTCTAAGGCTATTTTGCTGCACAGCCTCTTTCCAAATTGACTTTTTTTTATCACTTCCTTCTTTCCTTCCTTCTATGTTTATAAAACCTATTTGGTTATTCATTTATTGCAAAGCAAATTTATAAAGATTACCACTTTTTGCAATGAAATGGACAGTGCTACTCCACTTTGATGCTCATTCAGGTGAACACAGTTCTAAACTAATTGCTGTACACTTGTAAGAAAATTTATTTAGGTCAAATCATAAGAGAATAAAGCGATCTAAATCATCTACCTATTTGTCTATTTATTTATTTATTTATTTATTTGCTGGTTGGTGATTCTAAACAAGACAACAATGCTGAAGTGAAGGGAATGACTAGAAAGATTGTATATTGATAGTTATTACTTTAAATGTGTGAATCATTGACAATGAAAAATAGTTGCTAAGAACTCAAAACACCATGACTGATACCAGAGATGATCAGCAAAGATATAGTCTTTTCAGTTTTCATCAAAATTAGGGCAAAATTTGTGTCGTAGAATCTTGTGTGTAAATCTGTGTAAATCTGTAAATCTGTGTGTACCCATGTACACAAGTGTCTATGAATCTTGTGTCTATCTTTCACTTAGTAAGGTATCTAGTTCCTTCACAAATGAGAATCAGAGAGGAAATGATGATCTGAACAAAAGTCAAAATGTACAGACCTAGATTCAGACATCTTGGTCCTGTTCCAAGGGTCATCTTTTGCTTGTCCCAAAGCAGCACTAAGGGCAGAGACAGAGGTATTTTTTTAATGCTAAGTTTTGACCACAGAAGGATAGTTGCATTTGACCAACCTTTTCACTGACACATGAGGGGAAGGAAATGTAGTTCTAGAAATGCTCGGGGGATCAGTAGGGAGCTAATGAAAGCTTTCCATGGAGGACAATGATCGAAGAAGGAAATTTAGCCTCCAATAGTATTCAGGCAATACCTACTGAGTAAATGAATTTGTAACCAACTAACCCCTACGTCTTTATACTTCATATCTTTCCTCTTGTATGCCTGCAGCTGTTAAGCTAAAAATGGTATTAATTCAAAATGTTTTACTTTTCTTAACTAGTTGGCTTAACTTTAAAAATAGGTACGGCTATAAACCATTCAAGGTGAATGCTACATGAAGGGGATGTCCATATGCTGTTTGGAACATAATAAACTTATGAACCCAGCTGGATTCACAGACTCTGAAATCATAAGCTTGAGAATTTTCTTCACCTCAGAATGTGATCAGAAAAATGTGTAACTGGAAAAAAAACAAGCACACAGAGAAATGTTGCATGCCTGTGTTTGTAATAAAATAATTGGAAAAAAAAATTGGAAAAACTTTTGGAAAAAAAAATTCTACATTTTACTGAGTGTAAAGTCAATGGTTAGTCCCAGCACTGTCATATCCAACCTGTCTTCATAAAAGCCTGCAAGTGACTAGAAAAATCTAAATTAGCTAGAAACAATATGCTCTTACCCGCCAACACCATTCCTTGAGGTCTACTTGTTGCATCAACAGTGTCAGGCTTTACAGTTGCAAGCAACTCAATATTGTGCTGCTTTCACTGTCAGTTTGACATGTTGCCTAGTCTAAAAGCATTGGCATCTTTCGACAGAGAAAGAATTACCAAGTGGGTTCTGCTGGAAAATATTTCCCACAGCTCACCTCCAAGGAGTGGGGCTGTGTGCAGCCTGAAAGCCACAGGGAGAGAGAAGGGGAGCAGCACGGGGATATTTCAGTTGACCTTCCTGGACAGTTTCAATGTCTGTCTCAGCTCTCACAGCAAAGCTCAACATTTTGCTTTGCAGTAGCGTTGATGAGATAGGAGCAGTTGAAATGTAATGCAGCCATGAATTTAAAGGCAATTACTTTAGATTTGTGCAGAGCACTGGCAGCAGAGTACAAATGATCTGCCTTCCCTTCATGTTTTGGGATAGGCAGGACAGGGCATCACTGGTGGTTATCCCGTTAGTAGTTTGTTTGTTTGAAGTAATACTACCTTTCTGAATGCTAAGACTTATTTCAGCCCTATAAACTGCAATTTCAAAAAATAAGATAAAAAAAAAAAAGTTAAGTTTAGAATTAAGAATAGAATTAAGTTTAGAAAATCAATGTCATTAAAAATATGGTTTTATCCACAGTGGTTTTATAACAACTGTCTACAACTTAATTTTAATCCTGCAAAATTATTTTATGAAGTAACACCTCACAGAGCCTCCAGAGATTACCAAGTGAACTCTAGGATCCTGACTACAGCAATGATGAATTTCAAATACAAATAACAAAGACTGATAATCTCTTCAGGACATTGTCAAGAGTTAGTGTACTAGCTAGTACCAAATGTCAGCTTCTGAACTGTGTGGCTGCAAAATACAGCTTGGCTGAAGGAATCTCTTGCAGTGACGTAAGGGAATCCTACAACAATTTTTTTTTTCCTTTCTGAGTGATTAAAAGACTCTGAACCTAGACAACATTTTAATAAACATCTTAATTGGACATTCAAAAGTTATTTTTTCCATTTCTAAAAGAGCAACAGACAAACTAAGGAAAAAAGATTAGAAACAGGACACAGCCCATTTAATTTTAAATTGAGTTACTCATTCTGAGTAGCGAATGGTCACTATACTGTGAACCAAAGTAACTTATTTATCTACAAAACAGAGCAGCTCCTTCTAATAGTGAGGCTGGTATCTCAGCCTCCAAAGCTATTCAATTCTCATCTTTTCTGCTGAGATTACCAATAAGAATGCCAATTACTGCTGGCTGCAATGCCATTTTTTGTAGTGTAGACATTTCTTAGGCAGGAATCAGAATGAGACAAGTCACTTAATTTATAAAGAGAAATCTAGTGTGGTTTTGTCACTCTCCTTCTGTATCTGCTGCAGATGACTGCAAAATGAAAAGTACTTTCTCCTGCTAATGAAAGGCTTCATCCTTTTTGTAAGTTTTGAGTGTTTGAATTCATCAGCAGTGAAAAATTAAAAAAGAAAAAGAAAAAAAGAAAAAAAATCTCCAAACTTTAAACTGTCTAGACTAATCTAGAAAACTGCTGCCTTCTACCGCTCTTATAATGCAGTATGTGTATTGGCTGTTTAGAACATGTTTGTTTTGCTGGTAACAAAAGCCTGTTCATCAAGGATGAGAGCCAAATGGGGGTGACAGTTCACCAACTCGAGCAGTGTCACAAAAATTGTCCTGTAATGGAACCTCTGTGCAAGTAACTGTGTTATGTCACTCAGAAAAAAAAAAAAAAAATTTACTCAGCAATGCAGCTTGACCAAATAGTGTGATCTTTCATGAAACACATCGTAATTATTAATCACCAGAAGTAATACTTCTGGTGAAGATTTAGTGAGCCTCATTTGCTGCAGTATCTACTGTCTCTAACATTTGACCTCCTCCTGAATTCCTCACTTCCACATTTTCAGTTTCTCAATTACAATATATTTTCATTCACTTTTGTATTCACATTTCATTGACCATTAAGAACTGGCCCATGAATTTGAAAATAAAATAAAAAAAGGAATCTAAACAATTTTAGTTATTTTTTCCTGCTGTGTCAGACAGAAATAAATCTCCTAGAAAGAAAACAAAGCATTAGCAAGCAATGTTAAAAAGCCTGATTTATAATGCAAGTGTTCACCTTCTTACAGATGACATATATAAAAAATAAAAAATAAAAGATTAAAAGAATTTTAAGTGCCTGTCTAGTTGTTGAGCTGCTTCAGCCTCATATTTACCAGTTTTGAAGCTTGCGATCTAACCCTTGTAACAATGTCTGGCTGCAGTACCAGACATGCAGAATCAAGTCACAAAGGCCAGTCAAGGTTATTTTAAAACAATGTTATGTGTGGATGCAAAAATACCACCTTACTTTTAATAGACAAAGTTTAAAAATATCTCTTATTTTGTCTTTGCTAAACTGTTGGGCTTTTTGACTGTATGAGAGGGAGATGGAGAAGGGATTACAGGCTGTGACAGGCTCTTTGTTTAATATAGCCACATTGAACATTAATTTTATCTCTAAAAAAAAAAAACTATTCTGATTTTATTTATATATTTACATTTCACTATTATTTAACATTTGTATATAACATGCACAAGCATTTCTCAGATGTCTGTAAAAGTAGCCAACATAACTTTAGGGAGGGGAGAAAAATAAGTTAATATATTTGACAGTATTGTTTGCTTTGCTATAATGACATTTCTAGATTAAAAGCAACTAAGCAAATAAACAAAAATTATGCAGTACATTATACAGCAATAGATACAAAAGCAATTTGCAGCCTCTCACTTCTTATGTTACTTAGAATGAGGATAATGACTACAAAGTCTTATAAAATGGGAAAAGGCTGCATAATGCAGTTGAAATATTTCGTGATGGTAGGTAAAGGCAAAGCTGACAGGTTAAAGGCACAGCTCTTCAATGGATTTCATATAAATTCCAAAATGCTAGTGAAAACTATATTTGGGGGAAATTCATTATTTATTAAATAAGCAAATGATGCCTAGCTCTGTTTCTTAGCTGATTTTTTCAGTGGATCAATCCATACAAACCTTGGGTAGTAAACTTATATGGAAGCATCATTTCAGTGAGATTCAGGTAGGGTATATTTTTCACCAGCTGAATGCACGAATACATGGTGTAAAAAATGAACTAAATCTGCATCACCTCTGAACTTCTCCCAGAATCTAACTACCCATAATTCCAGCTGAGAAAAGCTTGTAAAATATCTATTACCTGATGGTAACATAAACAATAAATAAAAGCTTTACATAACCACAACCCTTTTTGGAACAGAAATCAAAATTTAGTGTGATATCATTGTGATATCTCAATATACAACTTAAAAAGCAAAATCCATTTAATAGTTTAAAGAAAGTTGAACTGGAGTAGTCTACTGTAGCTGGAAGAGTATTGTACTCTTCCCAAGTACTGATATCTTTTCACAGCAATTTGCCCTCTTGGTTTTCTCTCTTTGCTATTCCTTTTATAAATCACTTACACAAAGTAAAAAGAAATCTAAGCATACTCATTTCACGTATATTGCTTTCTTTAATAGAATGTCAATGATTTCATAACTTCTGAAGAACTCCACTGTATCATGGCCTGCTTGCTGAGTGCAACAATAGATTTTAGAAGCTGCGATTACAGTAACCATTCATGATGGGAGACACAACTGTATTCACTTAAATATGTTCCTGCCTTTTGACTAGCTCACCATGGTCTTTGGTGTCAATATCATGAAAAATGGTACAGATTCTCACAGAAGGGAAAATCACAAACAAATTTACAGTGAGTCTTCTTCAGAAAAAAAAAAAAACACACACACACACAAGAACAACACTTTCCTTTGCCCCCAGCAAAACTAGCATCTTATTTAGGAAAAAAAGAGTTTGTGCTAATATAGGCATGAAAAATTGCGCCTTATTTCATAGAAGAGCTTTCTAATAATGGATTCTAAGCAAGACTAAGCAAAATTAGCTTTTTCCTGTTGAAAGTGTCTTTTCCTCCCAGGGCAGAAAATCCCATATATTTCTTCAAAGACATGTTACACAAAATTTGGTTAAGGTTAAGTACAGCTAAATCCCATTAAAAATATGTATTCTACTCCCCAACCAAAATCAAATAAACACACAGAGAACTTATTCCTCTCCTCTCCTCCTTTTCTTCTTCCTCCCTATCTTCCTCCTCCTCCCCTTCCTCCCACTTCCCTTTCCATCCCTTCTTTTCTCTCCTGTACCCAGATAAAAACATTGACACCAATTTTGAAGAAGGAAAAGGGGAAAAGGAAAATTTGTTTGAAATTGGAATGTTTTCTATTGACTGGTAATCAGTGAGCTCCATTCAAATTTATTGAATATGATTGAATATGTGTGTGTGCGTATATGTGTTTAAAGACAAACACTTGAAGATTTTTAATTGTTTACTAAGGTCTCAGAAATAAACACTACTAAAATACTGACTTAAAATTTTACAGTTCCAAGGCTGCATACAGTCTGAATTAAAATAGTCTTATTCAAGACTGAACAAACTTATCCTGTTCAGTAACATATCCTTACTACGTAGTTTGTGTGTTGTCATAAGACTTGACACGTGATAAGGACTTCAGTCTTCTGAACTGATAAAGGGTCTGTTATTCCCTTTCTCCTCATCTGAATGTTGTATTTTTAATTAAAACTACAGCATGTAAAACTAACTTTAAAGTCATTTGACTATGACTTATACTGGAATATGTAAAAAATAAAAAAGTTTAGTAGCCTAGATGAATGCACTTATTAACTTCTTTCAAGTATTTTAACATAATATCCCACAACTGCAGTGTGAATGACTGTGAATGTTTGTTTTTTTTTTTTTCTCTTCAAAACCCAATATGGACTCAAATAAAATAGGAGCATACCATTAGTGACAATGTAAACCCACTTTGGGATATTGATTCTATGGCAGACCTATTCCAGCACTGGCCTAGCTTCTGTTTTAATGACAGAAATTGCAAAATACAACCATTTTTCTATCCTAACATGTTGATAATGCTGAAAGGTGTCTAACAGAATAAATACCCTTTTGCTATGTCTGTTGAATAAGCAATCCATATTATTAGAATTGAACAGTATTTCAGTTAATTTAAATAGATGTTATCAATTGCCATAGCAAACTAGAATTAAAACCCCTTCCAATTTAGTTCTTGAGCCAGGACTGCATTTCCTACTCAATCCATTTACACTTCAATAATGTACAAGAGTAGGAACTATAAGGACCTTCTACACATATAGTTATTCACTCTGTAACAATTTACTTATTAAAAATGTCTTCTTTCTTCTCACAAAATCCTTTTAAAATCTCAGGACTAGATTCATCACTTTTGTATTGACTCAGTATAGTCTTTTTAATCAAGTTAATGCAAGATTTCTGTCCTTTGATACTATGAAGCACTCAGTTTAATAAGGAAATTTAATAAGGGTCAGCTTACGTTTTTTTTGTTTTTTAGAAGAATTATTGTACCATATAATCAAAAACTGAAAGAATATTTTCAAGTTGTGAAAGCTTTTTAATTTGTCCTATAAGGCCTAAAAGCATCATTTATATCATTTTGATATGTTTTATCTTTGCTGAATTAATTTCCACAATTGCTGTTTTAAAAGGACAGATCAAAAAAAAAAAAAAAAAAGTAACAAAGCCAAACTGAAAATTAAAAGAAATTATCATGTCTCTTTTGGAATTATTAAGTAATAACAGGACTCTCAATTTGTATATAAAGATAATGTTTTCTTCCAATTTACATAAACTGCAGCATAAAGCAAGAAATTTTCACTGCTTTATGCTTCCTGTCCACCCCATGGTAGGTGTATATATCTGTTTATCTTCCTGAGTGGAGTTTATAAATCATCGTTTGCTCAGCTTTCTGTGCATCTCAAATCTACTCTGACAGATCATGAGGGTGTTCATGAACCACATAGACAAGGCACTGAGAGCAGAACAGTACAGAATTAAGCTTTTGAATATATGAGATGTAATCTGCCAACTAGCATTTATACTATATTAGTATAAGGCAGTACAGAGCACATGCAAACATGTTGAGAAATGTCCTTGACTTTTCAGGAGCCAGAACAGCTCTTCCAAATATTTTTCTCCTTCAATCTCTTGAGCCTGTCTTTGTCAGAATAGTAGCTACATGGTACTACTTCCTTTCAAGTGTACAGCTTCTTATTTGAGCAGAAGAGTGAGGAAAAACAAATGTTTTTCTTGCTATGATCACGTAATTTCCAGTAAAAGTGACATTATCCACATTTTGCAAGCGTCTGTTCTTCCCTAATCTCTGTTTCTGCCTTCCTATTCATCCTAAGAAACTGTCATTCTTTAAATGTTACC